>CAXAJV010000234.1:1800000-2375000 GCA_963969225.1 Xylocopa violacea | reverse complement strand
TAGCCTAAGGTAACCTAACATCTCGCATGTAATATTTTACAACATTCCTGGCGTGTAGTCGCCTGCTTCTCGATGGGGACATTATATACGTCTATAACGTTGTATATCCTAACCCAAAGCAACCTAACTTCTGGGATGTAATATTTTCAACATTCTGGCGTGTCGTCGCCTGCTTCTCAAAGGGGACATTATATACGTCTATAACGTTGTATATCCTAACCTAACGCAACCTAACATCTGGGATGTAATATTTTACAACATTCCTGACGCGTCGGCCCCTATTTCTCGGTGGGAACATTACATACGTCTATCACGTTATATATCCAAGCCTAAGGCAACCTAACACATCGGATGTAATATTTTACAACATTCCTGGCATGTCGGTCCCTACATCTCGGTGTGAACATTATATACGTCTGCAAGGTTATATATCATAACCTAAGGCAACCTAACCTCTCTACAGTAATATTTTACAGCATTCCTGACGTGACGGCGCCTACTTCCCGATGGGGACATTATATACGTCTATAACGTTGTATATCCTAACCTAAGGCAACCTAACATATCGGATGTAATATTTTACAACATTCTGGCGTGTCGTCGCCTGCTTCTCGATGGGGACATTAGATACGTCTATAACGTTGTATGTCCTAACCTAACGCAACCTAACATCTCGGATGTAATATTTTACAACATTCCTGGCATGTCGGTCCCTACATTTCGGGGGGAACATTCTATACGTATATAACGTTGTATATGCTACCCTAAGGGAACCTAACATCTCGGGTGTAATATTTTACAACATTCCTGACGCGTCGGCCCGTAGTTCTCGGTGATAACATTATATGCGTGTATAACATCATATATCCTAGCCTAAGGAAATCTAACATGTCAAATGTAATATTTTACAACACTCCTGGCGTGTCGTCGCCTACTTCTGGATGAGGACATTATATACATCTATAACTTTGTATATCCTAACCTAAGGCAACCTAACATCTCGGATGTAATATTTGACAACACTCCTGGCATGTTGGTCCCCTCGTCTCAGTGGGAACATTATATAAGTCTATAACGTTGTATGTCCTAACCTAACGCAACCTAACATCTCGGATGTAATATTTTAAAACATTCCTGGCATGTCGGTCCCTACATCTCGGTGGGAACATTCTATACGTCTATAACGTTGTATATCCTAACCTAAGGGAACCTATCATCTCGGGTGTAATATTTTACAACATTCCTGACGCGTCGGCCCCTATTTCTCGTTGGGAATATTATAGACGTCTATAACGTTGTATATCCTAACCTAAGGCAACCTAACATGTCGGGTGTAATACTTTGCAACATTCCTGACGCGTCGGCCCCTATTTCTCGGGGGGAATATTATATACGTCTATAACGTTACATATCCTAGCCTAAGGCAACCTAACATGTCGAATGTAATATTTTACAACATTCTGTCGTGTCGTCGCCTGCTTCTCAAAGGGGACATTATATACGTCTATAACGTTGTATATCCTAAGCCAACGCAACCTAACTTCTGGGATGTAATATTTGCAACATTCATGACTCGTCGGCCCCTATTTCTCGGTGGGAACATTATATACGTCTATCACGTTATATATCCTAGCATAAGGCAACCTAACATCTCGGGTGTAATATTTTACAACATTCCTGACGCGTCGGCCCCTATTTCTCGGTGGGAATATTATATACGTCTATAACGTTATATATCCTAGCCTAAGGCAACCTAACATGTCGAAAGTAATATTTTACAACGTTCTGGCGTGTCGTCGCCTGTTTCTCGAAGGGGACATTATATACGCCTATAACGTTGTATATCCTAACCTAACGCAACCTAACATCTGGGTTGTTTTATTTTACAACATTCCTGACGCGTCGGTCCCTACTTCTCGGTGGGAACATTGTATACGTCTATAACGATATATGTCCTAGCCTAAGGTAACCTAACATCTCGCATGTAATATTTTACAATATTCCTGGCGTGTCGTCGCCTGCTTCTCGATGGGGACATTATATACGTCTATAACGTTGTATATCCTAACCCAAAGCAACCTAACTTCTGGCATGTAATATTTTACAACATTCCTGGCATGTCGGTCCCCACGTCTCGGTGGGAACATTATATAAGTCTATAACGATATATATCCTAACCTAAAGCAACCAAACAACTCGAATGTAATATTTTAGAACAGTCCTGGCATGTCGGTCCCTACATCTCGGTGGGAACATTCTATACGTCTATAACGTTGTATATCCTAACCTAAGGGAACCTAACATTTCGGGTGTAATATTTTACAACATTCCTGACGCGTCGGCCCCTATTTCTCGGTGGGAATATTATATACGTCTATAACGTTGTATATCCTAACCTAAGGCAACCTAACATGTCGGGTGTAATACTTTGCAACATTCCTGACGCGTCGGCCCCTATTTCTCGAGGGGAATATTATATACGTCTATAACGTTACATATCCTAGCCTAAGGCAACCTAACATGTCGAATGTAATATTTTACAACATTCTGGCGTGTCGTCGCCTGCTTCTCAAAGGGGACATTATATACGTCTATAACGTTGTATATCCTAAGCCAACGCAACCTAACATCTGGGATGTAATATTTTACAACATTCATGACTCGTCGGCCCCTATTTCTCGGTGGGAACATTATATACGTCTATCAGGTTATATATCCTAGCATAAGGCAACCTAACATCTCGGGTGTAATATTTTACAACATTCCTGACGCGTCGGCCCCTATTTCTCGGTGGGAATATTATATACGTCTATAACGTTATATATCCTAACGTAAGCAAACATAACATCTCGGATGTAATATTTTACAACATTCCTGGCGTGTCGTCGCCTGCTTCTCGATGGGGACATTATATACGTCTATAACGTTGTATATCCTAACCCAAAGCAACTTAACTTCTGGGATGTAATATTTTGCAACATTCCTGGCATGTCGGTCCCCACGTCTCGGTGGGAACATTATATAAGTCTATAACGATATATATCCTAACCTAAAGCAACCAAACAACTCGAATGTAATATTTTAGAACATTCCTGGCATGTCGGTCCCTACATCTCGGTGGGAGCATTCTATACGTCTATAACGTTGTATATCCTAACCTAAGGGAACCTAACATTTCGGGTGTAATATTTTACAACATTCCTGACGCGTCGGCCCCTATTTCTCGGTGGGAATATTATATACGTCTATAAAGTTACATATCCTAGCCTAAGGCAACCTAACATGTCGAATGTAATATTTTACAACATTCTGGCGTGTCGTCGCCTGCTTCTCGAAAGGGACATTATATACGTCCATAACGTTGTACATCCTAACCTGACGTAACCTAACATCTGGGATGTAATATTTTACAACATTCCTGACGCGTCGGCACCTATTTCTCGATGGGGACATTATATACGTCTATAACGTTGTATATCCTAACCCAAAGCAACCAAACATTTGGGATGTAATATTTTACAACATTCCTGGCATGTCGGTACCCACGTCTCGGTGGGAACATTATATAAGTCTATAACGATATATATCCTAACCTAAAGCAACCTAACAACTCGGATGTAATATTTTACAACATTCCTGGCATGTTGGTCCGTACATCTCGCTGGGAACATTCGATACGTCTATAACGTTGTATATGCTAACCTAAGGGAACCTAACATCTCGGGTGTAATATTTTACAACATACCGACGCGTCGGCCCCTATTTCTCGGTGGGAATATTATATACGTCTATAACGTTATATATCCTAGCCTAAGGCAACCTAACATATCGAATGTAATATTTTACATCATTCTGGCGTGTCGTCGCCTGCTTCTCGAAGGGGACATTATATACGTCTATAACGTTGTATATCCTAACCTAACGCAACCTAACATCTGGGATGTTTCATTTTACAACATTCCTGACGCGTCGGTCCCTACTTCTCGGTGGGAACATTGTATACGTCTATAACGATATATGTCCTAGCCTAAGGTAACCTAACATCTCGCATGTAATATTTTACAACATTCCTGGCGTGTCGTCGCCTGCTTCTCGATGGGGACATTATATACGTCTATAACGTTGTATATCCTAACCCAAAGCAACCTAACTTCTGGGATGTAATATTTTCAACATTCTGGCGTGTCGTCGTCTGCTTCTCAAAGGGGACATTATATACGTCTATAACGTTGTATATCCTAACCTAACGCAACCTAACATCTGGGATGTAATATTTTACAACATTCCTGGCATGTCGGTCCCTACATCTCGGTGGGAACATTCTATACGTCTATAACGTTGTATATCCTAACCTAAGGGAACCTATCATCTCGGGTGTAATATTTTACAACATTCCTGACGCGTCGGCCCCTATTTCTCGTTGGGAATATTATATACTTCTATAACGTTGTATATCCTAACCTAAGGGAACCTATCATTTCGGGTGTAATATTTTGCAACATTCCTGACGCGTCGGCCCCTATTTCTCGGGGGGAATATTATATACGTCTATAACGTTACATATCCTTTTTTTTTTTTTTTTTTTTTTTTTTTTTCGCAGGGAAATCCTCATGGATACCGTGGATTTTTTGGGAAATCCGCGGTTATGTCGGACTCTTACCGACTAAAACCCTGCGGTGGTCTTCCTACACTTGTAGCGGGTAGCCGGGAACTCTTTCTAACGCGTCCAGCATCCCGCCTCGTGTCTGAGTTCTTTGAACTCTCTGTTCATAGCTGGCGTGCGAGTTCATACTTTAGATTGGCAACGACTGCAACCACCACAGTCGTTTGCCTCTCCTCGGTCGAGCGCGTGCCGGATAGACTTGACCCAAATCCTGTCTAGCCGGCGCTCGGCTGCTCTTTCTGTTTTTTCTTATTTACTTTTTCTTTGCGCAATCTTTTCTATTACGCTTGTGTGCGAATGCATGCATTCCTCACGCGTACCTCTTTGTCGAATTTCTTGCGCCTGTCTTCAATCTTCGAAGTCGTCTTCCTCTTCTCCCGCTTGCGGCGTTTGAGATGGACGGCGGCGGCGAAGCTCCGCTCCCCGGTGGGTACTTTGGAGCGACTCTCGCGCCCTGACGGACGAGAGTCCCCTACCTTGGAGTGGAACGTGGCAAACGTCTACAACGCCGACCACGTAAGGCTCGTCGAGCAGAAAGCGTGCGCTCTCTTTCGCGCTCGGCGGCTTCCTTCGCAGCCATCACTTTGTCGCAAAACAAGGTAACGGCTCGCCAGTATCTCTCCCCTTCCAGCATCTTCGGCAGGATGCTGGTCGGCGAGAGATCCCGTCCGATCTCTGCCACGAGAGCGTGGCGCAGCGTTTGCCACGCTGGACAGCGTTCCAACGTGTGCTGCGCAGAGTCGTCTCCGTCTCCGCAATGGTGACATTCAGCCGTGGCCTCTTTTCCGATCTTGCAGAGGTACTGACCGAAGCATCCATGTCCAGTCAGCACCTGCGTCACTCTGAAGGTGAGCTGCCCTCTCCTGTTTTCTACCCAGTTTTCCAAGATGGGTAGAATCGCTCCCACGATCCTGTGATTGGTCGCAGGTGCGAGTTTCTCCTTCCATTTAGAGAAAGTGAAGCGTCTCGCTTCTCTTCTAATATCGTCCCTTGTCGGAGCAGGTGCACCTTCTTCTTCTACCTGGCGCGTTGTGCGAAGGGTTTCGTACACTATGAGGTCTTCCTGCGCCAGGTATTCCAGGGGTGCGAGACCCGCCAGCATTGTTGCCGCGTCGTAGGAAATCGTGCGATATCCTCTTATGACCCGAATGGCTATTCTTCGCCACGCGCTTCGCAGCAGCTGCAGCTTTCTGCCTCCTTTGTTAAGCGCGTCGCTCCATACCGGGGCTCCGTAAAGCGCAATGCTTTTTATCACCCCAGCATAGACTTTCCTTACTTTCTCGTCCGGTCCGTGCAGATTCGGCATGATGCGGCTTAGATAATTTGCCGCAGCATCCAGTCGAACGGCCTGACGAGAACGTTACATATCCTAGCCTAAGGCAACCTAACATGTCGAATGTAATATTTTACAACATTCTGGCGTGTCGTCGCCTGCTTCTCAAAGGGGACATTATATACGTCTATAACGTTGTATATCCTAAGCCAACGCAACCTAACATCTGGGATGTAATATTTTACAACATTCATGACTCGTCGGCCCCTATTTCTCGGTGGGAACATTATATACGTCTATCACGTTATATATCCTAGCATAAGGCAACCTAACATCTCGGGTGTAATATTTTACAACATTTCTGACGCGTCGGCCCCTATTTCTCGGTGGGAATATTATATACGTCTATAACGTTATATATCCTGGCCTAAGGCAACCTAACATGTCGAAAGTAATATTTTACAACGTTCTGGCGTGTCGTCGCCTGTTTCTCGAAGGGGACATTATATACGCCTATAACGTTGTATATCCTAACCTAACGCAACCTAACATCTGGAATGTAATTTTTTACAACATTCCTGACGCGTCGGTCCCTACTTCTCGGTGGGAACATTGTATACGTCTATAACGGAATATGTCCTAGCCTAAGGCAACCCAACATCTCGGATGTAATATTTTACAACATTCCTGGCGTCTCGTCGCCTGCTTCTCGATGGGGACATTATATACGTCTATAACGTTGTATATTCTAACCCAAAGCAACCTAACTTCTGGGATGTAATATTTTAAAACATTCCTGGCATGTCGGTCCCAACGTCTCGGCGGGAACATTATATAAGTCTATAACGATATATATCCTAACCTAAAGCAACCTAACACCTCGGATGTAATATTTTAGAACATTCCTGTCATGTCGGTCCCTACATCTCGGTGGGGACATTCTATACGTCTATAACGTTGTATATCCTAACCTAAGGGAACCTAACATTTCGGGAGTAATATTTTGCAACATTCCTAACGCGTCGGCCCCTATTTCTCGGTGGGAATATTATATACGTCTATAACGTTACATATCCTAGCCTAAGGCAACCTAACATGTCGAATGTAATATTTTACAACATTCTGGCGTCTCGTCGCCTGCTTCTCAAAGGGGACATTATATACGTCTATAACGTTGTACATCCTAACCTGACGTAACCTAACATCTGGGATGTAATATTTTACAACATTCCTGACGCGTCGGTCCCTACTTCTCGGTGGGAACATTGTATACGTCTATAACGATATATGTCCTAGCCTAAGGTAACCTAACATCTCGCATGTAATATTTTACAATATTCCTGGCGTGTCGTCGCCTGCTTCTCGATGGGGACATTATATACGTCTATAACGTTGTATATCCTAACCCAAAGCAACCTAACTTCTGGCATGTAATATTTTACAACATTCCTGGCATGTCGGTCCCCGCGTCTCGGTGGGAACATTATATAAGTCTATAACGATATATATCCTAACCTAAAGCAACCTAACAACTCGGATGTAATATTTTACAACATTCCTGGCATGTCGGTCCCTACATCTCGGTGGGAACATTCTATACGTCTATAACGTTGTATATCCTAACCTAAGGGAACCTAACATTCCGGGTGTAATATTTTACAACATTCCTGATGCGTCGGCCCCTATTTCTCGGTGGGAATGTTATATACGTCTATAACGTTATATATACTAACGTAAGAAAACGTAACATCTCGGATGTAATATTTTACAACATTCCTGGCGTGTCGTCGCCTGCTTCTCGATGGGGACATTATATACGTCTATAACGTTGTATATCCTAACCCAAGGCAACTTAACTTCTGGGATGTAATATTTTGCAACATTCCTGGCATGTCGGTCCCCACGTCTCGGTGGGAACATTATATAAGTCTATAACGATATATATCCTAACCTAAAGCAACCAAACAACTCGAATGTAATATTTTAGAACAGTCCTGGCATGTCGGTCCCTACATCTCGGTGGGAACATTCTATACGTCTATAACGTTGTATATCCTAACCTAAGGGAACCTAACATTTCGGGTGTAATATTTTACAACATTCCTGACGCGTCGGCCCCTATTTCTCGGTGGGAATATTATATACGTCTATAACGTTGTATATCCTAACCTAAGGCAACCTAACATGTCGGGTGTAATACTTTGCAACATTCCTGACGCGTCGGCCCCTATTTCTCGGGGGGAATATTATATACGTCTATAACGTTACATATCCTAGCCTAAGGCAACCTAACATGTCGAATGTAATATTTTACAACATTCTGGCGTGTCGTCGCCTGCTTCTCAAAGGGGACATTATATACGTCTATAACGTTGTATATCCTAAGCCAACGCAACCTAACATCTGGGATGTAATATTTTACAACATTCATGACTCGTCGGCCCCTATTTCTCGGTGGGAACATTATATACGTCTATAACGTTACATATCCTAGCCTAAGGCAACCTAACATGTCGAATGTAATATTTTACAACATTCTGGCGTGTCGTCGCCTGCTTCTCAAAAGGGACATTATATACGTCTATAACGTTGTATATCCTAAGCCAACGCAACCTAACATCTGGGATGTAATATTTTACAACATTCATGACTCGTCGGCCCCTATTTCTCGGTGGGAACATTATATACGTCTATCGCGTTATATATCCTAGCATAAGGCAACCTAACATCTCGGGTGTAATATTTTACAACATTCCTGACGCGTCGGCCCCTATTTCTCGGTGGGAATATTATATACGTCTATAACGTTATATATCCTAGCCTAAGGCAACCTAACATGTCGAATGTAATATTTTACAACGTTCTGGCGTGTCGTCGCCTGCTTCTCGAAGGGGACATTATATACGTCTATAACGTTGTATATCCTAACCTAACGCAACCTAACATCTAGAATGTAATATTTTACAACATTCCTGACGCGTCGGTCCCTACTTCTCGGTGGGAACATTGTATACGTCTATAACGATATATGTCCTAACCTAAAGCAACCTAACAACTCGGATGTAATATTTTACAACATTCCTGGCATGTCGGTCCCTACATCTCGGTGGGAACATTCTATACGTCTATAACGTTGTATATCCTAATCTAAGGGAACCTAACATTTCGGGTGTAATATTTTACAACATTCCTGACGCGTCGGCCCCTATTTCTCGGTGGGAATATTATATACGTCTATAAAGTTACATATCCTAGCCTAAGGCAACCTAACATGTCGAATGTAATATTTTACAACATTCTGGCGTGTCGTCGCCTGCTTCTCGAAAGGGACATTATATACGTCTATAACGTTGTACATCCTAACCTGACGTAACCTAACATCTGGGATGTAATATTTTACAACATTCCTGACGCGTCGGCACCTATTTCTCGATGGGGACATTATATACGTCTATAACGTTGTATATTCTAACCCAAAGCAACCAAACATTTGGGATGTAATATTTTACAACATTCCTGGCATGTCGGTACCCACGTCTCGGTGGGAACATTATATAAGTCTATAACGATATATATCCTAACCTAAAGCAACCTAACAACTCGGATGTAATATTTTACAACATTCCTGGCATGTTGGTCCGTACATCTCGCTGGGAACATTCGATACGTCTATAACGTTGTATATGCTAACGTAAGGGAACCTAACATCTCGGGTGTAATATTTTACAACATACCGACGCGTCGGCCCCTATTTCTCGGTGGGAATATTATATACGTCTATAACGTTATATATCCTAGCCTAAGGCAACCTAACATATCGAATGTAATATTTTACATCATTCTGGCGTGTCGTCGCCTGCTTCTCGAAGGGGACATTATATACGTCTATAACGTTGTATATCCTAACCTAACGCAACCTAACATCTGGGATGTTTCATTTTACAACATTCCTGACGCGTCGGTCCCTACTTCTCGGTGGGAACATTGTATACGTCTATAACGATATATGTCCTAGCCTAAGGTAACCTAACATCTCGCATGTAATATTTTACAACATTCCTGGCGTGTAGTCGCCTGCTTCTCGATGGGGACATTATATACGTCTATAACGTTGTATATCCTAACCCAAAGCAACCTAACTTCTGGGATGTAATATTTTCAACATTCTGGCGTGTCGTCGCCTGCTTCTCAAAGGGGACATTATATACGTCTATAACGTTGTATATCCTAACCTAACGCAACCTAACATCTGGGATGTAATATTTTACAACATTCCTGACGCGTCGACCCCTATTTCTCGGTGGGAACATTACATACGTCTATCACGTTATATATCCAAGCCTAAGGCAACCTAACACATCGGATGTAATATTTTACAACATTCCTGGCATGTCGGTCCCTACATCTCGGTGTGAACATTATATACGTCTGCAAGGTTATATATCATAACCTAAGGCAACCTAACCTCTCTACAGTAATATTTTACAGCATTCCTGACGTGACGGCGCCTACTTCCCGATGGGGACATTATATACGTCTATAACGTTGTATATCCTAACCTAAGGCAACCTAACATATCGGATGTAATATTTTACAACATTCTGGCGTGTCGTCGCCTGCTTCTCGATGGGGACATTAGATACGTCTATAACGTTGTATGTCCTAACCTAACGCAACCTAACATCTCGGATATAATATTTTACAACATTCCTGGCATGTCGGTCCCTACATTTCGGGGGGAACATTCTATACGTATATAACGTTGTATATGCTACCCTAAGGGAACCTAACATCTCGGGTGTAATATTTTACAACATTCCTGACGCGTCGGCCCGTAGTTCTCGGTGATAACATTATATGCGTGTATAACATCATATATCCTAGCCTAAGGAAATCTAACATGTCAAATGTAATATTTTACAACACTCCTGGCGTGTCGTCGCCTACTTCTGGATGAGGACATTATATACATCTATAACTTTGTATATCCTAACCTAAGGCAACCTAACATCTCGGATGTAATATTTGACAACACTCCTGGCATGTTGGTCCCCTCGTCTCAGTGGGAACATTATATAAGTCTATAACGTTGTATGTCCTAACCTAACGCAACCTAACATCTCGGATGTAATATTTTACAACATTCCTGGCATGTCGGTCCCTACATCTCGGTGGGAACATTCTATACGTCTATAACGTTGTATATCCTAACCTAAGGGAACCTATCATCTCGGGTGTAATATTTTACAACATTCCTGACGCGTCGGCCCCTATTTCTGGGTGGGAATATTATATACGTCTATAACGTTGTATATCCTAACCTAAGGCAACCTAACATGTCGGGTGTAATACTTTGCAACATTCCTGACGCGTCGGCCCCTATTTCTCGGGGGGAATATTATATACGTCTATAACGTTACATATCCTAGCCTAAGGCAACCTAACATGTCGAATGTAATATTTTACAACATTCAGGCGTGTCGTCGCCTGCTTCTCAAAGGGGACATTATATACGTCTATAACGTTGTATATCCTAAGCCAACGCAACCTAACATCTGGGATGTAATATTTTACAACATTCATGACTCGTCGGCCCCTATTTCTCGGTGGGAACATTATATACGTCTATCACGTTATATATCCTAGCATAAGGCAACCTAACATCTCGGGTGTAATATTTTACAACATTCCTGACGCGTCGGCCCCTATTTCTCGGTGGGAATATTATATACGTCTATAACGTTATATATCCTAGCCTAAGGCAACCTAACATGTCGAAAGTAATATTTTACAACGTTCTGGCGTGTCGTCGCCTGTTTCTCGAAGGGGACATTATATACGCCTATAACGTTGTATATCCTAACCTAACGCAACCTAACATCTGGAATGTAATATTTTACAACATTCCTGACGCGTCGGTCCCTACTTCTCGGTGGGAACATTGTATACGTCTATAACGGAATATGTCCTAGCCTAAGGCAACCCAACATCTCGGATGTAATATTTTACAACATTCCTGGCGTGTCGTCGCCTGCTTCTCGATGGGGACATTATATACGTCTATAACGTTGTATATTCTAACCCAAAGCAACCTAACTTCTGGGATGTAATATTTTAAAACATTCCTGGCATGTCGGTCCCAACGTCTCGGCGGGAACATTATATAAGTCTATAACGATATATATCCTAACCTAAAGCAACCTAACACCTCGGATGTAATATTTTAGAACATTCCTGTCATGTCGGTCCCTACATCTCGGTGGGGACATTCTATACGTCTATAACGTTGTATATCCTAACCTAAGGGAACCCAACATTTCGGGTGTAATATTTTGCAACATTCCTAACGCGTCGGCCCCTATTTCTCGGTGGGAATATTATATACGTCCATAACGTTACATATCCTAGCCTAAGGCAACCTAACATGTCGAATGTAATATTTTACAACATTCTGGCGTCTCGTCGCCTGCTTCTCAAAGGGGACATTATATACGTCTATAACGTTGTATATCCTAAGCCAACGCAACCTAACATCTGGGATGTAATATTTTACAACATTCATGACTCGTCGGCCCCTATTTCTCGGTGGGAACATTATATACGTCTATCACGTTATATATCCTAGCATAAGGCAACCTAACATCTCGGGTGTAATATTTTACAACATTCCTGACGCGTCGGCCCCTATTTCTCGGTGGGAATATTATATACGTCTATAACGTTATATATCCTAACGTAAGCAAACATAACATCTCGGATGTAATATTTTACAACATTCCTGGCGTGTCGTCGCCTGCTTCTCGATGGGGACATTATATACGTCTATAACGTTGTATATCCTAACCCAAAGCAACTTAACTTCTGGGATGTAATATTTTGCAACATTCCTGGCATGTCGGTCCCCACGTCTCGGTGGGAACATTATATAAGTCTATAACGATATATATCCCAACCTAAAGCAACCAAACAACTCGAATGTAATATTTTAGAACATTCCTGGCATGTCGGTCCCTACATCTCGGTGGGAGCATTCTATACGTCTATAACGTTGTATATCCTAACCTAAGGGAACCTAACATTTCGGGTGTAATATTTTACAACATTCCTGACGCGTCGGCCCCTATTTCTCGGTGGGAATATTATATACGTCTATAACGTTGTATATCCTAGCCTAAGGGAACCTAACATTTCGGGTGTAATATTTTGCAACATTCCTGACGCGTCGGCCCCTATTTCTCGGGGGGAATATTATATACGTCTATAACGTTACATATCCTAGCCTAAGGCAACCTAACATGTCGAATGTAATATTTTACAACATTCTGGCGTGTCGTCGCCTGCTTCTCAAAAGGGACATTATGTACGTCTATAACGTTGTATATCCTAAGCCAACGCAACCTAACATCTGGGATGTAATATTTTACAACATTCATGACTCGTCGGCCCCTATTTCTCGGTGGGAACATTATATACGTCTATCACGTTATATATCCTAGCATAAGGCAACCTAACATCTCGGGTGTAATATTTTACAACATTCCTGACGCGTCGGCCCCTATTTCTCGGTGGGAATATTATATACGTCTATAACGTTATATATCCTAGCCTAAGGCAACCTAACATGTCGAAAGTAATATTTTACAACGTTCTGGCGTGTCGTCGCCTGCTTCTCGAAGGGGACATTATATACGTCTATAACGTTGTATATCCTAACCTAACGCAACCTAACATCTAGAATGTAATATTTTACAACATTCCTGACGCGTCGGTCCCTACTTCTCGGTGGGAACATTGTATACGTCTATAACGATATATGTCCTAACCTAAAGCAACCTAACAACTCGGATGTAATATTTTACAACATTCCTGGCATGTTGGTCCGTACATCTCGCTGGGAACATTCGATACGTCTATAACGTTGTATATGCTAACCTAAGGGAACCTAACATCTCGGGTGTAATATTTTACAACATACCGACGCGTCGGCCCCTATTTCTCGGTGGGAATATTATATACGTCTATAACGTTATATATCCTAGCCTAAGGCAACCTAACATATCGAATGTAATATTTTACATCATTCTGGCGTGTCGTCGCCTGCTTCTCGAAGGGGACATTATATACGTCTATAACGTTGTATATCCTAACCTAACGCAACCTAACATCTGGGATGTTTCATTTTACAACATTCCTGACGCGTCGGTCCCTACTTCTCGGTGGGAACATTGTATACGTCTATAACGATATATGTCCTAGCCTAAGGTAACCTAACATCTCGCATGTAATATTTTACAACATTCCTGGCGTGTAGTCGCCTGCTTCTCGATGGGGACATTATATACGTCTATAACGTTGTATATCCTAACCCAAAGCAACCTAACTTCTGGGATGTAATATTTTCAACATTCTGGCGTGTCGTCGCCTGCTTCTCAAAGGGGACATTATATACGTCTATAACGTTGTATATCCTAACCTAACGCAACCTAACATCTGGGATGTAATATTTTACAACATTCATGACTCGTCGGCCCCTATTTCTCGGTGGGAACATTATATACGTCTATCACGTTATATATCCTAGCATAAGGCAACCTAACATCTCGGGTGTAATATTTTACAACATTCCTGACGCGTCGGCCCCTATTTCTCGGTGGGAATATTATATACGTCTATAACGTTATATATCCTAACGTAAGCAAACATAATATCTCGGATGTAATATTTTACAACATTCCTGGCGTGTCGTCGCCTGCTTCTCGATGGGGACATTATATACGTCTATAACGTTGTATATCCTAACCCAAAGCAACTTAACTTCTGGGATGTAATATTTTGCAACATTCCTGGCATGTCGGTCCCCACGTCTCGGTGGGAACATTATATAAGTCTATAACGATATATATCCCAACCTAAAGCAACCAAACAACTCGAATGTAATATTTTAGAACATTCCTGGCATGTCGGTCCCTACATCTCGGTGGGAGCATTCTATACGTCTATAACGTTGTATATCCTAACCTAAGGGAACCTAACATTTCGGGTGTAATATTTTACAACATTCCTGACGCGTCGGCCCCTATTTCTCGGTGGGAATATTATATACGTCTATAACGTTGTATATCCTAGCCTAAGGGAACCTAACATTTCGGGTGTAATATTTTGCAACATTCCTGACGCGTCGGCCCCTATTTCTCGGGGGGAATATTATATACGTCTATAACGTTACATATCCTAGCCTAAGGCAACTTAACATGTCGAAAGTAATATTTTACAACGTTCTGGCGTGTCGTCGCCTGCTTCTCGAAGGGGACATTTTATACGTCTATAACGTTGTATATCCTAACCTAACGCAACCTAACATCTAGAATGTAATATTTTACAACATTCCTGACGCGTCGGTCCCTACTTCTCGGTGGGAACATTGTATACGTCTATAACGATATATGTCCTAACCTAAAGCAACCTAACAACTCGGATGTAATATTTTACAACATTCCTGGCATGTTGGTCCGTACATCTCGCTGGGAACATTCGATACGTCTATAACGTTGTATATGCTAACCTAAGGGAACCTAACATCTCGGGTGTAATATTTTACAACATACCGACGCGGCGGCCCCTATTTCTCGGTGGGAATATTATATACGTCTATAACGTTATATATCCTAGCCTAAGGCAACCTAACATATCGAATGTAATATTTTACATCATTCTGGCGTGTCGTCGCCTGCTTCTCGAAGGGGACATTATATACGTCTATAACGTTGTATATCCTAACCTAACGCAACCTAACATCTGGGATGTTTCATTTTACAACATTCCTGACGCGTCGGCCCCTATTTCTCGGTGGGAACATTACATACGTCTATCACGTTATATATCCAAGCCTAAGGCAACCTAACACATCGGATGTAATATTTTACAACATTCCTGGCATGTCGGTCCCTACATCTCGGTGTGAACATTATATACGTCTGCAAGGTTATATATCATAACCTAAGGCAACCTAACCTCTCTACAGTAATATTTTACAGCATTCCTGACGTGACGGCGCCTACTTCCCGATGGGGACATTATATACGTCTATAACGTTGTATATCCTAACCTAAGGCAACCTAACATATCGGATGTAATATTTTACAACATTCTGGCGTGTCGTCGCCTGCTTCTCGATGGGGACATTAGATACGTCTATAACGTTGTATGTCCTAACCTAACGCAGCCTAACATCTCGGATGTAATATTTTACAACATTCCTGGCATGTCGGTCCCTACATTTCGGGGGGAACATTCTATACGTATATAACGTTGTATATGCTACCCTAAGGGAACCTAACATCTCGGGTGTAATATTTTACAACATTCCTGACGCGTCGGCCCGTAGTTCTCGGTGATAACATTATATGCGTGTATAACATCATATATCCTAGCCTAAGGAAATCTAACATGTCAAATGTAATATTTTACAACACTCCTGGCGTGTCGTCGCCTACTTCTGGATGAGGACATTATATACATCTATAACTTTGTATATCCTAACCTAAGGCAACCTAACAGCTCGGATGTAATATTTGACGACACTCCTGGCATGTTGGTCCCCTCGTCTCAGTGGGAACATTATATAAGTCTATAACGTTGTATGTCCTAACCTAACGCAACCTAACATCTCGGATGTAATATTTTACAACATTCCTGGCATGTCGGTCCCTACATCTCGGTGGGAACATTCTATACGTCTATAACGTTGTATATCCTAACCTAAGGGAACCTATCATCTCGGGTGTAATATTTTACAACATTCCTGACCCGTCGGCCCCAATTTCTCGGTGGGAACATTCTATACCTCTATAACGTTGTATATCCTAACCTAAGGGAACCTAACATTTCGGGTGTAATATTTTGCAACATTCCTAACGCGTCGGCCCCTATTTCTCGGTGGGAATATTATATACGTCTATAACGTTACATATCCTAGCCTAAGGCAACCTAACATGTCGAATGTAATATTTTACAACATTCTGGCGTCTCGTCGCCTGCTTCTCAAAGGGGACATTATATACGTCTATAACGTTGTATATCCTAACCTAACGCAACCTAACATCTGGGTTGTTTTATTTTACAACATTCCTGACGCGTCGGTCCCTACTTCTCGGTGGGAACATTGTATACGTCTATAACGATATATGTCCTAGCCTAAGGTAACCTAACATCTCGCATGTAATATTTTACAATATTCCTGGCGTGTCGTCGCCTGCTTCTCGATGGGGACATTATATACGTCTATAACGTTGTATATCCTAACCCAAAGCAACCTAACTTCTGGCATGTAATATTTTACAACATTCCTGGCATGTCGGTCCCCGCGTCTCGGTGGGAACATTATATAAGTCTATAACGATATATATCCTAACCTAAAGCAACCTAACAACTCGGATGTAATATTTTACAACATTCCTGGCATGTCGGTCCCTACATCTCGGTGGGAACATTCTATACGTCTATAACGTTGTATATCCTAACCTAAGGGAACCTAACATTTCGGGTGTAATATTTTACAACATTCCTGACGCGTCGGCCCCTATTTCTCGGTGGGAATATTATATACGTCTATAACGTTATATATACTAACGTAAGCAAACGTAACATCTCGGATGTAATATTTTACAACATTCCTGGCGTGTCGTCGCCTGCTTCTCGATGGGGACATTATATACGTCTATAACGTTGTATATCCTAACCCAAAGCAACTTAACTTCTGGGATGTAATATTTTGCAACATTCCTGGCATGTCGGTCCCCACGTCTCGGTGGGAACATTATATAAGTCTATAACGATATATATCCTAACCTAAAGCAACCAAACAACTCGAATGTAATATTTTAGAACATTCCTGGCATGTCGGTCCCTACATCTCGGTGGGAGCATTCTATACGTCTATAACGTTGTATATCCTAACCTAAGGGAACCTAACATTTCGGGTGTAATATTTTACAACATTCCTGACGCGTCGGCCCCTATTTCTCGGTGGGAATATTATATACGTCTATAACGTTATATATCCCAGCCTAAGGCAACCTAACATGTCGAAAGTAATATTTTACAACATTCTGGCGTGTCGTCGCCTGCTTCTCGAAGGGGACATTATATACGTCTATAACGTTGTATATCCTAACCTAACGCAACCTAACATCTGGGATGTAATATTTTACAACATTCCTGACGCGTCGGTCCCTACTTCTCGGTGGGAACATTGTATACGTCTATAACGGAATATGTCCTAGCCTAATGCAACCCAACATCTCGGATGTAATATTTTACAACATTCCTGGCGTGTCGTCGCCTGCTTCTCGATGGGGACATTATATACGTCTATAACGTTGTATATCCTAACCTAAGGGAACCTAACATTTCGGGTGTAATATTTTGCAACATTCCTGACGCGTCGGCCCCTATTTCTCGGGGGGAATATTATATACGTCTATAACGTTACATATCCTAGCCTAAGGCAACCTAACATGTCGAATGTAATATTTTACAACATTCTGGCGTGTCGTCGCCTGCTTCTCAAAGGGGACATTATATACGTCTATAACGTTGTATATCCTAAGCCAACGCAACCTAACATCTGGGATGTAATATTTTACAACATTCATGACTCGTCGGCCCCTATTTCTCGGTGGGAACATTATATACGTCTATCGCGTTATATATCCTAGCATAAGGCAACCTAACAACTCGGATGTAATATTTTACAACATTTCTGACGCGTCGGCCCCTATTTCTCGGTGGGAATATTATATACGTCTATAACGTTATATATCCTAACGTAAGCAAGCATAACATCTCGGATGTAATATTTTACAACATTCCTGGCGTGTCGTCGCCTGCTTCTCGATGGGGACATTATATACGTCTATAACGTTGTATATCCTAACCCAAAGCAACTTAACTTCTGGCATGTAATATTTTGCAACATTCCTGGCATGTCGGTCCCCACGTCTCGGTGGGAACATTATATAAGTCTATAACGATATATATCCCAACCTAAAGCAACCAAACAACTCGAATGTAATATTTTAGAACATTCCTGGCATGTCGGTCCCTACATCTCGGTGGGAGCATTCTATACGTCTATAACGTTGTATATCCTAACCTAAGGGAACCTAACATTTCGGGTGTAATATTTTACAACATTCCTGACGCGTCGGCCCCTATTTCTCGGTGGGAATATTATATACGTCTATAACGTTGTATATCCTAGCCTAAGGGAACCTAACATTTCGGGTGTAATATTTTGCAACATTCCTGACGCGTCGGCCCCTATTTCTCGGGGGGAATATTATATACGTCTATAACGTTACATATCCTAGCCTAAGGCAACCTAACATGTCGAATGTAATATTTTACAACATTCTGGCGTGTCGTCGCCTGCTTCTCAAAGGGGACATTATATACGTCTATAACGTTGTATATCCTAAGCCAACGCAACCTAACATCTGGGATGTAATATTTTACAACATTCATGACTCGTCGGCCCCTATTTCTCGGTGGGAACATTATATACGTCTATCACGTTATATATCCTAGCATAAGGCAACCTAACATCTCGGGTGTAATATTTTACAACATTCCTGACGCGTCGGCCCCTATTTCTCGGTGGGAATATTATATACGTCTATAACGTTATATATCCTAGCCTAAGGCAACCTAACATGTCGAAAGTAATATTTTACAACGTTCTGGCGTGTCGTCGCCTGCTTCTCGAAGGGGACATTATATACGTCTATAACGTTGTATATCCTAACCTAACGCAACCTAACATCTGGAATGCAATATTTTACAACATTCCTGACGCGTCGGTCCCTACTTCTCGGTGGGAACATTGTATACGTCTATAACGGAATATGTCCTAGCCTAAGGCAACCCAACATCTCGGATGTAATATTTTACAACATTCCTGGCGTGTCGTCGCCTGCTTCTCGATGGGGACATTATATACGTCTATAACGTTGTATATCCTAACCCAAAGCAACTTAACTTCTGGGATGTAATATTTTGCAACATTCCTGGCATGTCGGTCCCCACGTCTCGGTGGGAACATTATATACGTCTATAACGTTGTATATCCTAACCTAAGGGAACCTAACATTTCGGGTGTAATATTTTACAACATTCCTGACGCGTCGGCCCCTATTTCTCGGTGGGAATATTATATACGTCTATAACGTTGTATATCCTAGCCTAAGGGAACCTAACATTTCGGGTGTAATATTTTGCAACATTCCTGACGCGTCGGCCCCTATTTCTCGGGGGGAATATTATATACGTCTATAACGTTACATATCCTAGCCTAAGGCAACCTAACATGTCGAATGTAATATTTTACAACATTCTGGCGTGTCGTCGCCTGCTTCTCAAAGGGGACATTATATACGTCTATTACGTTGTATATCCTAAGCCAACGCAACCTAACATCTGGGATGTAATATTTTACAACATTCATGACTCGTCGGCCCCTATTTCTCGGTGGGAACATTATATACGTCTATCACGTTATATATCCTAGCATAAGGCAACCTAACATCTCGGGTGTAATATTTTACAACATTCCTGACGCGTCGGCCCCTATTTCTCGGTGGGAATATTATATACGTCTATAACGTTATATATCCTAGCCTAAGGCAACCTAACATGTCGAAAGTAATATTTTACAACGTTCTGGCGTGTCGTCGCCTGCTTCTCGAAGGGGACATTATATACGTCTATAACGTTGTATATCCTAACCTAACGCAACCTAACATCTGGAATGTAATATTTTACAACATTCCTGACGCGTCGGTCCCTACTTCTCGGTGGGAACATTGTATACGTCTATAACGGAATATGTCCTAGCCTAAGGCAACCCAACATCTCGGATGTAATATTTTACAACATTCCTGGCGTGTCGTCGCCTGCTTCTCGATGGGGACATTATATACGTCTATAACGTTGTATATTCTAACCCAAAGCAACCTAACTTCTGGGATGTAATATTTTACAACATTCCTGGCATGTGTGTCCCCACGTCTCGGCGGGAACATTATATAAGTCTATAACGATATATATCCTAACCTAAAGCAACCTAACACCTCGGATGTAATATTTTAGAACATTCCTGTCATGTCTGTCCCTACATCTCGGTGGGGACATTCTATACGTCTATAACGTTGTATATCCTAACCTAAGGGAGCCTAACATTTCGGGTGTAATATTTTGCAACATTCCTGACGCGTCGGCCCCTATTTCTCGGTGGGAATATTATATACGTCTACAACGTTATATATCCTAGCCTAAGGCGACCTAACATGTCGAATGTAATATTTTACATCATTCCTGCCGTGTCGGCCCGTAGTTCTCGGTGGTAACATTATATACGTCTATAAGGTTAGATATCCTAGCCTAAGGCAACCTAACATGTCGCATGTAATATTGTTCAACATTCCTGGTGTGTCGTCACCTACTTCTGGATGGGGACATTATATACATCTATAACGTTGTACATCATAACCTAAGGCAACATAACATATCGGATGTAATATTTAACAACATTCCTGGCTTGTCGTCGCCTGCTTCTCGATGGGGACATTATATACGTCTATAACGTTGTATATCCTAACCCAAAGCAACCTAACTTCTGGGATGTAATATTTTACAACATTCCTGGCATGTCGGTCCCCACGTCTCGGTAGGAACATTATATAAGTCTATAACGATGTATATCCTAACCTGAAGCAACCTAACAACTCGTGTGTAATATTTTACAACATTCCTGGCATGTCGGTCCATACATCTCGGTGGGAACATTCTATACGTCTATAACGTTGTATATCCTAACCTAAGGGAACCTAACATTTCGGGTGTAATATTTTACAACATTCCTGACGCGTCGGCCCCTATTTCTCGGTGGGAATATTATATACTTCTATAACGTTATATATCCTAACGTAAGGCAACATAACATAACGGATGTAATATTTTACAACATTCCTGACGCATCGGCCCCTATTTCTCAGTGGGAATATTATATACGTCTATAACGTTATACATCCTAGCCTAAGGCAACTTAACATGTCGAATGTAATATTTTACAACATTCTGGCGTGTCGTCGCCTGCTTCTCGATGGGGACATTACATACGTCTATAACGTTGTATATCCTAACCTAACGCAACCTAACATCTGGGATGTAATATTTTACAACATTCCTGACGCGTCGGCCCCTATTTCTCGGTGGGAATATTATATACGTCTACAACGTTACATATCCTAGCCTAAGGCGACCTAACATGTCGAATGTAATATTTTACATCATTCCTGTCGTGTCGGCCCGTAGTTCTCGGTGGTAACATTATATACGTCTATAAGGTTAGATATCCTAGCCTAAGGCAACCTAACATGTCGCATGTAATATTGTACAACATTCCTGGTGTGTCGTCACCTACTTCTGGATGGGGACATTATATACATCTATAACGTTGTACATCCTAACCTACGGCAACCTAACATTTCGGATGTAATATTTTACAACATTCCTGGCATGTCGGTCCCTACTTCTCGGTGGGAACATTCTATACGTCTATAACGTTGTATATCCTAACCTAAGGCAACCTAACATCTGGGATGTAATATTTTACAACACTCATGACGCGTCGGCCCCTATTTCTCTGTGGGAACATTATATACGTCTATCACGTTATATATCCTAGCCTAAGGCAACCTAACATATCGGATGTAATATTTTACAACATTCCTGACGAGTCGGCCCCTATTTCTCGGTGGGAATATTATATACGTCTATAACGTTATATATCCTAGCCTAAGGCAACCTAACATCTCGGATGTAATATTTTACAACATTCCTGGCGTGTCGTCGCCTGTTTCTAGATGGGGACATTATATACGTCTATAACGTTGTATATCCTAACCCAAAGCAACCTAACTTCTGGGATGTAATATTTTACAACATTCCTGGCATGTCGGCCCCACGTCTCGGTGGGAACATTATATAAGTCTATAACGATATATATCCTAACCTAAAGCAACCTAACAACTCGGATGTAATATTTTAGAACATTCCTGGCATGTCGGTCCCTACATCTCGGTGTGGACATTCTGTACGTCTATAACGTTGTATATCCTAACCTAAGGGAACCTAACATTTCGGGTGCAATATTTTGCAACATTCCTGACGCGTCGGCCCCTATTTCTCGGTGGGAATATTATATACGTCTATAACGTTATATATCCTAGCCTAAGGCAACCTAACATATCTGATGTAATATTTTACAACTCTCCTGACGCGTCGGCCCCTATTTCTCGGTGGGAATATTATATACGTCTATAACGTTATATATCCTAGCCTAAGGCAACCTAACATATCGAATGTAATATTTTACATCATTCTGGCGTGTCGTCGCCTGCTTCTCGAAGGGGACATTATATACGTCTATAACGTTGTATATCCTAACCTAACGCAACCTAACATCTGGGATGTTTCATTTTACAACATTCCTGACGCGTCGGCCCCTATTTCTCGGTGGGAACATTACATACGTCTATCACGTTATATATCCAAGCCTAAGGCAACCTAACACATCGGATGTAATATTTTACAACATTCCTGGCATGTCGGTCCCTACATCTCGGTGTGAACATTATATACGTCTGCAAGGTTATATATCATAACCTAAGGCAACCTAACCTCTCTACAGTAATATTTTACAGCATTCCTGACGTGACGGCGCCTACTTCCCGATGGGGACATTATATACGTCTATAACGTTGTATATCCTAACCTAAGGCAACCTAACATATCGGATGTAATATTTTACAACATTCTGGCGTGTCGTCGCCTGCTTCTCGATGGGGACATTAGATACGTCTATAACGTTGTATGTCCTAACCTAACGCAGCCTAACATCTCGGATGTAATATTTTACAACATTCCTGGCATGTCGGTCCCTACATTTCGGGGGGAACATTCTATACGTATATAACGTTGTATATGCTACCCTAAGGGAACCTAACATCTCGGGTGTAATATTTTACAACATTCCTGACGCGTCGGCCCGTAGTTCTCGGTGATAACATTATATGCGTGTATAACATCATATATCCTAGCCTAAGGAAATCTAACATGTCAAATGTAATATTTTACAACACTCCTGGCGTGTCGTCGCCTACTTCTGGATGAGGACATTATATACATCTATAACTTTGTATATCCTAACCTAAGGCAACCTAACAGCTCGGATGTAATATTTGACGACACTCCTGGCATGTTGGTCCCCTCGTCTCAGTGGGAACATTATATAAGTCTATAACGTTGTATGTCCTAACCTAACGCAACCTAACATCTCGGATGTAATATTTTACAACATTCCTGGCATGTCGGTCCCTACATCTCGGTGGGAACATTCTATACGTCTATAACGTTGTATATCCTAACCTAAGGGAACCTATCATCTCGGGTGTAATATTTTACAACATTCCTGACCCGTCGGCCCCAATTTCTCGGTGGGAACATTCTATACCTCTATAACGTTGTATATCCTAACCTAAGGGAACCTAACATTTCGGGTGTAATATTTTGCAACATTCCTAACGCGTCGGCCCCTATTTCTCGGTGGGAATATTATATACGTCTATAACGTTACATATCCTAGCCTAAGGCAACCTAACATGTCGAATGTAATATTTTACAACATTCTGGCGTCTCGTCGCCTGCTTCTCAAAGGGGACATTATATACGTCTATAACGTTGTATATCCTAACCTAACGCAACCTAACATCTGGGTTGTTTTATTTTACAACATTCCTGACGCGTCGGTCCCTACTTCTCGGTGGGAACATTGTATACGTCTATAACGATATATGTCCTAGCCTAAGGTAACCTAACATCTCGCATGTAATATTTTACAATATTCCTGGCGTGTCGTCGCCTGCTTCTCGATGGGGACATTATATACGTCTATAACGTTGTATATCCTAACCCAAAGCAACCTAACTTCTGGCATGTAATATTTTACAACATTCCTGGCATGTCGGTCCCCGCGTCTCGGTGGGAACATTATATAAGTCTATAACGATATATATCCTAACCTAAAGCAACCTAACAACTCGGATGTAATATTTTACAACATTCCTGGCATGTCGGTCCCTACATCTCGGTGGGAACATTCTATACGTCTATAACGTTGTATATCCTAACCTAAGGGAACCTAACATTTCGGGTGTAATATTTTACAACATTCCTGACGCGTCGGCCCCTATTTCTCGGTGGGAATATTATATACGTCTATAACGTTATATATACTAACGTAAGCAAACGTAACATCTCGGATGTAATATTTTACAACATTCCTGGCGTGTCGTCGCCTGCTTCTCGATGGGGACATTATATACGTCTATAACGTTGTATATCCTAACCCAAAGCAACTTAACTTCTGGGATGTAATATTTTGCAACATTCCTGGCATGTCGGTCCCCACGTCTCGGTGGGAACATTATATAAGTCTATAACGATATATATCCTAACCTAAAGCAACCAAACAACTCGAATGTAATATTTTAGAACATTCCTGGCATGTCGGTCCCTACATCTCGGTGGGAGCATTCTATACGTCTATAACGTTGTATATCCTAACCTAAGGGAACCTAACATTTCGGGTGTAATATTTTACAACATTCCTGACGCGTCGGCCCCTATTTCTCGGTGGGAATATTATATACGTCTATAACGTTATATATCCCAGCCTAAGGCAACCTAACATGTCGAAAGTAATATTTTACAACATTCTGGCGTGTCGTCGCCTGCTTCTCGAAGGGGACATTATATACGTCTATAACGTTGTATATCCTAACCTAACGCAACCTAACATCTGGGATGTAATATTTTACAACATTCCTGACGCGTCGGTCCCTACTTCTCGGTGGGAACATTGTATACGTCTATAACGGAATATGTCCTAGCCTAATGCAACCCAACATCTCGGATGTAATATTTTACAACATTCCTGGCGTGTCGTCGCCTGCTTCTCGATGGGGACATTATATACGTCTATAACGTTGTATATCCTAACCTAAGGGAACCTAACATTTCGGGTGTAATATTTTGCAACATTCCTGACGCGTCGGCCCCTATTTCTCGGGGGGAATATTATATACGTCTATAACGTTACATATCCTAGCCTAAGGCAACCTAACATGTCGAATGTAATATTTTACAACATTCTGGCGTGTCGTCGCCTGCTTCTCAAAGGGGACATTATATACGTCTATAACGTTGTATATCCTAAGCCAACGCAACCTAACATCTGGGATGTAATATTTTACAACATTCATGACTCGTCGGCCCCTATTTCTCGGTGGGAACATTATATACGTCTATCGCGTTATATATCCTAGCATAAGGCAACCTAACAACTCGGATGTAATATTTTACAACATTTCTGACGCGTCGGCCCCTATTTCTCGGTGGGAATATTATATACGTCTATAACGTTATATATCCTAACGTAAGCAAGCATAACATCTCGGATGTAATATTTTACAACATTCCTGGCGTGTCGTCGCCTGCTTCTCGATGGGGACATTATATACGTCTATAACGTTGTATATCCTAACCCAAAGCAACTTAACTTCTGGCATGTAATATTTTGCAACATTCCTGGCATGTCGGTCCCCACGTCTCGGTGGGAACATTATATAAGTCTATAACGATATATATCCCAACCTAAAGCAACCAAACAACTCGAATGTAATATTTTAGAACATTCCTGGCATGTCGGTCCCTACATCTCGGTGGGAGCATTCTATACGTCTATAACGTTGTATATCCTAACCTAAGGGAACCTAACATTTCGGGTGTAATATTTTACAACATTCCTGACGCGTCGGCCCCTATTTCTCGGTGGGAATATTATATACGTCTATAACGTTGTATATCCTAGCCTAAGGGAACCTAACATTTCGGGTGTAATATTTTGCAACATTCCTGACGCGTCGGCCCCTATTTCTCGGGGGGAATATTATATACGTCTATAACGTTACATATCCTAGCCTAAGGCAACCTAACATGTCGAATGTAATATTTTACAACATTCTGGCGTGTCGTCGCCTGCTTCTCAAAGGGGACATTATATACGTCTATAACGTTGTATATCCTAAGCCAACGCAACCTAACATCTGGGATGTAATATTTTACAACATTCATGACTCGTCGGCCCCTATTTCTCGGTGGGAACATTATATACGTCTATCACGTTATATATCCTAGCATAAGGCAACCTAACATCTCGGGTGTAATATTTTACAACATTCCTGACGCGTCGGCCCCTATTTCTCGGTGGGAATATTATATACGTCTATAACGTTATATATCCTAGCCTAAGGCAACCTAACATGTCGAAAGTAATATTTTACAACGTTCTGGCGTGTCGTCGCCTGCTTCTCGAAGGGGACATTATATACGTCTATAACGTTGTATATCCTAACCTAACGCAACCTAACATCTGGAATGCAATATTTTACAACATTCCTGACGCGTCGGTCCCTACTTCTCGGTGGGAACATTGTATACGTCTATAACGGAATATGTCCTAGCCTAAGGCAACCCAACATCTCGGATGTAATATTTTACAACATTCCTGGCGTGTCGTCGCCTGCTTCTCGATGGGGACATTATATACGTCTATAACGTTGTATATCCTAACCCAAAGCAACTTAACTTCTGGGATGTAATATTTTGCAACATTCCTGGCATGTCGGTCCCCACGTCTCGGTGGGAACATTATATACGTCTATAACGTTGTATATCCTAACCTAAGGGAACCTAACATTTCGGGTGTAATATTTTACAACATTCCTGACGCGTCGGCCCCTATTTCTCGGTGGGAATATTATATACGTCTATAACGTTGTATATCCTAGCCTAAGGGAACCTAACATTTCGGGTGTAATATTTTGCAACATTCCTGACGCGTCGGCCCCTATTTCTCGGGGGGAATATTATATACGTCTATAACGTTACATATCCTAGCCTAAGGCAACCTAACATGTCGAATGTAATATTTTACAACATTCTGGCGTGTCGTCGCCTGCTTCTCAAAGGGGACATTATATACGTCTATTACGTTGTATATCCTAAGCCAACGCAACCTAACATCTGGGATGTAATATTTTACAACATTCATGACTCGTCGGCCCCTATTTCTCGGTGGGAACATTATATACGTCTATCACGTTATATATCCTAGCATAAGGCAACCTAACATCTCGGGTGTAATATTTTACAACATTCCTGACGCGTCGGCCCCTATTTCTCGGTGGGAATATTATATACGTCTATAACGTTATATATCCTAGCCTAAGGCAACCTAACATGTCGAAAGTAATATTTTACAACGTTCTGGCGTGTCGTCGCCTGCTTCTCGAAGGGGACATTATATACGTCTATAACGTTGTATATCCTAACCTAACGCAACCTAACATCTGGAATGTAATATTTTACAACATTCCTGACGCGTCGGTCCCTACTTCTCGGTGGGAACATTGTATACGTCTATAACGGAATATGTCCTAGCCTAAGGCAACCCAACATCTCGGATGTAATATTTTACAACATTCCTGGCGTGTCGTCGCCTGCTTCTCGATGGGGACATTATATACGTCTATAACGTTGTATATTCTAACCCAAAGCAACCTAACTTCTGGGATGTAATATTTTACAACATTCCTGGCATGTGTGTCCCCACGTCTCGGCGGGAACATTATATAAGTCTATAACGATATATATCCTAACCTAAAGCAACCTAACACCTCGGATGTAATATTTTAGAACATTCCTGTCATGTCTGTCCCTACATCTCGGTGGGGACATTCTATACGTCTATAACGTTGTATATCCTAACCTAAGGGAGCCTAACATTTCGGGTGTAATATTTTGCAACATTCCTGACGCGTCGGCCCCTATTTCTCGGTGGGAATATTATATACGTCTACAACGTTATATATCCTAGCCTAAGGCGACCTAACATGTCGAATGTAATATTTTACATCATTCCTGCCGTGTCGGCCCGTAGTTCTCGGTGGTAACATTATATACGTCTATAAGGTTAGATATCCTAGCCTAAGGCAACCTAACATGTCGCATGTAATATTGTTCAACATTCCTGGTGTGTCGTCACCTACTTCTGGATGGGGACATTATATACATCTATAACGTTGTACATCATAACCTAAGGCAACATAACATATCGGATGTAATATTTAACAACATTCCTGGCTTGTCGTCGCCTGCTTCTCGATGGGGACATTATATACGTCTATAACGTTGTATATCCTAACCCAAAGCAACCTAACTTCTGGGATGTAATATTTTACAACATTCCTGGCATGTCGGTCCCCACGTCTCGGTAGGAACATTATATAAGTCTATAACGATGTATATCCTAACCTGAAGCAACCTAACAACTCGTGTGTAATATTTTACAACATTCCTGGCATGTCGGTCCATACATCTCGGTGGGAACATTCTATACGTCTATAACGTTGTATATCCTAACCTAAGGGAACCTAACATTTCGGGTGTAATATTTTACAACATTCCTGACGCGTCGGCCCCTATTTCTCGGTGGGAATATTATATACTTCTATAACGTTATATATCCTAACGTAAGGCAACATAACATAACGGATGTAATATTTTACAACATTCCTGACGCATCGGCCCCTATTTCTCAGTGGGAATATTATATACGTCTATAACGTTATACATCCTAGCCTAAGGCAACTTAACATGTCGAATGTAATATTTTACAACATTCTGGCGTGTCGTCGCCTGCTTCTCGATGGGGACATTACATACGTCTATAACGTTGTATATCCTAACCTAACGCAACCTAACATCTGGGATGTAATATTTTACAACATTCCTGACGCGTCGGCCCCTATTTCTCGGTGGGAATATTATATACGTCTACAACGTTACATATCCTAGCCTAAGGCGACCTAACATGTCGAATGTAATATTTTACATCATTCCTGTCGTGTCGGCCCGTAGTTCTCGGTGGTAACATTATATACGTCTATAAGGTTAGATATCCTAGCCTAAGGCAACCTAACATGTCGCATGTAATATTGTACAACATTCCTGGTGTGTCGTCACCTACTTCTGGATGGGGACATTATATACATCTATAACGTTGTACATCCTAACCTACGGCAACCTAACATTTCGGATGTAATATTTTACAACATTCCTGGCATGTCGGTCCCTACTTCTCGGTGGGAACATTCTATACGTCTATAACGTTGTATATCCTAACCTAAGGCAACCTAACATCTGGGATGTAATATTTTACAACACTCATGACGCGTCGGCCCCTATTTCTCTGTGGGAACATTATATACGTCTATCACGTTATATATCCTAGCCTAAGGCAACCTAACATATCGGATGTAATATTTTACAACATTCCTGACGAGTCGGCCCCTATTTCTCGGTGGGAATATTATATACGTCTATAACGTTATATATCCTAGCCTAAGGCAACCTAACATCTCGGATGTAATATTTTACAACATTCCTGGCGTGTCGTCGCCTGTTTCTAGATGGGGACATTATATACGTCTATAACGTTGTATATCCTAACCCAAAGCAACCTAACTTCTGGGATGTAATATTTTACAACATTCCTGGCATGTCGGCCCCACGTCTCGGTGGGAACATTATATAAGTCTATAACGATATATATCCTAACCTAAAGCAACCTAACAACTCGGATGTAATATTTTAGAACATTCCTGGCATGTCGGTCCCTACATCTCGGTGTGGACATTCTGTACGTCTATAACGTTGTATATCCTAACCTAAGGGAACCTAACATTTCGGGTGCAATATTTTGCAACATTCCTGACGCGTCGGCCCCTATTTCTCGGTGGGAATATTATATACGTCTATAACGTTATATATCCTAGCCTAAGGCAACCTAACATATCTGATGTAATATTTTACAACTCTCCTGACGCGTCGGCCCCTATTTCTCGGTGGGAATATTATATACGTCTATAACGTTATATATCCTAGCCTAAGGCAACCTAACATGTCGAATGTAATATTTTACAACATTCTGGCGTGTCGTCGCCTGCTTCTCAAAGGGGACATTATATACGTCTATAACGTTGTATATCCTAACCTAAGGCAACCTAACATATCGGATGTAATATTTTACAACATTCCTGGCGTGTCGTCGCCTGCTTCTCGATGGGGACATTATATACGTCTATAACGTTGTATATCCTAACCCAAAGCAACCTAACTTCTGGGATGTAATATTTTACAACATTCCTGGCATGTCGGTTCCCACGTCTCGGTAGGAACATTATATAAGTCTATAACGATGTATATCCTAACCTGAAGCAACCTAACAACTCGTGTGTAATATTTTACAACATTCCTGGCATGTCGGTCCATACATCTCGGTGGGAACATTCTATACGTCTATAACGTTGTATATCCTAACCTAAGGGAACCTAACATTTCGGGTGTAATATTTTACAACATTCCTGACGCGTCGGCCCCTATTTCTCGGTGGGAATATTATATACTTCTATAACGTTATATATCCTAACATAAGGCAACATAACATAACGGATGTAATATTTTACAACATTCCTGACGCGTCGGCCCCTATTTCTCAGTGGGAATATTATATACGTCTATAACGTTATACATCCTAGCCTAAGGCAACTTAACATGTCGAATGTAATATTTTACAACATTCCTGGCATGTCGGTCCCTACTTCTCGGTGGGAACATTCTATACGTCTATAACGTTGTATATCCTAACCTAAGGCAACCTAACATCTGGGATGTAATATTTTACAACACTCATGACGCGTCGGCCCCTATTTCTCGGTGGGAATATTATATACGTCTATAACGTTATATATCCTAGCCTAAGGCAACCTAACATCTCGGATGTAATATTTTACAACATTCCTGGCGTGTCGTCGCCTGTTTCTAGATGGGGACATTATATACGTCTATAACGTTGTATATCCTAACCCAAAGCAACCTAACTTCTGGGATGTAATATTTTACAACATTCCTGGCATGTCGGCCCCACGTCTCGGTGGGAACATTATATAAGTCTATAACGATATATATCCTAACCTAAAGCAACCTAACAACTCGGATGTAATATTTTAGAACATTCCTGGCATGTCGGTCCCTACATCTCGGTGTGGACATTCTATACGTCTATAACGTTGTATATCCTAACCTAAGGGAACCTAACATTTCGGGTGCAATATTTTGCAACATTCCTGACGCGTCGGCCCCTATTTCTCGGTGGGAATATTATATACGTCTATAACGTTATATATCCTAGCCTAAGGCAACCTAACATATCTGATGTAATATTTTACAACTCTCCTGACGCGTCGGCCCCTATTTCTCGGTGGGAATATTATATACGTCTATAACGTTATATATCCTAGCCTAAGGCAACCTAACATGTCGAATGTAATATTTTACAACATTCTGGCGTGTCGTCGCCTGCTTCTCAAAGGGGACATTATATACGTCTATAACGTTGTATATCCTAACCTAAGGCAACCTAACATATCGGATGTAATATTTTACAACATTCCTGGCGTGTCGTCGCCTGCTTCTCGATGGAGACATTATATACGTCTATAACGTTGTATATCCTAACCCAAAGCAACCTAACTTCTGGGATGTAATATTTTACAACATTCCTGGCATGTCGGTTCCCACGTCTCGGTAGGAACATTATATAAGTCTATAACGATGTATATCCTAACCTGAAGCAACCTAACAACTCGTGTGTAATATTTTACAACATTCCTGGCATGTCGGTCCATACATCTCGGTGGGAACATTCTATACGTCTATAACGTTGTATATCCTAACCTAAGGGAACCTAACATTTCGGGTGTAATATTTTACAACATTCCTGACGCGTCGGCCCCTATTTCTCGGTGGGAATATTATATACTTCTATAACGTTATATATCCTAACATAAGGCAACATAACATAACGGATGTAATATTTTACAACATTCCTGACGCGTCGGCCCCTATTTCTCAGTGGGAATATTATATACGTCTATAACGTTATACATCCTAGCCTAAGGCAACTTAACATGTCGAATGTAATATTTTACAACATTCTGGCGTGTCGTCGCCTGCTTCTCGATGGGGACATTACATACGTCTATAACGTTGTATATCCTAACCTAAGGCAACCTAACATCTGGGATGTAATATTTTACAACATTCCTGACGCGTCGGCCCCTATTTCTCGGTGGGAATATTATATACGTCTACAACGTTACATATCCTAGCCTAAGGCGACCTAACATGTCGAATGTAATATTTTACATCATTCCTGTCGTGTCGGCCCGTAGTTCTCGGTGGTAACATTATATACGTCTATAAGGTTAGATATCCTAGCCTAAGGCAACCTAACATGTCGCATGTAATATTGTACAACATTCCTGGTGTGTCGTCACCTACTTCTGGATGGGGACATTATATACATCTATAAAGTTGTACATCCTAACCTACGGCAACCTAACATTTCGGATGTAATATTTTACAACATTCCTGGCATGTCGGTCCCTACTTCTCGGTGGGAACATTCTATACGTCTATAACGTTGTATATCCTAACCTAAGGGAACCTAACATCTCGGGTGTAATATTTTACATCATTCCTGACGTGTCGGCCCGTAGTTCTCGGTGGTAACATTATATACGTCTATAAGGTTAGATATCCTAGCCTAAGGCAACCTAACATGTCGCATGTAATATTCTACAACATTCCTGGCGTGTCGTCGCCTACTTCTCGATGGGGACATTATATACATCTATAACGTTGTATATCCTAACCTAAGGCAACCTAACATCTGGGATGTAACATTTTAAACCATTCCTGGCATGTCGGTCCCTACTTCTCGGTGGAAACAATGTATACGTCTATAACGATATATATCCTAGCCTAAGGCAACCCAACATGTAGAATGTAATATTTTACAACATTCCTGGCGTGTCGTCGCCTACTTCTCGATGGGGACATTATATACATCTATAACGTTGTATATCCTAACCTAAGGCAACCTAACATCTCGGATATAATATTTTACAACATTCCTGGCATGTCGGTCCCTACTTCTCGGTGGGAACATTGTATACGTCTATAACGATATATATTCTAGCCTAAGGCAACCTAACATGTCGAATGTAATATTTTACAACATTCCTATCGTGTCGTCGCCTGCTCCTCGATGGGGACATTATATACGTCTATAACGTTGTATATCCTAACCCAAAGCAACCTAACTTCTGGTATGTAATATTTTACAACATTCCTGGCATGTCGGTCCCTACTTCTCGGTGGGAACATTCTATACGTCTATAACGTTGTATATCCTAACCTAAGGGAACCTAACATCTCGGGTGTAATATTTTACATCATTCCTGACGTGTCGGCCCGTAGTTCTCGGTGGTAACATTATATACGTCTATAAGGTTAGATATCCTAGCCTAAGGCAACCTAACATGTCGCATGTAATATTCTACAACATTCCTGGCGTGTCGTCGCCTACTTCTCGATGGGGACATTATATACATCTATAACGTTGAATATCCTAACCTAAGGCAACCTAACATCTCGGATGTAATATTTTACAACATTCTGGCGTGTCGTCGCCTGCTTCTCGATGGGGACATTGTATACTTCTATAACGTTGTATATTCTAACCTAACGCAACCTAACATCTGGGATGTAATATTTTACAACATTCCTGGCGTGTCGTCGCCTACTTCTGGATGGGGACATTATATACATCTATAACGTTATATATCCTAACCTAAGGGAACCTAACATCTCGGGTGTAATATTTTACAACATTCCTGGCGTGTCGGCGCCTACTTCTCGATGGGGACATTATATACATCTATAACGTTGTATATCCTAACCTAAGGCAACCTAACATCTCGGATGTAATATTTTACAACATTCCTGGCATGTCGTCGCCTACTTCTCGATGGGGACATTATATACATCTATATCGTTGTATATCCTAACCTAAGGCAACCTAACATCTGGGATGTAATATTTTACAAGATCCCTGGCATGTCGGTCCCCACGTCTCGGTGCGAACATTATATAAGTCTATAACGATATATATCCTAACCTAAGGCAACCTAACATCTCGGATGTAATATTTTACAACATTCCTGGCATGTCGGTCCCTACTTCTCGGTGGGAACATTGTATACGTCTATAACGATATATATTCTAGCCTAAGGCAACCTAACATGTCGAATGTAATATTTTACAACATTCCTATCGTGTCGTCGCCTGCTCCTCGATGGGGACATTATATACGTCTATAACGTTGTATATTCTAACCTAACGCAACCTAACATCTGGGATGTAATATTTTACAACATTCCTGGCGTGTCGTCGCCTACTTCTAGATGGGGACATTATATACATCTATAACGTTGTATATCCTAACCTAAGGCAACCTAACATCGCGGATGTAATATTTTACAACATTCCTGGCGTGTCGTCGCCTACTTCTCGATGGGGACATTATATACATCTATAACGTTGTATATCCTAACCTAAGGCAACCTATCATCTCGGATGTAATATTTTACAACATTCTGGCGTGTCGTCGCCTGCTTCTCAATGGAGACATTATATACGTCTATAACCTTGTATATACTAACCTAACGCAACCTAACATCTGGGATGTAATATTTTACAACATTCCTGTCATGTCGGTCCCTACTTCTCGGTGGGAACATTGTATACGTCTATAACGATATATATCCTAGCCTAAGGCAACCTAACATCTGGGATGTAATATTTTACAACATTCCTGTCGTGTCGTCGCCTGCTTCTCGATGGGGACATTATATACGTCTATTACGTTGTATATTCTAACCTAACGCAACCTAACATCTGGGATGTAACATTTTAAAACATTCCTGGCATGTCGGTCCCTACTTCTCGGTGGAAACAATGTATACGTCTATAACGATATATATCCTAGCCTAAGGCAACCTAACATGTAGAATGTAATATTATACAACATTCCTGGCGTGTCGTCGCCTACTTCTCGATGGGGACATTATATACATCTATAACGTTGTATATCCTAACCTAAGGCAACCTAACATCTGGGATGTAACATTTTAAACCATTCCTGGCATGTCGGTCCCTACTTCTCGGTGGAAACAATGTATACGTCTATAACGATATATATCCTAGCCTAAGGCAACCCAACATGTAGAATGTAATATTTTACAACATTCCTGGCGTGTCGTCGCCTACTTCTCGATGGGGACATTATATACATCTATAACGTTGTATATCCTAACCTAAGGCAACCTAACATCTCGGATATAATATTTTACAACATTCCTGGCATGTCGGTCCCTACTTCTCGGTGGGAACATTGTATACGTCTATAACGATATATATTCTAGCCTAAGGCAACCTAACATGTCGAATGTAATATTTTACAACATTCCTATCGTGTCGTCGCCTGCTCCTCGATGGGGACATTATATACGTCTATAACATTGTATATTCTAACCTAACGCAACCTAACATCTGGGATGTAATATTTTACAACATTCCTGGCGTGTGGTCGCCTACTTCTGGATGGGGACATTATATACATCTATAACGTCATATATCCTAACCTAAGGGAACCTAACATCTCGGGTATAATATTTTACAACATTCCTGGCGTGTCGTCGCCTACTTCTCGATGGGAACACTATATACGTCTATAACGTTATATATCCTAGCCTAAGGCAACCTAACTTGTAGAATGTAATATTTTACAACATTCCTGGCGTGTCGTCGCCTACTTCTCTATAGGAACATTATATACATCTATAACGTTGTATATCCTAACCTAAGGCAACCTAACATCTCGGATGTAATATTTTACCACATTCCTGTCATGTCGGTCCCTACTTCTCGGTGGGAACATTGTATACGTCTATAACGATATATATCCTAGCCTAAGGCAACCTAACATTTCGAATGTAATATTTTAAAACATTCCTGTCGTGTCGTCGCCTGCTTCTCGATGGGGACATTATATACGTCTATAACGTTGTATATTCTAACCTAACGCAACTTAACATCTGGGAAATAATATTTTACAACATTCCTGGCGTGTCGTCGCCTACTTCTGGATGGGGCAGTATATACATCTATAACGTCATATATCCTAACCTAAGGGAACCTAACATCTCGGGTGTAATATTTTACAACATTCCTGGCGTGTCGTCGCCTACTTCTCGATGGGGACATTATATACATCTATAACCTTGTATATACTAACCTAACGCAACCTAACATCTGGGATGTAATATTTTACAACATTCCTGGCATGTCGGTCCCTACGTCTCCGTGGGTACATTATATACATCTTTAACCTTGTATATACTAACCTAACGCAACCTAACATCTGGGATGTAATATTTTACAACATTCCTGGCTTGTCGGACCCTACTTCTCGGTGGGAACATTCTATACGTCTATAACGATATATATCCTAACCTAAGGCAACCTAACATCTGGGATGTAATATTTTACAACATTCCTGGCATGTCGGTCCCTACGTCTCGGTGGGAACGTTATATACGTCTATAACGATATATATCCTAACCTAAGGGAACCTTACATCTCGGATGTAATATTTTACAACATTCCTGGCATCTCGGGCCCTACTTCTCGGTGGGAACATTGTATACGTCTATAACGATATATATACTAGCCACAGGCAACCTTACATGTCGAATGTAATATTTTACAACATTCCTGTCGTGTCGTCGCCTGCTTCTCGATGGGGACATTATATACGTCTATAACGTTGTATATTCTAACCTAACGCAACCTAACATCTGGGAAATAATATTTTACAACATTCCTGGCGTGTCGTCGCCTACTTCTGGATGGGGACATTATATACATCTATAACGTCATATATCCTAACCTAAGGGAACCTAACATCTGGGATGTAATATTTTACAAGATCCCTGGCATGTCGGTCCCCAAGTCTCGGTGCGAACATTATATAAGTCTATAACGATATATATCCTAACCTAAGGCAACCTAACATCTCGGATGTAATATTTTACAACATTCCTGGCATGTCGGTCCCTACTTCTCGGTGGGAACATTGTATACGTCTATAACGATATATATTCTAGCCTAAGGCAACCTAACATGTCGAATGTAATATTTTACAACATTCCTATCGTGTCGTCGCCTGCTCCTCGATGGGGACATTATATACGTCTATAACGTTGTATATTCTAACCTAACGCAACCTAACATCTGGGATGTAATATTTTACAACATTCCTGGCGTGTCGTCGCCTACTTCTAGATGGGGACATTATATACATCTATAACGTTGTATATCCTAACCTAAGGCAACCTAACATCGCGGATGTAATATTTTACAACATTCCTGGCGTGTCGTCGCCTACTTCTCGATGGGGACATTATATACATCTATAACGTTGTATATCCTAACCTAAGGCAACCTATCATCTCGGATGTAATATTTTACAACATTCTGGCGTGTCGTCGCCTGCTTCTCAATGGAGACATTATATACGTCTATAACCTTGTATATACTAACCTAACGCAACCTAACATCTGGGATGTAATATTTTACAACATTCCTGTCATGTCGGTCCCTACTTCTCGGTGGGAACATTGTATACGTCTATAACGATATATATCCTAGCCTAAGGCAACCTAACATCTGGGATGTAATATTTTACAACATTCCTGTCGTGTCGTCGCCTGCTTCTCGATGGGGACATTATATACGTCTATTACGTTGTATATTCTAACCTAACGCAACCTAACATCTGGGATGTAACATTTTAAAACATTCCTGGCATGTCGGTCCCTACTTCTCGGTGGAAACAATGTATACGTCTATAACGATATATATCCTAGCCTAAGGCAACCTAACATGTAGAATGTAATATTATACAACATTCCTGGCGTGTCGTCGCCTACTTCTCGATGGGGACATTATATACATCTATAACGTTGTATATCCTAACCTAAGGCAACCTAACATCTGGGATGTAACATTTTAAACCATTCCTGGCATGTCGGTCCCTACTTCTCGGTGGAAACAATGTATACGTCTATAACGATATATATCCTAGCCTAAGGCAACCCAACATGTAGAATGTAATATTTTACAACATTCCTGGCGTGTCGTCGCCTACTTCTCGATGGGGACATTATATACATCTATAACGTTGTATATCCTAACCTAAGGCAACCTAACATCTCGGATATAATATTTTACAACATTCCTGGCATGTCGGTCCCTACTTCTCGGTGGGAACATTGTATACGTCTATAACGATATATATTCTAGCCTAAGGCAACCTAACATGTCGAATGTAATATTTTACAACATTCCTATCGTGTCGTCGCCTGCTCCTCGATGGGGACATTATATACGTCTATAACATTGTATATTCTAACCTAACGCAACCTAACATCTGGGATGTAATATTTTACAACATTCCTGGCGTGTCGTCGCCTACTTCTGGATGGGGACATTATATACATCTATAACGTCATATATCCTAACCTAAGGGAACCTAACATCTCGGGTATAATATTTTACAACATTCCTGGCGTGTCGTCGCCTACTTCTCGATGGGAACACTATATACGTCTATAACGTTATATATCCTAGCCTAAGGCAACCTAACTTGTAGAATGTAATATTTTACAACATTCCTGGCGTGTCGTCGCCTACTTCTCTATAGGAACATTATATACATCTATAACGTTGTATATCCTAACCTAAGGCAACCTAACATCTCGGATGTAATATTTTACCACATTCCTGTCATGTCGGTCCCTACTTCTCGGTGGGAACATTGTATACGTCTATAACGATATATATCCTAGCCTAAGGCAACCTAACATTTCGAATGTAATATTTTAAAACATTCCTGTCGTGTCGTCGCCTGCTTCTCGATGGGGACATTATATACGTCTATAACGTTGTATATTCTAACCTAACGCAACTTAACATCTGGGAAATAATATTTTACAACATTCCTGGCGTGTCGTCGCCTACTTCTGGATGGGGCAGTATATACATCTATAACGTCATATATCCTAACCTAAGGGAACCTAACATCTCGGGTGTAATATTTTACAACATTCCTGGCGTGTCGTCGCCTACTTCTCGATGGGGACATTATATACATCTATAACCTTGTATATACTAACCTAACGCAACCTAACATCTGGGATGTAATATTTTACAACATTCCTGGCATGTCGGTCCCTACGTCTCCGTGGGTACATTATATACATCTTTAACCTTGTATATACTAACCTAACGCAACCTAACATCTGGGATGTAATATTTTACAACATTCCTGGCTTGTCGGACCCTACTTCTCGGTGGGAACATTCTATACGTCTATAACGATATATATCCTAACCTAAGGCAACCTAACATCTGGGATGTAATATTTTACAACATTCCTGGCATGTCGGTCCCTACGTCTCGGTGGGAACGTTATATACGTCTATAACGATATATATCCTAACCTAAGGGAACCTTACATCTCGGATGTAATATTTTACAACATTCCTGGCATCTCGGGCCCTACTTCTCGGTGGGAACATTGTATACGTCTATAACGATATATATACTAGCCACAGGCAACCTTACATGTCGAATGTAATATTTTACAACATTCCTGTCGTGTCGTCGCCTGCTTCTCGATGGGGACATTATATACGTCTATAACGTTGTATATTCTAACCTAACGCAACCTAACATCTGGGAAATAATATTTTACAACATTCCTGGCGTGTCGTCGCCTACTTCTGGATGGGGACATTATATACATCTATAACGTCATATATCCTAACCTAAGGGAACCTAACGTCTCGGGTGTAATATTTTACAACATTCCTGGCGCGTCGGCCGCTATTTCTCGGTGGGAATATTGTATACGTCTATAACGTTATATATCCTAGCCTAAGGCAACCTAACATCTCGGATGTAATATTTCACAACATTCCTGGCGTGTTAACCCGCACTTCTCGGTGGGAATATCATATACGTCTATAGCGATATATATCCTAGCCTAAGGCGACCTAACATGTCGAATGTAATATTTTACAACATTCCTGGCGTGTCGTCGCCTACATCTCGATGGGAACATTATATACGTCTATAACGTTATATATCCTAGCCTAAGGCAACCTAACTTGTAGAATGTAATATTTTACAACATTCCTGGCGTGTCGTCGCCTCCTTCTCTATGGGAACATTATATACATCTATAACGTTGTATATCCTAACCTAAGGCAACCTAACATCTCGGATGTAATATTTTACAACATTCCTGTCATGTCGGTCCCTACTTCTAGGTGGGAACATTGTATACGTCTATAACGATATATATCCTAGCCTAAGGCAACCTAACATGTCGAATGTAATATTTTACAACATTCCTGGCATGTCGGTCCCTACTTCTCGGTGGAAACAATGTATACGTCTATAACGATATATATCCTAGCCTAAGGCAACCCAACATGTAGAATGTAATATTTTTCAACATTCCTGGCGTGTCGTCGCCTACTTCTCGATGGGGACATTATATACATCTATAACGTTGTATATCCTAAACTAAGGCAACCTAACATCTCGGATGTAATATTTTACAACATTCCTGGCATTCGGTCCCTACTTCTCGGTGGGAACATTGTATACGTCTATAACGATATATATTCTAGCCTAAGGCAACCTAACATGTCGAATGTAATATTTTGCAACATTCCTGTCGTGTCGTCGCCTGCTTCTCGATGGGGACATTATATACGTCTATAACGTTGTATATTGTAACCTAACGCAACCTAACATCTGGGATGTTATATTTTACAACATTCCTGGCGTGTCGTCACCTACTTCTGGATGGGGACATTATATACATCTATAACGTCATATATCCTAACCTAAGGGAACCTAACATCTCGGGTGTAATATTTTACAACATTCCTGGCGTGTCGTCGCCTACTTCTCGATGGGGACATTATATACGTCTATAACGTTGTATATCCTAACCTAAGGCAACCTAACATCTGGGATGTTATATTTTACAACATTCCTGGCGTGTCGTCGCCTACTTCTGGATGGGGACATTATATACATCTATAACGTCATATATCCTAACCTAAGGGAACCTAACATCTCGGGTGTAATATTTTACAACATTCCTGGCGTGTCGTCGCCTACTTCTCGATGGGGACATTATATACATCTATAACGTTGTATATCCTAACCTAAGGCAACCTAACATCTCGGATGTAATATTTTACAACATTCCTGGCGTGTCGTCGCCTACTTCTGGATGGGGACATTATATACATCTATAACGTCATATATCCTAACCTAAGGGAACCTAACATCTCGGGTGTAATATTTTACAACATTCCTGGCGTGTCGTCGCCTACTTCTCGATGGGGACATTATATACATCTATAACCTTGTATATACTAACCTAACGCAACCTAACATCTGGGATGTAATATTTTAAAACATTCCTGGCATGTCGGTCCCTACGTCTCGGTGGGAACATTATATACGTCTATAACGATATATATCCTAACCTAAGGCAACCTAACATCTCGGATGTAATATTTTACAACATTCCTGGCGCTTCGGCTGCTACTTTTCGGTGGGAACATTATATACGTCTATAACGTTACATATCCTAACGTATGGCAACATAACATCTCGGATGTTATATTTTACAACATTCCTGGCGTGTCGTCGCCTGCTTCTAGATGGGGACTTTATGTACGTCTAGAACGTTGTATATCCTAAGCTAACGCAACCTAACATCTGGGATGTAATATTTTACAACATTCCTGGCATGTCGGTCCCTACGTCTCGGTGGGAACGTTATATACGTCTATAACGATATATATCCTAACCTAAGGGAACCTTACATCTCGGATGTAATATTTTACAACATTCCTGGCATGTCGGTCCCTACTTCTCGGTGGGAACAATGTATACGTCTATAACGATATATATCCTAGCCTAAGGCAACCCAACATGTAGAATGTAATATTTTACAACATTCCTGTCGTGTCGCCGCCTGCCTCTCGATGGGGACATTATATACGTCTATAACGTTGTATATTCTAACCTAACGCAACCTAACATCTGGGATGTTATATTTTACAACATTCCTGGCGTGTCGTCGCCTACTTCTGGATGGGGCATTATATACATCTATAACGTCATATATCCTAACCTAAGGGAACCTAACATTTCGGGTGTAATATTTTGCAACATTCCTGACGCGTCGGCCCCTATTTCTCGGTGGGAATATTATATACGTCTATAACGTTACATATCCTAGCCTAAGGCAACCTAACATGTCGAAAGTAATATTTTACAACATTCCTGGCGTGTCGTCGCCTACTTCGCGATGGTGACATTATAAACATCCATAACGTTGTATATCCTAACCTAAGGCAACCTAACATCTCGGATGTAATATTTTACAACATTCCTGGCGTGTCGTCGCCTGCCTCTCGATGGGGACATTATATACGTCTATAACGTTGTATATCCTAACCCAAAGCAACCTAACTTCTGGGATGTAATATTTTACAACATTCCTGGCATGTCGGTCCCTACTTCTCGGTGGGAACATTCTATACGTCTATAACGTTGTATATCCTAACCTAAGGGAACCTAACATCTCGGGTGTAAAATTTTACAACATTGCTGACGCGTCGGCCCCTATTTCTCGGTGGGAACATTCTATACGTCTATAACGTTGTATATCCTAGCCTAAGGCAACCTAACATGTCGAATGTAATATTTTACAACATTCCTGGCGTGTCGTCGCCTACTTCTCGATGGGGACATTATATACATCTATAACGTTGAATATCCTAACCTAAGGCAACCTAACATCTCGGATGTAATATTTTACAACATTCTGGCGTGTCGTCGCCTGCTTCTCGATGGGGACATTGTATACTTCTATAACGTTGTATATTCTAACCTAACGCAACCTAACATCTGGGATGTAATATTTTACAACATTCCTGGCGTGTCGTCGCCTACTTCTGGATGGGGACATTATATACATCTATAACGTTATATATCCTAACCTAAGGGAACCTAACATCTCGGGTGTAATATTTTACAACATTCCTGGCGTGTCGGCGCCTACTTCTCGATGGGGACATTATATACATCTATAACGTTGTATATCCTAACCTAAGGCAACCTAACATCTCGGATGTAATATTTTACAACATTCCTGGCATGTCGTCGCCTACTTCTCGATGGGGACATTATATACATCTATATCGTTGTATATCCTAACCTAAGGCAACCTAACATCTGGGATGTAATATTTTACAAGATCCCTGGCATGTCGGTCCCCACGTCTCGGTGCGAACATTATATAAGTCTATAACGATATATATCCTAACCTAAGGCAACCTAACATCTCGCATGTAATATTTTACAACATTCCTGGCATGTCGGTCCCTACTTCTCGGTGGGAACATTGTATACGTCTATAACGATATATATTCTAGCCTAAGGCAACCTAACATGTCGAATGTAATATTTTACAACATTCCTATCGTGTCGTCGCCTGCTCCTCGATGGGGACATTATATACGTCTATAACGTTGTATATTCTAACCTAACGCAACCTAACATCTGGGATGTAATATTTTACAACATTCCTGGCGTGTCGTCGCCTACTTCTAGATGGGGACATTATATACATCTATAACGTTGTATATCCTAACCTAAGGCAACCTAACATCGCGGATGTAATATTTTACAACATTCCTGGCGTGTCGTCGCCTACTTCTCGATGGGGACATTATATACATCTATAACGTTGTATATCCTAACCTAAGGCAACCTATCATCTCGGATGTAATATTTTACAACATTCTGGCGTGTCGTCGCCTGCTTCTCAATGGAGACATTATATACGTCTATAACCTTGTATATACTAACCTAACGCAACCTAACATCTGGGATGTAATATTTTACAACATTCCTGTCATGTCGGTCCCTACTTCTCGGTGGGAACATTGTATACGTCTATAACGATATATATCCTAGCCTAAGGCAACCTAACATCTGGGATGTAATATTTTACAACATTCCTGTCGTGTCGTCGCCTGCTTCTCGATGGGGACATTATATACGTCTATTACGTTGTATATTCTAACCTAACGCAACCTAACATCTGGGATGTAACATTTTAAAACATTCCTGGCATGTCGGTCCCTACTTCTCGGTGGAAACAATGTATACGTCTATAACGATATATATCCTAGCCTAAGGCAACCTAACATGTAGAATGTAATATTATACAACATTCCTGGCGTGTCGTCGCCTACTTCTCGATGGGGACATTATATACATCTATAACGTTGTATATCCTAACCTAAGGCAACCTAACATCTGGGATGTAACATTTTAAACCATTCCTGGCATGTCGGTCCCTACTTCTCGGTGGAAACAATGTATACGTCTATAACGATATATATCCTAGCCTAAGGCAACCCAACATGTAGAATGTAATATTTTACAACATTCCTGGCGTGTCGTCGCCTACTTCTCGATGGGGACATTATATACATCTATAACGTCATATATCCTAACCTAAGGGAACCTAACATCTCGGGTGTAATATTTTACAACATTCCTGGCGTGTCGTCGCCTACTTCTCGATGGGGACATTATATACATCTATAACCTTGTATATACTAACCTAACGCAACCTAACATCTGGGATGTAATATTTTACAACATTCCTGGCATGTCGGTCCCTACGTCTCCGTGGGTACATTATATACATCTTTAACCTTGTATATACTAACCTAACGCAACCTAACATCTGGGATGTAATATTTTACAACATTCCTGGCTTGTCGGTCCCTACTTCTCGGTGGGAACATTCTATACGTCTATAACGATATATATCCTAACCTAAGGCAACCTAACATCTGGGATGTAATATTTTACTACATTCCTGGCATGTCGGTCCCTACGTCTCGGTGGGAACGTTATATACGTCTATAACGATATATATCCTAACCTAAGGGAACCTTACATCTCGGATGTAATATTTTACAACATTCCTGGCATCTCGGGCCCTACTTCTCGGTGGGAACATTGTATACGTCTATAACGATATATATACTAGCCACAGGCAACCTTACATGTCGAATGTAATATTTTACAACATTCCTGTCGTGTCGTCGCCTGCTTCTCGATGGGGACATTATATACGTCTATAACGTTTTATATTCTAACCTAACGCAACCTAACATCTGGGAAATAATATTTTACAACATTCCTGGCGTGTCGTCGCCTACTTCTGGATGGGGACATTATATACATCTATAACGTCATATATCCTAACCTAAGGGAACCTAACGTCTCGGGTGTAATATTTTACAACATTCCTGGCGCGTCGGCCGCTATTTCTCGGTGGGAATATTGTATACGTCTATAACGTTATATATCCTAGCCTAAGGCAACCTAACATCTCGGATGTAATATTTCACAACATTCCTGGCGTGTTAACCCGCACTTCTCGGTGGGAATATCATATACGTCTATAGCGATATATATCCTAGCCTAAGGCGACCTAACATGTCGAATGTAATATTTTACAACATTCCTGGCGTGTCGTCGCCTACATCTCGATGGGAACATTATATACGTCTATAACGTTATATATCCTAGCCTAAGGCAACCTAACTTGTAGAATGTAATATTTTACAACATTCCTGGCGTGTCGTCGCCTCCTTCTCTATGGGAACATTATATACATCTATAACGTTGTATATCCTAACCTAAGGCAACCTAACATCTCGGATGTAATATTTTAAACCATTCCTGGCATGTCGGTCCCTACTTCTAGGTGGGAACATTGTATACGTCTATAACGATATATATCCTAGCCTAAGGCAACCTAACATGTCGAATGTAATATTTTACAACATTCCTGGCATGTCGGTCCCTACTTCTCGGTGGAAACAATGTATACGTCTATAACGATATATATCCTAGCCTAAGGCAACCCAACATGTAGAATGTAATATTTTTCAACATTCCTGGCGTGTCGTCGCCTACTTCTCGATGGGGACATTATATACATCTATAACGTTGTATATCCTAAACTAAGGCAACCTAACATCTCGGATGTAATATTTTACAACATTCCTGGCATTCGGTCCCTACTTCTCGGTGGGAACATTGTATACGTCTATAACGATATATATTCTAGCCTAAGGCAACCTAACATGTCGAATGTAATATTTTGCAACATTCCTGTCGTGTCGTCGCCTGCTTCTCGATGGGGACATTATATACGTCTATAACGTTGTATATTGTAACCTAACGCAACCTAACATCTGGGATGTTATATTTTACAACATTCCTGGCGTGTCGTCACCTACTTCTGGATGGGGACATTATATACATCTATAACGTCATATATCCTAACCTAAGGGAACCTAACATCTCGGGTGTAATATTTTACAACATTCCTGGCGTGTCGTCGCCTACTTCTCGATGGGGACATTATATACGTCTATAACGTTGTATATCCTAACCTAAGGCAACCTAACATCTGGGATGTTATATTTTACAACATTCCTGGCGTGTCGTCGCCTACTTCTGGATGGGGACATTATATACAACTATAACGTCATATATCCTAACCTAAGGGAACCTAACATCTCGGGTGTAATATTTTACAACATTCCTGGCGTGTCGTCGCCTACTTCTCGATGGGGACATTATATACATCTATAACGTTGTATATCCTAACCTAAGGCAACCTAACATCTCGGATGTAATATTTTACAACATTCCTGGCGTGTCGTCGCCTACTTCTGGATGGGGACATTATATACATCTATAACGTCATATATCCTAACCTAAGGGAACCTAACATCTCGGGTGTAATATTTTACAACATTCCTGGCGTGTCGTCGCCTACTTCTCGATGGGGACATTATATACATCTATAACCTTGTATATACTAACCTAACGCAACCTAACATCTGGGATGTAATATTTTACAACATTCCTGGCATGTCGGTCCCTACGTCTCCGTGGGTACATTATATACGTCTATAACGTTGTATATCCTAACCTAACGCAACCTAACATCTGGGATGTAATATTTTAAAACATTCCTGGCATGTCGGTCCCTACGTCTCGGTGGGAACATTATATACGTCTATAACGATATATATCCTAACCTAAGGCAACCTAACATCTCGGATGTAATATTTTACAACATTCCTGGCGCTTCGGCTGCTACTTTTCGGTGGGAACATTATATACGTCTATAACGTTACATATCCTAACGTATGGCAACATAACATCTCGGATGTTATATTTTACAACATTCCTGGCGTGTCGTCGCCTGCTTCTAGATGGGGACTTTATGTACGTCTAGAACGTTGTATATCCTAAGCTAACGCAACCTAACATCTGGGATGTAATATTTTACAACATTCCTGGCATGTCGGTCCCTAGGTCTCGGTGGGAACGTTATATACGTCTATAACGATATATATCCTAACCTAAGGGAACCTTACATCTCGGATGTAATATTTTACAACATTCCTGGCATGTCGGTCCCTACTTCTCGGTGGGAACAATGTATATGTCTATAACGATATATATCCTAGCCTAAGGCAACCCAACATGTAGAATGTAATATTTTACAACATTCCTGTCGTGTCGCCGCCTGCCTCTCGATGGGGACATTATATACGTCTATAACGTTGTATATTCTAACCTAACGCAACCTAACATCTGGGATGTTATATTTTACAACATTCCTGGCGTGTCGTCGCCTACTTCTGGATGGGGCATTATATACATCTATAACGTCATATATCCTAACCTAGGGGAACCTAACATCTCGGGTGTAATTTTTTACAACATTCCTGGCGTGTCGTCGCCTACTTCTCGATGGGGACATTATATACATCTATAACCTTGTATATACTAACCTAACGCAACCTAACATCTGGAATGTAATATTTTACAACATTCCTGGCATGTCGGTCCCTACGTCTCGGTGGGAACATTATATACGTCTATAACGATATATATCCTAACCTAAGGCAACCTAACATCTCGGATGTAATATTTTACAACATTCCTGGCGCTTCGGCTGCTACTTTTCGGTGGGAACATTATATACGTCTATAACGTTACATATCCTAACGTATGGCAACATAACATCTCGGATGTTATATTTTACAACATTCCTGGCCTGTCGTCGCCTGCTTCTCGATGGGGACTTTATGTACGTCTATAACGTTGTATATCCTAACCTAACGCAACCTAACATCTGGGATGTAATATTTTAAAACATTCCTGGCATGTCGGTCCCCACGTCTCGGTGGGAACATTATATACGTCTATAACGATATATATCCTAACCTAAGGCAACCTAACATTTCGGATGTAATATTTTACAACATTCCTGGCACGTCGGTCCCTACTTCTCGGTGGAAACAATGTATACGTCTATAACGATATATATCCTAGCCTAAGGCAACCCAACATGTAGAATGTAATATTTTACAACAATCCTGGCGTGTCGTCGCCTACTTCTCGATGGGGACATTATATACATCTATAACGTTGTATATCCTAACCTAAGGCAACCTAACATCTCGGATGTAATATTTTGCAACATTCCTGGCATGTCGGGCCCTACTTCTCGGTGGGAACATTGTATACGTCTATAACGATATATATCCGAGCCTAAGGCAACCTAACATGTCGAATGTAATATTTTACAACATTCCTGTCGTGTCGTCGCCTGCTTCTCGATGGGGACATTATATACGTCTATAACGTTGTATATTGTATCCTAACGCAACCTAACATCTGGGATGTTATATTTTACAACATTCCTGGCATGTCGGTCCCTACGTCTCCGCGGGAACATTATATACGTCTATAACGATATATCCTAACCTAAGGCAACCTAACATCTCGGATGTAATATTTTACAACATTCCTGGCGCTTCGGCTGCTACTTTTCGGTGGGAACATTATATACGTCTATAACGTTACATATCCTAACGTATGGCAACATAACATCTCGGATGTTATATTTTACAACATTCCTGGCGTGTCGTCGCCTGCTTCTAGATGGGGACTTTATGTACGTCTAGAACGTTGTATATCCTAAGCTAACGCAACCTAACATCTGGGATGTAATATTTTACAACATTCCTGGCATGTCGGGCCCTACTTCTCGGTGGGAACATTGTATACGTCTATAACGATATATATCCGAGCCTAAGGCAACCTAACATGTCGATTGTAATATTTTACAACATTCCTGTCGTGTCGTCGCCTGCTTCTCGATGGGGACATTCTATGCGTCTATAACGTTGTATATCCTAACCTAAGGGAACCTAACATCTCGGGTGTAATATTTTAGAACATTCCTGCCGCGTCAGTCCCTATTTCTCGGTGGGATCATTATATACGTCTATAACGTTATATATCCTAGCCTAAGGCAACCTCACTTGTAGAATGTAATATTTTACAACATTCCTGGCGTGTCGTCGCCTACTTCTCTATGGGAACATTATATACATCTATAACGTTGTATATCCTAACCTAAGGCAACCTAACATCTCGGATGTAATATTTTACAACATTCCTGTCATGTCGGTCCCTACTTCTTGGTGGGAACATTGTATACGTCTATAACGATATATATCCTAGCCTAAGGCAACCTAACATGTCGAATGTAATATTTTACAACATTCCTGTCGTGTCGCCGCCTGCTTCACGATGGGGACATTATATACGTCTATAACGTTGTATATTCTAACCTAACGCAACCTAACATCTGGGATGTAATATTTTACAACATTGCTGGCGTGTCGTCGCCTACTTCTGGATGGGGACATTATATACATCTATAACGTCATATATCCTAACCTAAGGGAACCTAACATCTCGGGTGTAATATTTTACAACATTCCTGGCGTGTCGTCGCCTACTTCTCGATGGGGACATTATATACGTCTATAACGTTGTATATCCTAACCTAAGGCAACCTAACATCTCGGATGTAATATTTTACAACATTCCTGGCATGTCGGTCCCTACTTCTCGGTGGGAACATTGTATACGTCTATAGCGATATATATTCTATCCTAAGGCGACCTAACATGTCGAATGTAATATTTTACAACATTCCTGTCGTGTCGTCTCCTGCTTCTCGATGGGGACATTATATACGTCTATAACGTTGTATATTCTAACCTAACGCAACCTAACATCTGGGATGTTATATTCTACAACATTCCTGGCGTGTCGTCGCCTACTTCTGGATGGGGACATTATATACATCTATAACGTTGTATATCCTTACCTAAGGCAACCTAACATGTGGGATGTTATATTTTACAACATTCCTGGCGTGTCGTCGCCTACTTCTCGATGGGGACATTATATACGTCTATAACGTTGTATATCCTAACCTAAGGCAACCTAACATCTCGGATGTAATATTTTACAACATTCCTGGCATGTCGGTCCCTACTTCTCGGTGGGAACATTGTATACGTCTATAACGATATATATCCTAGCCTAAGGCAACCTAACATGTCGAATGTAATATTTTACAACATTCCTGTCGTGTCGCCGCCTGCTTCACGATGGGGACATTATATACGTCTATAACGTTGTATATTCTAACCTAACGCAACCTAACATCTGGGATGTAATATTTTACAACATTCCTGGCGTGTCGTCGCCTACTTCTGGATGGGGACATTATATACATCTATAACGTCATATATCCTAACCTAAGGGAACCTAACATCTCGGGTGTAATATTTTACAACATTCCTGGCGTGTCGTCGCCTACTTCTCGATGGGGACATTATATACATCTATAACCTTGTATATACTAACCTAACGCAACCTAACATCTGGGATGTAATATTTTACAACATTCCTGGCATGTCGGTCCCTACGTCTCCGTGGGTACATTATATACGTCTATAACGTTGTATATCCTAACCTAACGCAACCTAACATCTGGGATGTAATATTTTAAAACATTCCTGGCATGTCGGTCCCTACGTCTCGGTGGGAACATTATATACGTCTATAACGACATATATCCTAACCTAAGGCAACCTAACATCTCGGATGTAATGTTTTACAACATTCCTGGCGCTTCGGCTGCTACTTTTCGGTGGGAACATTATATACGTCTATAACGTTACATATCCTAACGTATGGCAACATAACATCTCGGATGTTATATTTTACAACATTCCTGGCGTGTCGTCGCCTGCTTCTCGATGGGGACTTTATGTACGTCTAGAACGTTGTATATCCTAAGCTAACGCAACCTAACATCTGGGATGTAATATTTTACAACATTCCTGGCATGTCGGTCCCTACGTCTCGGTGGGAACGTTATATACGTCTATAACGATATATATCCTAACCTAAGGGAACCTTACATCTCGGATGTAATATTTTACAACATTCCTGGCATGTCGGTCCCTACTTCTCGGTGGGAGCAATGTATACGTCTATAACGATATATATCCTAGCCTAAGGCAACCCAACATGTCGAATGTAATATTTTACAACATTCCTGTCGTGTCGTCGCCTGCTTCTCGATGGGGACATTATATACGTCTATAACGTTGTATATTCTAACCTAACGCAACCTAACATCTGGGATGTAATATTTTACAACATTCCTGGCGTGTCGTCGCCTACTTCTGGATGGGGACATTATATACATCTATAACGTCATATATCCTAACCTAAGGGAACCTCACATCTCGGGTGTAATATTTTACAACATTCCTGGCGTGTCGTCGCCTACTTCTCGATGGGGACATTATATACGTCTATAACGTTGTATATCCTAACCTAAGGGAACCTAACATCTCGGGTGTAATATTTTACAACATTCCTGGCGTGTCGTCGCCTACTTCTCGATGGGGACATTATATACATCTATAACCTTGTATATACTAACCTAACGCAACCTAACACTTGGGATGTAATATTTTAGAACATTCCTGGCATGTCGGTCCCTACGTCTCCGTGGGTACATTATATACGTCTATAACGTTCTATATCCTAACCTAACGCAACCTAACATCTGGGATGTAATATTTTAAAACATTCCTGGCATCTCGGTCCCTACGTCTCGGTGGGAACATTGTATACGTCTATAACGATATATATCCTAACCTAAGGCAACCTAACATCTCGGATGTAATATTTTACAACATTCCTGGCGCTTCGGCTGCTACTTTTCGGTGGGAACATTATATACGTCTATAACGTTACATATCCTAACGTATGGCAACATAACATCTCGGATGTTATATTTTACAACATTCCTGGCGTGTCGTCGCCTGCTTCTCGATGGGGACTTTATGTACGTCTAGAACGTTGTATATCCTAAGCTAACGCAACCTAATATCTGGGATGTAATATTTTACAACATTCCTGGCATGTCGGTCCCTACGTCTCGGTGGGAACGTTATATACGTCTATAACGATATATATCCTAACCTAAGGCAACCTAACATCTCGGATGTAATATTTTACAACATTCCTGGCATGACGGGCCCTACTTCTCGGTGGGAACATTATATACGTCTATAACGTTATATATCCTAGCCTAAGGCAACCTCACTTGTAGAATGTAATATTTTACAACATTCCTGGCGTGTCGTCGCCTACTTCTCTATGGGAACATTATATACATCTATAACGTTGTATATCCTAACCTAAGGCAACCTAACATCTCGGATGTAATATTTTACAACATTCCTATCATGTCGGTCCCTACTTCTCGGTGGGAACATTGTATACGTCTATAACGATATATATCCTAGCCTAAGGCAACCTAACATGTCGAATGTAATATTTTACAACATTCCTGTCGTGTCGCCGCCTGCTTCTCGATGGGGACATTATATACGTCTATAACGTTGTATATTCTAACCTAACGCAACCTAACATCTGGGATGTAATATTTTACAACATTCCTGGCGTGTCGTCGCCTACTTCTGAATGGGGCATTATATACATCTATAACGTCATATATCCTAACCTAAGGGAACCTAACGTCTCGGGTGTAATATTTTACAACATTCCTGGCGTGTCGTCGCCTACTTCTCGATGGGGACATTATATACATCTATAACCTTGTATATACTAACCTAACTCAACCTATCATCTGGGATGTAATATTTTACAACATTCCTGGCATGTCGGTCCCTACGTCTCGGTGGGAACATTATATACGTCTATAACGATATATATCCTTACCTAAGGCAACCTAACATCTCGGATGTAATATTTTACAACATTCCTGGCGCTTCGGCTGCTACTTTTCGGTGGGAACATTATATACGTCTATAACGTTACATATCCTAACGTATGGCAACATAACATCTCGGATGTTATATTTTACAACATTCCTGGCGTGTCGTCGCCTGCTTCTCGATGGGGATTTTATGTACGTCTATAACGTTGTATATCCTAACCTAACGCAACCTAACATCTGGGATGTAATATTTTAAAACATTCCTGGCATGTCGGTCCCCACGTCTCGGTGGGAACATTATATACGTCTATAACGATATATATCCTAACCTACGGCAACCTAACATCTCGGATGTAATATTTTACAACATTCCTGGCATGTCGGTCCCTACTTCTACGTGGAAACAATGTATACGTCTATAGCGATATATATCCTAGCCTAAGGCAACCCAACATGTAGAATGTAATATTTTACAACATTCCTGGCGTGTCGTCGCCTATTTCTCGATGGGGACATTATATACATCTATAACGTTGTATATCCTAACCTAAGGCAACCTAACATCTCGGATGTAATATTTTGCAACATTCCTGGCATGTCGGTCCCTACTTCTCTGTGGGAACATTGTATACGTCTATAACGATATATATTCTAGCCTAAGGCAACCTAACATGTCGAATGTAATATTTTACAACATTCCTGTCGTGCCGTCGCCTGCTTCTCGATGGGGACATTATATACGTCTATAACGTTGTATATTCTAACCTAACGCAACCTAACATCTGGGATGTTATATTTTACAACATTCCTGGCGTGTCGTCGCCTACTTCTGGATGGGGACATTATATACATCTATAACGTCATATATCCTAACCTAAGGGAACCTAACATCTCGGGTGTAATATTTTACAACATTCCTGGCGTGTCGTCGGCTACTTCTCGATGGGGACATTATATACGTCTATAACGTTGTATATCCTAACCTAAGGCAACCTAACATCTCGGATGTAATATTTTACAACATTCCTGGCGTGTCGTCGCCTACTTCTCGATGGGGACATTATATACATCTATAACCTTGTATATACTAACCTAACGCAACCTAACATTTGGGATGTAATATTTTACAACATTCCTGGCATGTCGGTCCCTACGTCTCCGTGGGTACATTATATACGTCTATAACGTTGTATATCCTAACCTAACGCAACCTAACATCTGGGATGTAATATTTTAGAACATTCCTGGCATGTCGGTCCCTACGTCTCGGTGGGAACATTATATACGTCTATAACGATATATATCCTAACCTAAGGCAACCTAACATCTCGGATGTAATATTTTACAACATTCCTGGCATGACGGGCCCTACTTCTCGGCGGGAACATTGTATACGTCTATAACGATATATATCCTAGCCTAAGGCAACCTAACATGTCGAATGTAATATTTTACAACATTCCAGTCGTGTCGCCGCCTGCTTCTCGATGGGGACATTATATACGTCTATAACGTTGTATATTCTAACCTAACGCAACCTAACATCTGAGATGTAATATTTTACAACATTCCTGGCGTGTCGTCGCCTACTTCTGAATGGGGCATTATATACATCTATAACGTCATATATCCTAACCTAAGGGAACCTAACATCTCGGGTGTAATATTTTACAACATTCCTGGCGTGTCGTCGCCTACTTCTCGATGGGGACATTATATACATCTATAACCTTGTATATACTAACCTAACTCAACCTATCATCTGGGATGTAATATTTTACAACATTCCTGGCATGTCGGTCCCTACGTCTCGGTGGGAACATTATATACGTCTATAACGATATATATCCTTACCTAAGGCAACCTAACATCTCGGATGTAATATTTTACAACATTCCTGGCGCTTCGGCTGCTACTTTTCGGTGGGAACATTATATACGTCTATAACGTTACATATCCTAACGTATGGCAACATACCATCTCGGATGTTATATTTTACAACATTCCTGGCGTGTCGTCGCCTGCTTCTCGATGGGGATTTTATGTACGTCTATAACGTTGTATATCCTAACCTAACGCAACCTAACATCTGGGATGTAATATTTTAAAACATTCCTGGCATGTCGGTCCCCACGTCTCGGTGGGAACATTATATACGTCTATAACGATATATATCCTAACCTACGGCAACCTAACATCTCGGATGTAATATTTTACAACATTCCTGGCATGTCGGTCCCTACTTCTCCGTGGAAACAATGTATACGTCTATAGCGATATATATCCTAGCCTAAGGCAACCCAACATGTAGAATGTAATATTTTACAACATTCCTGGCGTGTCGTCGCCTACTTCTCGATGGGGACATTATATACATCTATAACGTTGTATATCCTAACCTAAGGCAACCTAACATCTCGGATGTAATATTTTGCAACATTCCTGGCATGTCGGTCCCTACTTCTCTGTGGGAACATTGTATACGTCTATAACGATATATATTCTAGCCTAAGGCAACCTAACATGTCGAATGTAATATTTTACAACATTCCTGTCGTGCCGTCGCCTGCTTCTCGATGGGGACATTATATACGTCTATAACGTTGTATATTCTAACCTAACGCAACCTAACATCTGGGATGTTATATTTTACAACATTCCTGGCGTGTCGTCGCCTACTTCTGGATGGGGACATTATATACATCTATAACGTCATATATCCTAACCTGAGGGAACCTAACATCTCGGGTGTAATATTTTACAACATTCCTGGCGTGTCGTCGGCTACTTCTCGATGGGGACATTATATACGTCTATAACGTTGTATATCCTAACCTAAGGCAACCTAACATCTCGGATGTAATATTTTACAACATTCCTGGCGTGTCGTCGCCTACTTCTCGATGGGGACATTATATACATCTATAACCTTGTATATACTAACCTAACGCAACCTAACATTTGGGATGTAATATTTTACAACATTCCTGGCATGTCGGTCCCTACGTCTCCGTGGGTACATTATATACGTCTATAACGTTGTATATCCTAACCTAACGCAACCTAACATCTGGGATGTAATATTTTAGAACATTCCTGGCATGTCGGTCCCTACGTCTCGGTGGGAACATTATATACGTCTATAACGATATATATCCTAACCTAAGGCAACCTAACATCTCGGATGTAATATTTTACAACATTCCTGGCATGACGGGCCCTACTTCTCGGCGGGAACATTGTATACGTCTATAACGATATATATCCTAGCCTAAGGCAACCTAACATGTCGAATGTAATATTTTACAACATTCCAGTCGTGTCGCCGCCTGCTTCTCGATGGGGACATTATATACGTCTATAACGTTGTATATTCTAACCTAACGCAACCTAACATCTGAGATGTAATATTTTACAACATTCCTGGCGTGTCGTCGCCTACTTCTGAATGGGGCATTATATACATCTATAACGTCATATATCCTAACCTAAGGGAACCTAACATCTCGGGTGTAATATTTTACAACATTCCTGGCGTGTCGTCGCCTACTTCTCGATGGGGACATTATATACATCTATAACCTTGTATATACTAACCTAACGCAACCTATCATCTGGGATGTAATATTTTACAACATTCCTGGCATGTCGGTCCCTAAGTCTCCGTGGGTACATTATATACGTCTATATGGTTGTATATCCTAACCTAACGCAACCTAACATCTGGGATGTAATATTTTAAAACATTCCTGGCATGTCGGTCCCTACGTCTCGGTGGGAACATTATATACGTCTATAACGATATATATCCTTACCTAAGGCAACCTAACATCTCGGACGTAATATTTTACAACATTCCTGGCGCTTCGGCTGCTACTTTTCGGTGGGAACATTATATACGTCTATAACGTTACATATCCTAACGTATGGCAACATAACATCTCGGATGTTATATTTTACAACATTCCTGGCGTGTCGTCGCCTGCTTCTCGATGGGGATATTATGTACGTCTATAACGTTGTATATCCTAACCTAACGCAACCTAACATCTGGGATGTAATATTTTAAAACATTCCTGGCATGTCGGTCCCCACGTTTCGGTGGGAACATTATATACGTCTATAACGATATATATCCTAACCTAAGGCAACCTAACATCTCGGATGTAATATTTTACAACATTCCTGGCATGTCGGTCCCTACTTCTCCGCGGAAACAATGTATACGTCTATAGCGATATATATCCTAGCCTAAGGCAACCCAACATGCAGAATGTAATATTTTACAACATTCCTGGCGTGTCGTCGCCTACTTCTCGATGGGGACATTATATACATCTATAACGTTGTATATCCTAACCTAAGGCAACCTAACATCTCGGATGTAATATTTTACAACATTCCTGGCGTGTCGTCGCCTACTTCTCGATGGGGACATTATATACATCTATAACCTTGTATATACTAACCTAACGCAACCTAACATTTGGGATGTAATATTTTACAACATTCCTGGCATGTCGGTCCCTACGTCTCCGTGGGTACATTATATACGTCTATAACGTTGTATATCCTAACCTAACGCAACCTAACATCTGGGATGTAATATTTTAGAACATTCCTGGCATGTCGGTCCCTACGTCTCGGTGGGAACATTATATACGTCTATAACGATATATATCCTAACCTAAGGCAACCTAACATCTCGGATGTAATATTTTACAACATTCCTGGCGCTTCAGCTGCTACTTTTCGGTGGGAACATTATATACGTCTATAACGTTACATATCCTAACGTATGGCAACATAACATCTCGGATGTTATATTTTACAACATTCCTGGCGTGTCGTCGCCTGCTTCTCGATGGGGACTTTATGTACGTCGAGAACGTTGTATATCCTAAGCTAACGCAACCTAATATCTGGGATGTAATATTTTACATCATTCCTGGCATGTCGGTCCCTACGTCTCGGTGGGAACGTTATATACGTCTATAACGATATATATCCTAACCTAAGGCAACCTAACATCTCGGATGTAATATTTTACAACATTCCTGGCATGACGGGCCCTACTTCTCGGCGGGAACATTGTATACGTCTATAACGATATATATCCTAGCCTAAGGCAACCTAACATGTCGAATGTAATATTTTACAACATTCCAGTCGTGTCGCCGCCTGCTTCTCGATGGGGACATTATATACGTCTATAACGTTGTATATTCTAACCTAACGCAACCTAACATCTGAGATGTAATATTTTACAACATTCCTGGCGTGTCGTCGCCTACTTCTGAATGGGGCATTATATACATCTATAACGTCATATATCCTAACCTAAGGGAACCTAACATCTCGGGTGTAATATTTTACAACATTCCTGGCGTGTCGTCGCCTACTTCTCGATGGGGACATTATATACATCTATAACCTTGTATATACTAACCTAACGCAACCTATCATCTGGGATGTAATATTTTACAACATTCCTGGCATGTCGGTCCCTAAGTCTCCGTGGGTACATTATATACGTCTATATCGTTGTATATCCTAACCTAACGCAACCTAACATCTGGGATGTAATATTTTAAAACATTCCTGGCATGTCGGTCCCTACGTCTCGGTGGGAACATTATATACGTCTATAACGATATATATCCTTACCTAAGGCAACCTAACATCTCGGACGTAATATTTTACAACATTCCTGGCGCTTCGGCTGCTACTTTTCGGTGGGAACATTATATACGTCTATAACGTTACATATCCTAACGTATGGCAACATAACATCTCGGATGTTATATTTTACAACATTCCTGGCGTGTCGTCGCCTGCTTCTCGATGGGGATATTATGTACGTCTATAACGTTGTATATCCTAACCTAACGCAACCTAACATCTGGGATGTAATATTTTAAAACATTCCTGGCATGTCGGTCCCCACGTTTCGGTGGGAACATTATATACGTCTATAACGATATATATCCTAACCTAAGGCAACCTAACATCTCGGATGTAATATTTTACAACATTCCTGGCATGTCGGTCCCTACTTCTCCGCGGAAACAATGTATACGTCTATAGCGATATATATCCTAGCCTAAGGCAACCCAACATGCAGAATGTAATATTTTACAACATTCCTGGCGTGTCGTCGCCTACATCTCGATGGGGACATTATATACATCTATAACGTTGTATATCCTAACCTAAGGCAACCTAACATCTCGGATGTAATATTTTACAACATTCCTGGCATGTCGGTCCCTACTTCTCGGTGGGAACATTGTATACGTCTATAGCGATATATATTCTAGCCTAAGGCAACCTAACATGTCGAATGTAATATTTTTCAACATTCCTGTCGTGTCGTCGCCTGCTTCTCGATGGGGACATTATATACGTCTATAACGTTGTATATTCTAACCTAACGCAACCTAACATCTGGGATGTTATATTTTACAACATTCCTGGCGTGTCGTCGCCTACTTCTGGATGGGGACATTATATACATCTATAACGTCATATATCCTAACCTAAGGGAACCTAACATCTCGGGTGTAATATTTTACAACATTCCTGGCGTGTCGTCGCCTACTTCTCGATGGGGACATTATATACGTCTATAACGTTGGATATCCTAACCTAAGGCAACCTAACATCTCGGATGTAATATTTTACAACATTCCTGGCATGTCGGTCCCTAAGTCTCCGTGGGTACATTATATACGTCTATATCGTTGTATATCCTAACCTAACGCAACCTAACATCTGGGATGTAATATTTTAAAACATTCCTGGCATGTCGGTCCCTACGTCTCGGTGGGAACATTATATACGTCTATAACGATATATATCCTTACCTAAGGCAACATAACATCTCGGACGTAATATTTTACAACATTCCTGGCGCTTCGGCTGCTACTTTTCGGTGGGAACATTATATACGTCTATAACGTTACATATCCTAACGTATGGCAACATAACATCTCGGATGTTATATTTTACAACATTCCTGGCGTGTCGTCGCCTGCTTCTCGATGGGGACTTTATGTACGTCTAGAACGTTGTATATCCTAAGCTAACGCAACCTAATATCTGGGATGTAATATTTTACAACATTCCTGGCATGTCGGTCCCTACGTCTCGGTGGGAACGTTATATACGTCTATAACGATATATATCCTAACCTAAGGCAACCTAACATCTCGGATGTAATATTTTACAACATTCCTGGCATGACGGGCCCTACTTCTCGGTGGGAACATTATATACGTCTATAACGTTATATATCCTAGCCTAAGGCAACCTCACTTGTAGAATGTAATATTTTACAACATTCCTGGCGTGTCGTCGCCTACTTCTCTATGGGAACATTATATACATCTATAACGTTGTATATCCTAACCTAAGGCAACCTAACATCTCGGATGTAATATTTTACAACATTCCTATCATGTCGGTCCCTACTTCTCGGTGGGAACATTGTATACGTCTATAACGATATATATCCTAGCCTAAGGCAACCTAACATGTCGAATGTAATATTTTACAACATTCCTGTCGTGTCGCCGCCTGCTTCTCGATGGGGACATTATATACGTCTATAACGTTGTATATTCTAACCTAACGCAACCTAACATCTGGGATGTAATATTTTACAACATTCCTGGCGTGTCGTCGCCTACTTCTGAATGGGGCATTATATACATCTATAACGTCATACATCCTAACCTAAGGGAACCTAACGTCTCGGGTGTAATATTTTACAACATTCCTGGCGTGTCGTCGCCTACTTCTCGATGGGGACATTATATACATCTATAACCTTGTATATACTAACCTAACTCAACCTATCATCTGGGATGTAATATTTTAAAACATTCCTGGCATGTCGGTCCCTACGTCTCGGTGGGAACATTATATACGTCTATAACGATATATATCCTTACCTAAGGCAACCTAACATCTCGGACGTAATATTTTACAACATTCCTGGCGCTTCGGCTGCTACTTTTCGGTGGGAACATTATATACGTCTATAACGTTACATATCCTAACGTATGGCAACATAACATCTCGGATGTTATATTTTACAACATTCCTGGCGTGTCGTCGCCTGCTTCTCGATGGGGATATTATGTACGTCTATAACGTTGTATATTCTAACCTAACGCAACCTAACATCTGGGATGTAATATTTTAAAACATTCCTGGCATGTCGGTCCCCACGTTTCGGTGGGAACATTATATACGTCTATAACGATATATATCCTAACCTAAGGCAACCTAACATCTCGGATGTAATATTTTACAACATTCCTGGCATGTCGGTCCCTACTTCTCCGCGGAAACAATGTATACGTCTATAGCGATATATATCCTAGTCTAAGGCAACCCAACATGCAGAATGTAATATTTTACAACATTCCTGGCGTGTCGTCGCCTACTTCTCGATGGGGACATTATATACATCTATAACGTTGTATATCCTAACCTAAGGCAACCTAACATCTCGGATGTAATATTTTACAACATTCCTGGCATGTCGGTCCCTACTTCTCGGTGGGAACATTGTATACGTCTATAGCGATATATATTCTAGCCTAAGGCAACCTAACATGTCGAATGTAATATTTTTCAACATTCCTGTCGTGTCGTCGCCTGCTTCTCGATGGGGACATTATATACGTCTATAACGTTGTATATTCTAACCTAACGCAACCTAACATCTGGGATGTTATATTTTACAACATTCCTGGCGTGTCGTCGCCTACTTCTGGATGGGGACATTATATACATCTATAACGTCATATATCCTAACCTAAGGGAACCTAACATCTCGGGTGTAATATTTTACAACATTCCCGGCGTGTCGTCGCCTACTTCTCGATGGGGACATTATATACGTCTATAACGTTGGATATCCTAACCTAAGGCAACCTAACATCTCGGATGTAATATTTTACAACATTCCTGGCATGTCGGTCCCTACTTCTCGGTGGGAACATTGTATACGTCTATAACGATATATATTCTAGCCTAAGGCAACCTAATATGTCGAATGTAATATTTTACAACATTCCTGGCATGTCGGTCCCTACTTCTCGGTGGGAACATTGTATACGTCTATAACGATATATATTCTAGCCTAAGGCAACCTAACATGTCGAATGTAATATTTTTCAACATTCCTGTCGTGTCGTCGCCTGCTTCTCGATGGGGACATTATATACGTCTATAACGTTGTATATTCTAACCTAACGCAACCTAACATCTGGGATGTTATATTTTACAACATTCCTGGCGTGTCGTCGACTACTTCTGGATGGGGACATTATATACATCTATAACGTCATATATCCTAACCTAAGGGAACCTAACATCTCGGGTGTAATATTTTACAACATTCCTGTCGTGTCGTCGCCTGCTTCTCGATGGGGACATTATATACGTCTATAACGTTGTATATTCTAACCTAACGCAACCTAACATCTGGGATGTTATATTTTACAACATTCCTGGCATATCGTCGCCTACTTCTGGATGGGGACATTATATACATCTATAACGTCATATATCCTAACCTAAGGGAACCTAACATCTCGGGTGTAATATTTTACAACATTCCTGGCGTGTCGTCGCCTACTTCTCGATGGGGACATTATATACGTCTATAACGTTGTATATCCTAACCTAACGCAACCTAACATTTGGGATGTAATATTTTACAACATTCCTGGCATGTCGGTCCCTACGTCTCCGTGGGTACATTATATACGTCTATAACGTTGTATATCCTAACCTAACGCAACCTAACATCTGGGATGTAATATTTTAAAACATTCCTGGCATGTCGGTCCCTACGTCTCGGTGGGAACATTATATACGTCTATAACGATATATATCCTAACCTAAGGCAACCTAACATCTCGGATGTAATATTTTACAACATTCCTGGCTCTTCGGCTGCTACTTTTCGGTGGGAACATTATATACGTCTATAACGTTACATATCCTAACGTATGGCAACATAACATCTCGGATGTTATATTTTACAACATTCCTGGCGTGTCGTCGCCTGCTTCTCGATGGGGACTTTATGTACGTCTAGAACGTTGTATATCCTAAGCTAACGCAACCTAATATCTGGGATGTAATATTTTACAACATTCCTGGCATGTCGGTCCCTACGTCTCGGTGGGAACGTTATATACGTCTATAACGATATATATCCTAACCTAAGGCAACCTAACATCTCGGATGTAATATTTCACAACATTCCTGGCATGACGGGCCCTACTTCTCGGTGGGAACATTGTATACGTCTATAACGATATATATCCTAGCCTAAGGCAACCTAACATGTCGAATGTAATATTTTACAACATTCCAGACGTGTCGCCGCCTGCTTCTCGATGGGGACATTATATACGTCTATAACGTTGTATATTCTAACCTAACGCAACCTAACATCTGGGATGTAATATTTTACAATATTCCTGGCGTGTCGTCGCCTACTTCTGTATGGGGCATTATATACATCTATAACGTCATATATCCTAACCTAAGGGAACCTAACATCTCGGGTGTAATATTTTACAACATTCCTGGCGTGTCGTCGCCTACTTCTCGATGGGGACATTATATACATCTATAACGTCATATATCCTAACCTAAGGGAACCTAACATCTCGGGTGTAATATTTTACAACATTCCTGGCGTGTCGTCGCCTACTTCTCGATGGGGACATTATATATATCTATAACCTTGTATATACTAACCTAACGCAACCTAACATTTGGGATGTAATATTTTGCAACATTCCTGGCATGTCGGTCCCTACGTCTCCGTGGGTACATTATATACGTCTATAACGTTGTATATCCTAACCTAACGCAACCTAAAATCTGGGATGTAATATTTTAAAACATTCCTGGCATGTCGGTCCCTACGTCTCGGTGGGAACATTATATACGTCTATAACGATATACATCCTAACCTAAGGCAACCTAACATCTCGGATGTAATATTTTACAACATTCCTGGCGCTTCGGCTGCTACTTTTCGGTGGGAACATTATATACGTCTATAACGTTACATATCCTAACGTATGGCAACATAACATCTCGGATGTTATATTTTACAACATTCCTGGCGTGTCGTCGCCTGCTTCTCGATGGGGACTTTATGTACGTCGAGAACGTTGTATATCCTAAGCTAACGCAACCTAATATCTGGGATGTAATATTTTACAACATTCCTGGCGTGTCGTCGCCTACTTCTCTATGGGAACATTATATACATCTATAACGTTGTATATCCTAACCTAAGGCAACCTAACATCTCGGATGTAATATTTTACAACATTCCTGTCATGTCGGTCCCTACTTCTCGGTGGGAACATTGTATACGTCTATAACGATATATATCCTAGCCTAAGGCAACCTAACATGTCGAATGTAATATTTTACAACATTCCTGTCGTGTCGCCGCCTGTTTCTCGATGGGGACATTATATACGTCTATAACGTTGTATATTCTAACCTAACGCAACCTAACATCTGGGATGTAATATTTTACAACATTCCTGGCGTGTCGTCGCCTACTTCTCGATGGGGACATTATATACATCTATAACGTTGTATATCCTAACCTAAGGCAACCTAACATCTCGGATGTTATATTTTACAACATTCCTGGCGTGTCGTCGCCTACTTCTGGATGGGGACATTATATACATCTATAACGTCATATATCATAACCTAAGGGAACCTAACATCTCGGGTGTAATATTTTAGAACATTCCTGGCGTGTCGTCGCCTACTTCTCGATGGGTACATTATATACGTCTATAACGTTGTATATCCTAACCTAAGACAACCTAACATCTCGGATGTAATATTTTACAACATTCCTTGCATGTCGGTCCCTACTTCTCGGTGGGAACATTGTATACGTCTATAGCGATATATATTCTAGCCTAAGGCAACCTAACATGTCGAATGTAATATTTTACAACATTCCTGTCGTGTCGTCGCCTGCTTCTCGATGGGCACATTATATACGTCTATAACGTTGTATATTCTAACCTAACGCAACCTAACATCTGGGATGTTATATTTTACAACATTCCTGGCGTGTCGTAGCCTACTTCTGGATGGGGACATTATATACATCTATAACGTCATTTATCCTAACCTAAGGGAACCTAACATCTCGGATGTAATATTTTACAACATTCCTGGCATGTCGGTCCCTACTTCTCGGTGGAAACAATGTATACGTCTATAGCGATATATATCCTAGCCTAAGGCAACCCAACATGTAGAATGTAATATTTTACAACATTCCTGGCGTGTCGTCGCCTACTTCTCGATGGGGACATTATATACATCTATAACGTTGTATATCCTAACCTAAGGCAACCTAATATGTCGAATGTAATATTTTACAACATTCCTGTCGTGTCGTCGCCTGCTTCTCGATGGGGACATTATATACGTCTATAACGTTGTATATCCTAACCTAAGGCAACCTAACATCTCGGATGTAATATTTTACAACATTCCTGTCATGTCGGTACCTACTTCTCGGTGGGAACATTGTATACGTCTATAACGATATATATCCTAGCCTAAGGCAACCTAACATGTCGAATGTAATATTTTACAACATTCCTGTCGTGTCGCCGCCTGCTTCTCGATGGGGACATTATATACGTCTATAACGTTGTATATTCTAACCTAACGCAACCTAACATCTGGGATGTAATATTTTACAACATTCCTGGCGTGTCGTCGCCTACTTCTGAATGGGGCATTATATACATCTATAACGTCATATATCCTAACCTAAGGGAACCTAACATCTCGGGTGTAATATTTTACAACATTCCTGGCGTGTCGTCGCCTACTTCTCGATGGGGACATTATATACATCTATAACCTTGTATATACTAACCTAACGCAACCTATCACCTGGGATGTAATATTTTACAACATTCCTGGCATGTCGGTCCCTAAGTCTCCGTGGGTACATTATATACGTCTATATCGTTGTATATCCTAACCTAACGCAACCTAACATCTGGGATGTAATATTTTAAAACATTCCTGGCATGTCGGTCCCTACGTCTCGGTGGGAACATTATATACGTCTATAACGATATATATCCTTACCTAAGGCAACCTAACATCTCGGATGTAATATTTTACAACATTCCTGGCGCTTCGGCTGCTACTTTTCGGTGGGAACATTATATACGTCTATAACGTTACATATCCTGACGTATGGCAACATAACATCTCGGATGTTATATTTTACAACATTCCTGGCGTGTCGTCGCCTGCTTCTCGATGGGGATTTTATGTACGTCTATAACGTTGTATATCCTAACCTAACGCAACCTAACATCTGGGATGTAATATTTTAAAACATTCCTGGCATGTCGGTCCCCACGTCTCGGTGGGAACATTATATACGTCTATAACGATATATATCCTAACCTAAGGCAACCTAACATCTCGGATGTAATATTTTACAACATTCCTGGCATGTCGGTCCCTACTTCTCGGTGGAAACAATGTATACGTCTATAGCGATATATATCCTAGCCTAAGGCAACCCAACATGTAGAATGTAATATTTTACAACATTCCTGGCGTGTCGTCGCCTACTTCTCGATGGGGACATTATATACATCTATAACGTTGTATATCCTAACCTAAGGCAACCTAATATGTCGAATGTAATATTTTACAACATTCCTGTCGTGTCGTCGCCTGCTTCTCGATGGGGACATTATATACGTCTATAACGTTGTGTATTCTAACCTAACGCAACCTAACATCTGGGATGTTATATTTTACAACATTCCTGGCATATCGTCGCCTACTTCTGGATGGGGACATTATATACATCTATAACGTCATATATCCTAACCTAAGGGAACCTAACATCTCGGGTGTAATATTTTACAACATTCCAGTCGTGTCGCCGCCCGCTTCTCGATGGGGACATTATATACGTCTATAACGTTGTATATTCTAACCTAACGCAACCTAACATCTGGGATGTAATATTTTACAACATTCCTGGCGTGTCGTCGCCTACTTCTCGATGGGGACATTATATACATCTATAACGTTGTATATACTAACGTAACGCAACCTAACATCTGGGATGTAATATTTTACAACATTCCTGGCATGTCGGTCCCTACGTCTCCGTGGGTACATTATATACGTCTATAACGTTGAATATCCTAACCTAACGCAACCTAACATCTGGGATGTAATATTTTAAAACATTCCTGGCATGTCGGTCCCCACGTCTCGGTGGGAACATTATATACGTCTATAACGATATATATCCTAACCTAAGGCAACCTAACATCTCGGATGTAATATTTTACAACATTCCTGGCATGTCGGTCCCTACTTCTCGGTGGGAACATTGTATACGTCTATAACGATATATATTCTAGCCTAAGGCAACCTAATATGTCGAATGTAATATTTTACAACATTCCTGTCGTGTCGTCGCCTGCTTCTCGATGGGGACATTATATACGTCTATAACGATATATATCCTAACCTAAGGCAACCTAACATCTCGGATGTAATATTTTACAATATTCCTGGCGCTTCGGCTGCTACTTTTCGGTGGGAACATTATATACGTCTATAACGTTACATATCCTAACGTATGGCAACATAACATCTCGGATGTTATATTTTACAACATTCCTGGCGTGTCGTCGCCTGCTTCTCGATGGGGACTTTATGTACGCCTAGAACGTTGTATATCCTAAGCTAACGCAACCTAATATCTGGGATGTAATATTTTACAACACTCCTGGCATGTCGGTCCCTACGTCTCGATGGGAACGTTATATACGTCTATAACGATATATATCCTAACCTAAGGCAACCTAACATCTCGGATGTAATATTTTACAACATTCCTGGCATGACGGGCCCTACTTCTCGGTGGGAACATTATATACGTCTATAACGTTATATATCCTAGCCTAAGGCAACCTCACTTGTAGAATGTAATATTTTACAACATTCCTGGCGTGTCGTCGCCTACTTCTCTATGGGAACATTATATACATCTATAACGTTGTATATCCTAACCTAAGGCAACCTAACATCTCGGATGTAATATTTTACAACATTCCTGTCATGTCGGTCCCTACTTCTCGGTGGGAACATTTTATACGTCTATAACGATATATATCCTAGCCTAAGGCAACCTAACATGTCGAATGTAATATTTTACAACATTCCTGTCGTGTCGCCGCCTGCTTCTCGATGGGGACATTATATACGTCTATAACGTTGTATATTCTAACCTAACGCAACCTAACATCTGGGATGTAATATTTTACAACATTCCTGGCGTGTCGTCGCCTACTTCTGAATGGTGCATTATATACATCTATAACGTCATATATCCTAACCTAAGGCAACATAACATCTCGGGTGTAATATTTTACAACATTCCTGGCGTGTCGTCGCCTACTTCTCGATGGGGACATTATATACATCTATAACCTTGTATATACTAACCTAACGCAACCTATCATCTGGGATGTAATATTTTACAACATTCCTGGCATGTCGGTCCCTAAGTCTCCGTGGGTACATTATATACGTCTATATCGTTGTATATACTAACCTAACGCAACCTAACATCTGGGATGTAATATTTTAAAACATTCCTGGCATGTCGGTCCCTACGTCTCGGTGGGAACATTATATACGTCTATAACGATATATATCCTTACCTAAGGCAACCTAACATCTCGGATGTAATATTTTACAACATTCCTGGCGCTTCGGCTGCTACTTTTCGGTGGGAACATTATATACGTCTATAACGTTACATATCCTAACGTATGGCAACATAACATCTCGGATGTTATATTTTACAACATTCCTGGCGTGTCGTCGCCTGCTTCTCGATGGGGATTTTATGTACGTCTATAACGTTGTATATCCTAACCTATCGCAACCTAACATCTGGGATGTAATATTTTAAAACATTCCTGGCATGTCGGTCCCCACGTCTCGGTGGGAACATTGTATACGTCTATAACGATATATATTCTAGCCTAAGGCAACCTAATATGTTGAATGTAATATTTTACAACATTCCTGTCGTGTCGTCGCCTGCTTCTCGATGGGGACATTATATACGTCTATAACGTTGTATATTCTAACCTAACGCAACCTAACATCTGGGATGTTATATTTTACAACATTCCTGGCGTGTCGTAGCCTACTTCTGGATGGGGACATTATATACATCTATAACGTCATTTATCCTAACCTAAGGGAACCTAACATATCGGGTGTAATATTTTACAACATTCCTGGCGCTTCGGCTGCTACTTTTCGGTGGGAACATTATATACGTCAATAACGTTACATATCCTAACGTATGGCAACATAACATCTCGGATGTTATATTTTACAGCATTCCTGGCGTGTCGTCGCCTGCTTCTCGATGGGGACATTATAACGTCTATAACGATATGTATCTTAGCCTAAGGCAACCTCACTTGTAGAATGTAATATTTTACAACATTCCTGTCGTGTCGTCGCCTGCTTCTCGATGGGCACATTATATACGTCTATAACGTTGTATATTCTAACCTAACGCAACCTAACATCTCGAATGTAATATTTTACAACATTCCTGCCGTGCCGTCGCCTGCTTCTCGATGGGGACATTCTATACGTCTATAAAGTTGTATATCCTAACCTAAGGGAACCTAACATCTCGGGTGTAATATTATAGAACATTCCTGACGCGTCAGTCCCTATTTCTCGGTGGGAACATTATATACGTCTATAACGTTATATATCCTAGCCTAAGGCAACCTCACTTGTAGAATGTAATATTTTACAACATTCCTGTCGTGTCGCCGCCTGCTTCTCGATGGGGACATTATATACGTCTATAACGTTGTATATTCTAACCTAACGCAACCTAACATCTGGGATGTAATATTTTACAACATTCCTGGCATGTCGTCGCCTACTTCTGAATGGGGCATTATATACATCTATAACGTCATATATCCTAACCTAAGGGAACCTAACATCTCGGGTGTAATATTTTACAACATTCCTGGCGTGTCGTCGCCTACTTCTCGATGGGGACATTATATACGTCTATAACGTTGTATATCCTAACCTAAGGCAACCTAACATCTCGGATGTAATATTTTACAACATTCCTGGCATGTCGGTCCCTACTTCTCGGTGGGAACATTGTATACGTCTATAACGATATATATTCTAGCCTAAGGCAACCTAATATGTCGAATGTAATATTTTACAACATTCCTGTCGTGTCGTCGCCTGCTTCTCGATGGGGACATTATATACGTCTATAACGTTGTATATCCTAACCTAAGGCAACCTAACATCTCGGATGTAATATTTTACAACATTCCTGGCATGTCGGTCCCTACTTCTCGGTGGGAACATTGTATACGTCTATAGCGATATATATTCTAGCCTAAGGCAACCTAACATGTCGAATGTAATATTTTACAACATTCCTGTCGTGTCGTCGCCTGCTTCTCGATGGGCACATTATATACGTCTATAACGTTGTATATTCTAACCTAACGCAACCTAACATCTGGGATGTTATATTTTACAACATTCCTGGCGTGTCGTAGCCTACTTCTGGATGGGGACATTATATACATCTATAACGTCATTTATCCTAACCTAAGGGAACATAACATCTCGGGTGTAATATTTTACAACATTCCTGGCGTGTCGTCGCCTACTTCTCGATGGGGACATTATATACATCTATAACCTTGTATATACTAACCTAACGCAACCTAACATTTGGGATGTAATATTTTACAACATTCCTGGCATGTCGGTCCCTACGTCTCCGTGGGTACATTATATACGTCTATAACGTTGTATATCCTAACCTAACGCAACCTAACATCTGGGATGTAATATTTTAAAACATTCCTGGCATGTCGGTCCCTACGTCTCGGTGGGAACATTATATACGTCTATAACGATATATATCCTAACCTAAGGCAACCTAACATCTCGGATGTAATATTTTACAATATTCCTGGCGCTTCGGCTGCTACTTTTCGGTGGGAACATTATATACGTCTATAACGTTACATATCCTAACGTATGGCAACATAACATCTCGGATGTTATATTTTACAACATTCCTGGCGTGTCGTCGCCTGCTTCTCGATGGGGACTTTATGTACGCCTAGAACGTTGTATATCCTAAGCTAACGCAACCTAATATCTGGGATGTAATATTTTACAACATTCCTGGCATGTCGGTCCCTACGTCTCGGTGGGAACGTTATATACGTCTATAACGATATATATCCTAACCTAAGGCAACCTAACATCTCGGATGTAATATTTTACAACATTCCTGGCATGACGGGCCCTACTTCTCGGTGGGAACATTATATACGTCTATAACGTTATATATCCTAGCCTAAGGCAACCTCACTTGTAGAATGTAATATTTTACAACATTCCTGGCGTGTCGTCGCCTACTTCTCTATGGGAACATTATATACATCTATAACGTTGTATATCCTAACCTAAGGCAACCTAACATCTCGGATGTTATATTTTACAACATTCCTGGCGTGTCGTCGCCTACTTCTGGATGGGGACAATATATACATCTATAACGTCATATATCATAACCTAAGGGAACCTAACATCTCGGGTGTAATATTTTACAACATTCCTGGCGCTTCGGCTGCTACTTTTCGGTGGGAACATTATATACGTCAATAACGTTACATATCCTAACGTATGGCAACATAACATCTCGGATGTTATATTTTACAGCATTCCTGGCGTCTCGTCGCCTGCTTCTCGATGGGGACATTATAACGTCTATAACGATATGTATCCTAGCCTAAGGCAACCTCACTTGTAGAATGTAATATTTTACAACATTCCTGTCGTGTCGCCGCCTGCTTCTCGATGGGGACATTATATACGTCTATAACGTTGCATATTCTAACCTAACGCAACCTAACATCTGGGATGTAATATTTTACAACATTCCTGTCGTGTAGTCGCCTACTTCTGGATGGGGCATTATATACATCTATAACGTCATATATCCTAACCTAAGGGAACCTAACATCTCGGGTGTAATATTTTACAACATTCCTGGCGTGTCGTCGCCTACTTCTCGATGGGGACATTATATACATCTATAACCTTGTATATACTAACGTAACGCAACCTAACATCTGGGATGTAATATTTTACAACATTCCTGGCATGTCGGTCCCTACGTCTCCGTGGGTACATTATATACGTCTATAACGTTGTATATCCTAACCTAACGCAACCTAACATCTGGGATGTAATATTTTAAAACATTCCTGGCATGTCGGTCCCCACGTCTCGGTGGGAACATTATATACGTCTATAACGATATATATCCTAACCTAAGGCAACCTAACATCTCGGATGTAATATTTTACAACATTCCTGGCATGTCGGTCCCTACTTCTCGGTGGAAACAATGTATACGTCTATAACGATATATATCCTAGCCTAAGGCAACCCAACATGTAGAATGTAATATTTTACAACATTCCTGGCGTGTCATCGCCTACTTCTCGATGGGGACATTATATACATCTATAACGTTGTATATCCTAACCTAAGGCAACCTAACATCTCGGATGTAATATTTTACAACGTTCCTGGCATGTCGGTCCCTACATCTCGGTGGGAACATTGTATACGTCTATAACGATATATATCCTAGCCTGAGGCAACCTAACATGTCGAATGTAATATTTTACAACATTCCAGTCGTGTCGCCGCCTGCTTCTCGATGGGGACATTATATACGTCTATAACGTTGTATATTCTAACCTAACGCAACCTAACATCTGGGATGTAATATTTTACAACATTCCTGGCGTGTCGTCGCCTACTTCTGAATGGGGCATTATATACATCTATAACGTCATATATCCTAACCTAAAGGAACCTAACATCTCGGGTGTAATATTTTACAACATTCCTGGCGTGTCGTCGCCTACTTCTCGATGGGGACATTATATACGTCTATAACGTTGTATATCCTAACCTAATGCAACCTAACATCTCGGATGTAATATTTTACAACATTCCTGGCATGTCGGTTCCTACTTCTCGGTGGGAACATTGTATACGTCTATAACGATATATATTCTAGCCTAAGGCAACCTAATATGTCGAATGTAATATTTTACAACATTCCTGTCGTGTCGTCGCCTGCTTCTCGATGGGGACATTATATACGTCTATAACGTTGTATATCCTAACCTAAGGCAACCTAACATCTCGGATGTAATATTTTACAACATTCCTGGCATGTCGGTCCCTACTTCTCGGTGGGAACATTGTATACGTCTATAACGATATATATTCTAGCCTAAGGCAACCTAACATGTCGAATGTAATATTTTTCAACATTCCTGACGTGTCGTCGCCTGCTTCTCGATGGGGACATTATATACGTCTATAACGTTGTATATTCTAACCTAACGCAACCTAACATCTGGGATGTTATATTTTACAACACTCCTGGCGTGTCGTAGCCTACTTCTGGATGGGGACATTATATACATCTATAACGTCATTTATCCTAACCTAAGGGAACCTAACATCTCGGGTGTAATATTTTACAACATTCCTGGCGTGTCGTCGCCTACTTCTCGATGGGGACATTATATACATCTATAACGTCATATATCCTAACCTAAGGGAACATAACATCTCGGGTGTAATATTTTACAACATTCCTGGCGTGTCGTCGCCTACTTCTCGATGGGGACATTATATACGTCTATAACGTTGTATATCCTAACCTAAGGCAACCTAACATCTCGGGTGTAATATTTTAAAACATTCCTGGCATGTCGGTCCCTACGTCTCGGTGGGAACATTATATACGTCTATAACGATATATATCCTAACCTAAGGCAACCTAACATCTCGGATGTAATATTTTACAATATTCCTGGCGCTTCGGCTGCTACTTTTCGGTGGGAACATTATATACGTCTATAACGTTACATATCCTAACGTATGGCAACATAACATCTCGGATGTTATATTTTACAACATTCCTGGCGTGTCGTCGCCTGCTTCTCGATGGGGACTTTATGTACGTCTAGAACGTTGTATATCCTAAGCTAACGGAACCTAATATCTGGGATGTAATATTTTACAACATTCCTGGCATGTCGGTCCCTACGTCTCGGTGGGAACGTTATATACGTCTATAACGATATATATCCTAACCTAAGGCAACCTAACATCTCGGATGTAATATTTTACAACATTCCTGGCATGACGGGCCCTACTTCTCGGTGGGAACATTATATACGTCTATAACGTTATATATCCTAGCCTAAGGCAACCTCACTTGTAGAATGTAATATTTTACAACATTCCTGGCGTGTCGTCGCCTACTTCTCTATGGGAACATTATATATATCTATAACGTTGTATATCCTAACCTAAGGCAACCTAACATCTCGGATGTAATATTTTACAACATTCCTGTCATGTCGGTCCCTACTTCTCGGTGGGAACATTGTATACGTCTATAACGATATATATCCTAGCCTAAGGCAACCTAACATGTCGAATGTAATATTTTACAACATTACTGTCGTGTCGCCGCCTGCTTCTCGATGGGGACATTATATACGTCTATAACGTTGTATATTCTAACCTAACGCAACCTAACATCTGGGATGTTATATTTTACAACATTCCTGGCATATCGTCGCCTACTTCTGGATGGGGACATTATATACATCTATAACGTCATATATCCTAACCTAAGGGAACCTAACATCTCGGGTGTAATATTTTACAACATTCCTGGCTTGTCGTCGCCTACTTCTCGATGGGGACATTATATACGTCTATAACGTTGTATATCCTAACCTAAGGCAACCTAACATCTCGGATGTAATATTTTACAACATTCCTGGCATGTCGGTCCCTACTTCTCGGTGGGAACATTGTATACGTCTATAGCGATATATATTCTAGCCTAAGGCAACCTAACATGTCGAATGTAATATTTTACAACATTCCTGTCGTGTCGTCGCCTGCTTCTCGATGGGCACATTATATACGTCTATAACGTTGTATATTCTAACCTAACGCAACCTATCATCTGGGATGTTATATTTTACAACATTCCTGGCGTGTCGTAGCCTACTTCTGGATGGGGACATTATATACATCTATAACGTCATTTATCCTAACCTAAGGGAACCTAACATCTCGGGTGTAATATTTTACAACATTCCTGGCGTGTCGTCGCCTACTTCTCGATGGGGACATTATATACATCTATAACGTCATATATCCTAACCTAAGGGAACCTAACATCTCGGGTGTAATATTTTACAACATTCCTGGCGTGTCGTCGCCTACTTCTCGATGGGGACATTATATACATCTATAACCTTGTATATACTAACCTAACGCAACCTATCATCTGGGATGTAATATTTTACAGCATTCCTGGCATGTCGGTCCCTAAGTCTCCGTGGGTACATTATATACGTCTATATCGTTGTATATACTAACCTAACGCAACCTAACATCTGGGATGTAATATTTTAAAACATTCCTGGCGTGTCGTCGCCTGCTTCTCGATGGGGACTTTATGTACGTCTATAACGTTGCATATCCAAACCTAAGGCAACCTAACATCTCGGATGTAATATTTTAAAACATTCCTGGCGTGTCGTCGCCTGCTTCTCGATGGGGACTTTATGTACGTCTATAACGATATATATTCTAGCCTAAGGCAACCTAACATGTCGAATGTAATATTTTACAACATTCCTGTCGTGTCGTCGCCTGCTTCTCGATGGGGACATTATAACGTCTATAACGATATATATCCTAGCCTAAGGCAACCTCACTTGTAGAATGTAATATTTTACAACATTCCTGTCGTGTCGCCGCCTGCTTCTCGATGGGGACATTATATACGTCTATAACGTTGTATATTCTAACCTAACGCAACCTAACATCTCGAATGTAATATTTTACAACATTCCTGGCATGACGGGCCCTACTTCTCGGTGGGAACATTATATACGTCTATAACGTTATATATCCTAGCCCAAGGCAACCTCACTTGTAGAATGTAATATTTTACAACATTCCTGTCGTGTCGCCGCCTGCTTCTCGATGGGGACATTATATACGTCTATAACGTTGTATATTCTAACCTAAGGCAACCTAACATCTCGGATGTAATATTTTACAACATTCCTGGCATGACGGGCCCTACTTCTCGGTGGGAACATTATATACGTCTATAACGTTATATATCCTAACCTAAGGCAACCTAACATCTCGGATGTAATATTTTACAACATTCCTGGCACGTCGGTCCCTACTTCTCGGTGGGAACATTGTATACGTCTATAACGATATATATTCTAGCCTAAGGCAACCTAACATGTCGAATGTAATATTTTTCAACATTCCTGTCGTGTCGTCGCCTGCTTCTCGATGGGGACATTATATACGTCTATAACGTTGTATATTCTAACCTAACGCAACCTAACATCTGGGATGTTATATTTTACAACATTCCTGGCGTGTCGTCGCCTACTTCTGGATGGGGACATTATATATATCTATAACGTCATATATCCTAACCTAAGGGAACCTAACACCTCGGGTGTAATATTTTACAACATTCCTGGCGCTTCGGCTGCTACTTTTCGGTGGGAACATTATATACGTCAATAACGTTACATATCCTAACCTAACGCAACCTAACATCTGGGATGTAATATTTTAAAACATTCCTGGCGTGTCGTCGCCTGCTTCTCGATGGGGACTTTATGTACGTCTATAACGTTGCATATCCAAACCTAAGGCAACCTAACATCTCGGATGTAATATTTTACAACATTCCTGGCATGTCGGTCCCTACATCTCGGTGGGAACATTGTATACGTCTATAACGATATATATTCTAGCCTAAGGCAACCTAACATGTCGAATGTAATATTTTACAACATTCCTGTCGTGTCGTCGCCTGCTTCTCGATGGGGACATTATAACGTCTATAACGATATATATCCTAGCCTAAGGCAACCTCACTTGTAGAATGTAATATTTTACAACATTCCTGTCGTGTCGCCGCCTGCTTCTCGATGGGGACATTATATACGTCTATAACGTTGTATATTCTAACCTAACGCAACCTAACATCTCGAATGTAATATTTTACAACATTCCTGTCGTGTCGCCGCCTGCTTCTCGATGGGGACATTATATACGTCTATAACGTTGTATATTCTAACCTAACGCAACCTAACATCTGGGATGTAATATTTTACAACATTCCTGGCGAGTCGTCGCCTACTTCTGGATGGGGACATTATATACATCTATAACGTCATATATCCTAACCTAAGTGAACCTAACATCTCGGGTGTAATATTTTACAACATTCCTGGCGTGTCGTCGTCTACTTCTCGATGGGGACATTATATACATCTATAACGTCATATATCCTAACCTAAGGGAACCTAACATCTCGGGTGTAATATTTTACAACATTCCTGGCGTGTCGTCGCCTACTTCTCGATGGGGACATTATATACATCTATAACCTTGTATATACTAACCTAACGCAACCTATCATCTGGGATGTAATATTTTACAACATTCCTGGCATGTCGGTCCCTAAGTCTCCGTGGGTACATTATATACGTCTATATCGTTGTATATACTAACCTAACGCAACCTAACATCTGGGATGTAATATTTTAAAACATTCCTGGCATGTCGGTCCCTACGTCTCGGTGGGAACATTATATACGTCTATAACGATATATATCCTTACCTAAGGCAACCTAACATCTCGGATGTAATATTTTACAACATTCCTGGCGCTTCGGCTGCTACTTTTCGGTGGGAACATTATATACGTCTATAACGTTACATATCCTAACGTATGGCAACATAACATCTCGGATGTTATATTTTACAACATTCCTGGCGTGTCGTCGCCTGCTTCTCGATGGGGATTTTATGTACGTCTATAACGTTGTATATCCTAACCTAACGCAACCTAACATCTGGGATGTAATATTTTAAAACATTCCTGGCATGTCGGTCCCCACGTCTCGGTGGGAACATTATATACGTCTATAACGATATATATCCTAACCTAAGGCAACCTAACATCTCGGATGTAATATTTTACAACATTCCTGCCATGTCGGTCCCTACTTCTCGGTGGAAACAATGTATATGTCTATAGCGATATATATCCTAGCCTAAGGCAACCCAACATGTAGAATGTAATATTTTACAACATTCCTGGCGTGTCGTCGCCTACTTCTCGATGGGGACATTATACACATCTATAACGTTGTATATCATAACCTAAGGCAACCTAACATCTCGGATGTTATATTTTACAACATTCCTGGCGTGTCGTCGCCTACTTCTGGATGGGGACATTATATACATCTATAACGTCATATATCATAACCTAAGGGAACCTAACATCTCGGGTGTAATATTTTACAACATTCCTGGCGTGTCGTCGCCTACTTCTCGATGGGGACATTATATACGTCTATAACGTTGTATATCCTAACCTAAGGCAACCTAACATCTCGGATGTAATATTTTACAACATTCCTGGCACGTCGGTCCCTACTTCTCGGTGGGAACATTGTATACGTCTATAACGATATATATTCTAGCCTAAGGCAACCTAACATGTCGAATGTAATATTTTTCAACATTCCTGTCGTGTCGTCGCCTGCTTCTCGATGGGGACATTATACACGTCTATAACGTTGTATATTCTAACCTAACGCAACCTAACATCTGGGATGTTATATTTTACAACATTCCTGGCGTGTCGTCGCCTACTTCTGGATGGGGACATTATATATATCTATAACGTCATATATCCTAACCTAAGGGAACCTAACACCTCGGGTGTAATATTTTACAACATTCCTGGCGCTTCGGCTGCTACTTTTCGGTGGGAACATTATATACGTCAATAACGTTACATATCCTAACTTAACGCAACCTAACATCTGGGATGTAATATTTTAAAACATTCCTGGCGTGTCGTCGCCTGCTGCTCGATGGGGACTTTATGTACGTCTATAACGTTGCATATCCAAACCTAAGGCAACCTAACATCTCGGATGTAATATTTTACAACATTCCTGGCATGTCGGTCCCTACATCTCGGTGGGAACATTGTATACGTCTATAACGATATATATTCTAGCCTAAGGCAACCTAACATGTCGAATGTAATATTTTACAACATTCCTGTCGTGTCGTCGCCTGCTTCTCGATGGGGACATTATATACGTCTATAACGTTGTATATCCTAACCTAAGGCAACCTAACATCTCGGATGTAATATTTTACAACATTCCTGGCACGTCGGTCCCTACTTCTCGGTGGGAACATTGTATACGTCTATAACGATATATATTCTAGCCTAAGGCAACCTAACATGTCGAATGTAATATTTTTCAACATTCCTGTCGTGTCGTCGCATGCTTCTCGATGGGGACATTATATACGTCTATAACGTTGTATATTCTAACCTAACGCAACCTAACATCTCGGATGTAATATTTTACAACATTCCTGGCATGTCGGTCCCTACGTCTCGGTGGGAACGTTATATACGTCTATAACGATATATATCCTAACCTAAGGCAACCTAACATCTCGGATGTAATATTTTACAGCATTCCTGGCATGACGGGCCCTACTTCTCGGTGGGAACATTATATACGTCTATAACGTTATATATCCTAGCCTAAGGCAACCTCACTTGTAGAATGTAATATTTTACAACATTCCTGGCGTGTCGTCGCCTACTTCTCTATGGGAACATTATATACATCTATAACGTTGTATATCCTAACCTAAGGCAACCTAACATCTCGGATGTAATATTTTACAACATTCCTGGCATGTCGGTCCCTACATCTCGGTGGGAACATTGTATACGTCTATAACGATATATATTCTAGCCTAAGGCAACCTAACATGTCGAATGTAATATTTTACAACATTCCTGTCGTGTCGTCGCCTGCTTCTCGATGGGGACATTATAACGTCTATAACGATATATATCCTAGCCTAAGGCAACCTCACTTGTAGAATGTAATATTTTACAACATTCCTGTCGTGTCGCCGCCTGCTTCTCGATGGGGACATTATATACGTCTATAACGTTGTATATTCTAACCTAACGCAACCTAACATCTCGAATGTAATATTTTACAACATTCCTGTCGTGTCGCCGCCTGCTTCTCGATGGGGACATTATATACGTCTATAACGTTGTATATTCTAACCTAACGCAACCTAACATCTGGGATGTAATATTTTACAACATTCCTGGCGAGTCGTCGCCTACTTCTGGATGGGGACATTATATACATCTATAACGTCATATATCCTAACCTAAGTGAACCTAACATCTCGGGTGTAATATTTTACAACATTCCTGGCGTGTCGTCGTCTACTTCTCGATGGGGACATTATATACATCTATAACGTCATATATCCTAACCTAAGGGAACCTAACATCTCGGGTGTAATATTTTACAACATTCCTGGCGTGTCGTCGCCTACTTCTCGATGGGGACATTATATACATCTATAACCTTGTATATACTAACCTAACGCAACCTATCATCTGGGATGTAATATTTTACAACATTCCTGGCATGTCGGTCCCTAAGTCTCCGTGGGTACATTATATACGTCTATATCGTTGTATATACTAACCTAACGCAACCTAACATCTGGGATGTAATATTTTAAAACATTCCTGGCATGTCGGTCCCTACGTCTCGGTGGGAACATTATATACGTCTATAACGATATATATCCTTACCTAAGGCAACCTAACATCTCGGATGTAATATTTTACAACATTCCTGGCGCTTCGGCTGCTACTTTTCGGTGGGAACATTATATACGTCTATAACGTTACATATCCTAACGTATGGCAACATAACATCTCGGATGTTATATTTTACAACATTCCTGGCGTGTCGTCGCCTGCTTCTCGATGGGGATTTTATGTACGTCTATAACGTTGTATATCCTAACCTAACGCAACCTAACATCTGGGATGTAATATTTTAAAACATTCCTGGCATGTCGGTCCCCACGTCTCGGTGGGAACATTATATACGTCTATAACGATATATATCCTAACCTAAGGCAACCTAACATCTCGGATGTAATATTTTACAACATTCCTGCCATGTCGGTCCCTACTTCTCGGTGGAAACAATGTATATGTCTATAGCGATATATATCCTAGCCTAAGGCAACCCAACATGTAGAATGTAATATTTTACAACATTCCTGGCGTGTCGTCGCCTACTTCTCGATGGGGACATTATACACATCTATAACGTTGTATATCATAACCTAAGGCAACCTAACATCTCGGATGTTATATTTTACAACATTCCTGGCGTGTCGTCGCCTACTTCTGGATGGGGACATTATATACATCTATAACGTCATATATCATAACCTAAGGGAACCTAACATCTCGGGTGTAATATTTTACAACATTCCTGGCGTGTCGTCGCCTACTTCTCGATGGGGACATTATATACGTCTATAACGTTGTATATCCTAACCTAAGGCAACCTAACATCTCGGATGTAATATTTTACAACATTCCTGGCACGTCGGTCCCTACTTCTCGGTGGGAACATTGTATACGTCTATAACGATATATATTCTAGCCTAAGGCAACCTAACATGTCGAATGTAATATTTTTCAACATTCCTGTCGTGTCGTCGCCTGCTTCTCGATGGGGACATTATACACGTCTATAACGTTGTATATTCTAACCTAACGCAACCTAACATCTGGGATGTTATATTTTACAACATTCCTGGCGTGTCGTCGCCTACTTCTGGATGGGGACATTATATATATCTATAACGTCATATATCCTAACCTAAGGGAACCTAACACCTCGGGTGTAATATTTTACAACATTCCTGGCGCTTCGGCTGCTACTTTTCGGTGGGAACATTATATACGTCAATAACGTTACATATCCTAACTTAACGCAACCTAACATCTGGGATGTAATATTTTAAAACATTCCTGGCGTGTCGTCGCCTGCTGCTCGATGGGGACTTTATGTACGTCTATAACGTTGCATATCCAAACCTAAGGCAACCTAACATCTCGGATGTAATATTTTACAACATTCCTGGCATGTCGGTCCCTACATCTCGGTGGGAACATTGTATACGTCTATAACGATATATATTCTAGCCTAAGGCAACCTAACATGTCGAATGTAATATTTTACAACATTCCTGTCGTGTCGTCGCCTGCTTCTCGATGGGGACATTATATACGTCTATAACGTTGTATATCCTAACCTAAGGCAACCTAACATCTCGGATGTAATATTTTACAACATTCCTGGCACGTCGGTCCCTACTTCTCGGTGGGAACATTGTATACGTCTATAACGATATATATTCTAGCCTAAGGCAACCTAACATGTCGAATGTAATATTTTTCAACATTCCTGTCGTGTCGTCGCATGCTTCTCGATGGGGACATTATATACGTCTATAACGTTGTATATTCTAACCTAACGCAACCTAACATCTCGGATGTAATATTTTACAACATTCCTGGCATGTCGGTCCCTACGTCTCGGTGGGAACGTTATATACGTCTATAACGATATATATCCTAACCTAAGGCAACCTAACATCTCGGATGTAATATTTTACAGCATTCCTGGCATGACGGGCCCTACTTCTCGGTGGGAACATTATATACGTCTATAACGTTATATATCCTAGCCTAAGGCAACCTCACTTGTAGAATGTAATATTTTACAACATTCCTGGCGTGTCGTCGCCTACTTCTCTATGGGAACATTATATACATCTATAACGTTGTATATCCTAACCTAAGGCAACCTAACATCTCGGATGTAATATTTTACAACATTCCTGTCATGTCGGTCCCTACTTCTCGGTGGGAACATTGTATACGTCTATAACGATATATATCCTAGCCTAAGGCAACCTAACATGTCGAATGTAATATTTTACAACATTACTGTCGTGTCGCCGCCTGCTTCTCGATGGGGACATTATATACGTCTATAACGTTGTATATTCTAACCTAACGCAACCTAACATCTGGGATGTTATATTTTACAACATTCCTGGCATATCGTCGCCTACTTCTGGATGGGGACATTATATACATCTATAACGTCATATATCCTAACCTAAGGGAACCTAACATCTCGGGTGTAATATTTTACAACATTCCTGGCGTGTCGTCGCCTACTTCTCGATGGGGACATTATATACGTCTATAACGTTGTATATCCTAACCTAAGGCAACCTAACATCTCGGATGTAATATTTTACAACATTCCTGGCATGTCGGTCCCTACTTCTCGGTGGGAACATTGTATACGTCTATAGCGATATATATTCTAGCCTAAGGCAACCTAACATGTCGAATGTAATATTTTACAACATTCCTGTCGTGTCGTCGCCTGCTTCTCGATGGGGACATTATATACGTCTATAACGTTGTATATCCTAACCTAAGGCAACCTAACATCTCGGATGTAATATTTTACAACATTCCTGGCACGTCGGTCCCTACTTCTCGGTGGGAACATTGTATACGTCTATAACGATATATATTCTAGCCTAAGGCAACCTAACATGTCGAATGTAATATTTTTCAACATTCCTGTCGTGTCGTCGCATGCTTCTCGATGGGGACATTATATACGTCTATAACGTTGTATATTCTAACCTAACGCAACCTAACATCTCGGATGTAATATTTTACAACATTCCTGGCATGTCGGTCCCTACGTCTCGGTGGGAACGTTATATACGTCTATAACGATATATATCCTAACCTAAGGCAACCTAACATCTCGGATGTAATATTTTACAGCATTCCTGGCATGACGGGCCCTACTTCTCGGTGGGAACATTATATACGTCTATAACGTTATATATCCTAGCCTAAGGCAACCTCACTTGTAGAATGTAATATTTTACAACATTCCTGGCGTGTCGTCGCCTACTTCTCTATGGGAACATTATATACATCTATAACGTTGTATATCCTAACCTAAGGCAACCTAACATCTCGGATGTAATATTTTACAACATTCCTGTCATGTCGGTCCCTACTTCTCGGTGGGAACATTGTATACGTCTATAACGATATATATCCTAGCCTAAGGCAACCTAACATGTCGAATGTAATATTTTACAACATTACTGTCGTGTCGCCGCCTGCTTCTCGATGGGGACATTATATACGTCTATAACGTTGTATATTCTAACCTAACGCAACCTAACATCTGGGATGTTATATTTTACAACATTCCTGGCATATCGTCGCCTACTTCTGGATGGGGACATTATATACATCTATAACGTCATATATCCTAACCTAAGGGAACCTAACATCTCGGGTGTAATATTTTACAACATTCCTGGCGTGTCGTCGCCTACTTCTCGATGGGGACATTATATACGTCTATAACGTTGTATATCCTAACCTAAGGCAACCTAACATCTCGGATGTAATATTTTACAACATTCCTGGCATGTCGGTCCCTACTTCTCGGTGGGAACATTGTATACGTCTATAGCGATATATATTCTAGCCTAAGGCAACCTAACATGTCGAATGTAATATTTTACAACATTCCTGTCGTGTCGTCGCCTGCTTCTCGATGGGCACATTATATACGTCTATAACGTTGTATATTCTAACCTAACGCAACCTAACATCTGGGATGTTATATTTTACAACATTCCTGGCGTGTCGTAGCCTACTTCTGGATGGGGACATTATATACATCTATAACGTCATTTATCCTAACCTAAGGGAACCTAACATCTCGGGTGTAATATTTTACAACATTCCTGGCGTGTCGTCGCCTACTTCTCGATGGGGACATTATATACATCTATAACGTCATATATCCTAACCTAAGGGAACCTAACATCTCGGGTGTAATATTTTACAACATTCCTGGCGTGTCGTCGCCTACTTCTCGATGGGGACATTATATACATCTATAACCTTGTATATATTAACCTAACGCAACCTATCATCTGGGATGTAATATTTTACAACATTCCTGGCATGTCGGTCCCTAAGTCTCCGTGGGTACATTATATACGTCTATATCGTTGTATATACTAACCTAACGCAACCTAACATCTGGGATGTAATATTTTAAAACATTCCTGGCATGTCGGTCCCTACGTCTTGGTGGGAACATTATATACGTCTATAACGATATATATCCTTACCTAAGGCAACCTAACATCTCGGATGTAATATTTTACAACATTCCTGGCGCTTCGGCTGCTACTTTTCGGTGGGAACATTATATACGTCTATAACGTTACATATCCTAACGTATGGCAACATAACATCTCGGATGTTATATTTTACAACATTCCTGGCGTATCGTCGCCTGCTTCTCGATGGGGATTTTATGTACGTCTATAACGTTGTATATCCTAACCTAACGCAACCTAACATCTGGGATGTAATATTTTAAAACATTCCTGGCATGTCGGTCCCCACGTCTCGGTGGGAACATTATATACGTCTATAACGATATATATCCTAACCTAAGGCAACCTAACATCTCGGATGTAATATTTTACAACATTCCTGGCATGTCGGTCCCTACTTCTCGGTGGAAACAATGTATACGTCTATAGCGATATATATCCTAGCCTAAGGCAACCCAACATGTAGAATGTAATATTTTACAACATTCCTGGCGTGTCGTCGCCTACTTCTCGATGGGGACATTATATACATCTATAACGTTGTATATCCTAACCTAAGGCAACCTAACATCTCGGATGTTATATTTTACAACATTCCTGGCGTGTCGTCGCCTACTTCTGGATGGGGACATTATATACATCTATAACGTCATATATCATAACCTAAGGGAACCTAACATCTCGGGTGTAATATTTTACAACATTCCTGGCGTGTCGTCGCCTACTTCTCGATGGGGACATTATATACGTCTATAACGTTGTATATCCTAACCTAAGGCAACCTAACATCTCGGATGTAATATTTTACAACATTCCTGGCATGTCGGTCCCTACTTCTCGGTGGGAACATTGTATACGTCTATAACGATATATATTCTAGCCTAAGGCAACCTAATATGTCGAATGTAATATTTTACAACATTCCTGTCGTGTCGTCGCCTGCTTCTCGATGGGGACATTATATACGTCTATAACGGTGTATATTCTAACCTAACGCAACCTAACATCTGGGATGTTATATTTTACAACATTCCTGGCGTGTCGTCGCCTACTTCTGGATGGGGACGTTATATATATCTATAACGTCATATATCCTAACCTAAGGGAACCTAACACCTCGGGTGTAATATTTTACAACATTCCTGGCGCTTCGGCTGCTACTTTTCGGTGGGAACATTATATACGTCAATAACGTTAGATATCCTAACCTAACGCAACCTAACATCTGGGATGTAATATTTTAAAACATTCCTGGCGTGTCGTCGCCTGCTTCTCGATGGGGACTTTATGTACGTCTATAACGTTGCATATCCAAACCTAAGGCAACCTAACATCTCGGATGTAATATTTTACAACATTCCTGGCATGTCGGTCCCTACATCTCGGTGGGAACATTGTATACGTCTATAACGATATATATTCTAGCCTAAGGCAACCTAACATGTCGGATGTAATATTTTACAACATTCCTGTCGTGTCGTCGCCTGCTTCTCGATGGGGACATTATAACGTCTATAACGATATATATCCTAGCCTAAGGCAACCTCACTTGTAGAATGTAATATTTTACAACATTCCTGTCGTGTCGCCGCCTGCTTCTCGATGGGGACATTATATACGTCTATAACGTTGTATATTCTAACCTAACGCAACCTAACATCTCGAATGTAATATTTTACAACATTCCTGTCGTGTCGCCGCCTGCTTCTCGATGGGGACATTATATACGTCTATAACGTTGTATATTCTAACCTAACGCAACCTAACATCTGGGATGTAATATTTTACAACATTCCTGGCGTGTCGTCGCCTACTTCTGGATGGGGACATTATATACATCTATAACGTCATATATCCTAACCTAAGGGAACCTAACATCTCGGGTGTAATATTTTACAACATTCCTGGCGTGTCGTCGCCTACTTCTCGATGGGGACATTATATACATCTATAACCTTGTATATACTAACCTAACGCAACCTAACATCTGGGATGTAATATTTTACAACATTCCTGGCATGTCGGTCCCTACGTCTCCGTGGATACATTATATACGTCTATAACGTTGTATATCCTAACCTAACGCAACCTAACATCTGGGATGTAATATTTTAAAACATTCCTGGCATGTCGGTCCCTACGCCTCGGTGGGAACATTATATACGTCTATAACGATATATATCCTAACCTAAGGCAACCTAACATCTCGGATGTAATATTTTACAACATTCCTGGCGCTTCGGCTGCTACTTTTCGGTGGGAACATTATATACGTCTATAACGTTACATATCCTAAGGTATGGCAACATAACATCTCGGATGTTATATTTTACAACATTCCTGTCGTGTCGTCGCCTGCTTCTCGATGGGGACATTATATACGTCTATAACGTTGTATATTCTAACCTAACGCAACCTAACATCTGGAATGTTATATTTTACAACATTCCTGGCGTGTCTTCGCCTACTTCTGGATGGGGACATTATATATATCTATAACGTCATATATCCTAACCTAAGGGAACCTAACACCTCGGGTGTAATATTTTACAACATTCCTGGCGTGTCGTCGCCTGCTTCTCGATGTGGACTTTATGTACGTCTATAACGTTGTATATCCTAACCTAACGCAACCTAACATCTGGGATGTAATATTTTAAAACATTCCTGGCATGTCGGTCCCCACGTCTCGGTGGGAACATTATATACGTCTATAACGATATATATCCTAACCTAAGGCAACCTAACATCTCGGATGTAATATTTTACAACATTCCTGGCATGTCGGTCCCTACTTCTCGGTGGAAACAATGTATACGTCTATAACGATATATATCCTAGCCTAAGGCAACCCAACATGTAGAATGTAATATTTTACAACATTCCTGGCGTGTCATCGCCTACTTCTCGATGGGGACATTATATACATCTATAACGTTGTATATCCTAACCTAAGGCAACCTAACATCTCGGATGTAATATTTTACAACATTCCTGGCATGTCGGTCCCTACTTCTCGGTGGGAACATTGTATACGTCTATAACGATATATATTCTAGCCTAAGGCAACCTAACATGTCGAATGTAATATTTTACAACATTCTTGTCGTGTCGTCGCCTGCTTCTCGATGGGGACATTATATACGTCTATAACGTTGTATATTCTAACCTAACGCAACCTAACGTCTGGGATGTTATATTTTACAACATTCCTGGCGTGTCGTCGCCTACTTCTGGATGGGGACATTATATACATCTATAACGTCATATATCCTAACCTAAGGGAACCTAACATCTCGGGTGTAATATTTTACAACATTCCTGGCGTGTCGTCGCCTACTTCTCGATGGGGACATTATATACGTCTATAACGTTGTATATCCTAACCTAAGGCAACCTAACATCTCGGATGTTATATTTTACAACATTCCTGGCGTGTCGTCGCCTACTTCTGGATGGGGACATTATATAAATCTATAACGTCATATATCATAACCTAAGGGAACCTAACATCTCGGGTGTAATATTTTACAACATTCCTGGCGTGTCGTCGCCTACTTCTCGATGGGGACATTATATACGTCTATAACGATATATATCCTAGCCTAAGGCAACCCAACATGTAGAATGTAATATTTTACAACATTCCTGGCGTGTCATCGCCTACTTCTCGATGGGGACATTATATACATCTATAACGTTGTATATCCTAACCTAAGGCAACCTAACATCTCGGATGTAATATTTTACAACATTCCTGGCATGTCGGTCCCTACTTCTCGGTGGGAACATTGTATACGTCTATAACGATATATATTCTAGCCTAAGGCAACCTAACATGTCGAATGTAATATTTTACAACATTCCTGGCGTGTCGTCGCCTACTTCTGGATGGGGACATTATATATATCTATAACGTCATATATCCTAACCTAAGGGAACCTAACATCTCGGGTGTAATATTTTACAACATTCCTGGCGTGTCGTCGCCTACTTCTCGATGGGGACATTATATACGTCTATAACGTTGTATATCCTAACCTAAGGCAACCTAACATCTCGGATGTAATATTTTACAACATTCCTGGCATGTCGGTCCCTACTTCTCGGTGGGAACATTGTATACGTCTATAGCGATATATATTCTAGCCTAAGGCAACCTAACATGTCGAATGTAATATTTTACAACATTCCTGTCGTGTCGTCGCCTGCTTCTCGATGGGCACATTATATACGTCTATAACGTTGTATATTCTAACCTAACGCAACCTAACATCTGGAATGTTATATTTTACAACATTCCTGGCGTGTCGTAGCCTACTTCTGGATGGGGACATTATATACATCTATGACGTCATTTATCCTAACCTAAGGGAACCTAACATCTCGGGTGTAATATTTTACAACATTCCTGGCGCTTCGGCTGCTACTTTTCGGTGGGAACATTATATACGTCAATAACGTTACATATCCTAACGTATGGCAACATAACATCTCGGATGTTATATTTTACAACATTCCTGGCGTGTCGTCGCCTACTTCTCGATGGGGACTTTATGTACGTCTATAACGTTGTATATCCTAACCTAACGCAACCTAACATCTGGGATGTAATATTTTAAAACATTCCTGGCATGTCGGTCCCCACGTCTCGGTGGGAAAATTATATACGTCTATAACGATATATATCCTAACCTAAGGCAACCTAACATCTTGGATGTAATATTTTACAACATTCCTGGCGTGTCGTCGCCTGCTTCTCCATGGGGACATTATATACGTCTATAACCTTGTATATACTAACCTAACGCAACCTAACATCTGGGATGTAATATTTTACAACATTCCTGGCGTGTCGTCGCCTACTTCTGGATGGGGACATTATATACATCTATAACGTTATATATCCTAACCTAAGGGAACCTAACATCTCGGGTGTAATATTTTACAACATTCCTGGCGTGTCGTCGCCTACTTCTCGATGGGGACATTATATACATCTATAACCTTGTATATACTAACCTAACGCAACCTAACATCTGGGATGTAATATTTTACAACATTCCTGGCATGTCGGTCCCTACGTCTCCGTGGATACATTATATACGTCTATAACGTTGTATATCCTAACCTAACGCAACCTAACATCTGGGATGTAATATTTTAAAACATTCCTGGCATGTCGGTCCCTACGCCTCGGTGGGAACATTATATACGTCTATAACGATATATATCCTAACCTAAGGCAACCTAACATCTCGGATGTAATATTTTACAACATTCCTGGCGCTTCGGCTGCTACTTTTCGGTGGGAACATTATATACGTCTATAACGTTACATATCCTAAGGTATGGCAACATAACATCTCGGATGTTATATTTTACAACATTCCTGTCGTGTCGTCGCCTGCTTCTCGATGGGGACATTATATACGTCTATAACGTTGTATATTCTAACCTAACGCAACCTAACATCTGGAATGTTATATTTTACAACATTCCTGGCGTGTCTTCGCCTACTTCTGGATGGGGACATTATATATATCTATAACGTCATATATCCTAACCTAAGGGAACCTAACATCTCGGATGTAATATTTTACAACATTCCTGGCGCTTCGGCTGCTACTTTTCGGTGGGAACATTATATACGTCTATAACGTTACATATCCTAACGTATGGCAACATAACATCTCGGATGTTATATTTTACAACATTCCTGGCGTATCGTCGCCTGCTTCTCGATGGGGATTTTATGTACGTCTATAACGTTGTATATCCTAACCTAACGCAACCTAACATCTGGGATGTAATATTTTAAAACATTCCTGGCATGTCGGTCCCCACGTCTCGGTGGGAACATTATATACGTCTATAACGATATATATCCTAACCTAAGGCAACCTAACATCTCGGATGTAATATTTTACAACATTCCTGGCATGTCGGTCCCTACTTCTCGGTGGAAACAATGTATACGTCTATAGCGATATATATCCTAGCCTAAGGCAACCCAACATGTAGAATGTAATATTTTACAACATTCCTGGCGTGTCGTCGCCTACTTCTCGATGGGGACATTATATACATCTATAACGTTGTATATCCTAACCTAAGGCAACCTAACATCTCGGATGTTATATTTTACAACATTCCTGGCGTGTCGTCGCCTACTTCTGGATGGGGACATTATATACATCTATAACGTCATATATCATAACCTAAGGGAACCTAACATCTCGGGTGTAATATTTTACAACATTCCTGGCGTGTCGTCGCCTACTTCTCGATGGGGACATTATATACGTCTATAACGTTGTATATCCTAACCTAAGGCAACCTAACATCTCGGATGTAATATTTTACAACATTCCTGGCATGTCGGTCCCTACTTCTCGGTGGGAACATTGTATACGTCTATAACGATATATATTCTAGCCTAAGGCAACCTAATATGTCGAATGTAATATTTTACAACATTCCTGTCGTGTCGTCGCCTGCTTCTCGATGGGGACATTATATACGTCTATAACGGTGTATATTCTAACCTAACGCAACCTAACATCTGGGATGTTATATTTTACAACATTCCTGGCGTGTCGTCGCCTACTTCTGGATGGGGACGTTATATATATCTATAACGTCATATATCCTAACCTAAGGGAACCTAACACCTCGGGTGTAATATTTTACAACATTCCTGGCGCTTCGGCTGCTACTTTTCGGTGGGAACATTATATACGTCAATAACGTTAGATATCCTAACCTAACGCAACCTAACATCTGGGATGTAATATTTTAAAACATTCCTGGCGTGTCGTCGCCTGCTTCTCGATGGGGACTTTATGTACGTCTATAACGTTGCATATCCAAACCTAAGGCAACCTAACATCTCGGATGTAATAATTTACAACATTCCTGGCATGTCGGTCCCTACATCTCGGTGGGAACATTGTATACGTCTATAACGATATATATTCTAGCCTAAGGCAACCTAACATGTCGGATGTAATATTTTACAACATTCCTGTCGTGTCGTCGCCTGCTTCTCGATGGGGACATTATAACGTCTATAACGATATATATCCTAGCCTAAGGCAACCTCACTTGTAGAATGTAATATTTTACAACATTCCTGTCGTGTCGCCGCCTGCTTCTCGATGGGGACATTATATACGTCTATAACGTTGTATATTCTAACCTAACGCAACCTAACATCTCGAATGTAATATTTTACAACATTCCTGTCGTGTCGCCGCCTGCTTCTCGATGGGGACAGTATATACGTCTATAACGTTGTATATTCTAACCTAACGCAACCTAACATCTGGGATGTAATATTTTACAACATTCCTGGCGTGTCGTCGCCTACTTCTGGATGGGGACATTATATATATCTATAACGTCATATATCCTAACCTAAGGGAACCTAACACCTCGGGTGTAATATTTTACAACATTCCTGGCGTGTCGTCGCCTGCTTCTCGATGTGGACTTTATGTACGTCTATAACGTTGTATATCCTAACCTAACGCAACCTAACATCTGGGATGTAATATTTTAAAACATTCCTGGCATGTCGGTCCCCACGTCTCGGTGGGAACATTATATACGTCTATAACGATATATATCCTAACCTAAGGCAACCTAACATCTCGGATGTAATATTTTACAACATTCCTGGCATGTCGGTCCCTACTTCTCGGTGGAAACAATGTATACGTCTATAACGATATATATCCTAGCCTAAGGCAACCCAACATGTAGAATGTAATATTTTACAACATTCCTGGCGTGTCATCGCCTACTTCTCGATGGGGACATTATATACATCTATAACGTTGTATATCCTAACCTAAGGCAACCTAACATCTCGGATGTAATATTTTACAACATTCCTGGCATGTCGGTCCCTACTTCTCGGTGGGAACATTGTATACGTCTATAACGATATATATTCTAGCCTAAGGCAACCTAACATGTCGAATGTAATATTTTACAACATTCTTGTCGTGTCGTCGCCTGCTTCTCGATGGGGACATTATATACGTCTATAACGTTGTATATTCTAACCTAACGCAACCTAACGTCTGGGATGTTATATTTTACAACATTCCTGGCGTGTCGTCGCCTACTTCTGGATGGGGACATTATATACATCTATAACGTCATATATCCTAACCTAAGGGAACCTAACATCTCGGGTGTAATATTTTACAACATTCCTGGCGTGTCGTCGCCTACTTCTCGATGGGGACATTATATACGTCTATAACGTTGTATATCCTAACCTAAGGTAACCTAACATCTCGGATGTTATATTTTACAACATTCCTGGCGTGCCGTCGCCTACTTCTGGATGGGGACATTATATACATCTATAACGTCATATATCATAACCTAAGGGAACCTAACATCTCGGGTGTAATATTTTACAACATTCCTGGCGTGTCGTCGCCTACTTCTCGATGGGGACATTATATACGTCTATAACGTTGTATATCCTAACCTAAGGCAACCTAACATCTCGGATGTAATATTTTACAACATTCCTGGCATGTCGGTCCCTACTTCTCGGTGGGAACATTGTATACGTCTATAACGATATATATTCTAGCCTAAGGCAACCTAATATGTCGAATGTAATATTTTACAACATTCCTGTCGTGTCGTCGCCTGCTTCTCGATGGGGACATTATATACGTCTATAACGTTGTATATTCTAACCTAACGCAACCTAACATCTGGGATGTTATATTTTACAACATTCCTGGCGTGTCGTCGCCTACTTCTGGATGGGGACATTATATATATCTATAACGTCATATATCCTAACCTAAGGGAACCTAACATCTCGGGTGTAATATTTTACAACATTCCTGGCGTGTCGTCGCCTACTTCTCGATGGGGACATTATATACGTCTATAACGTTGTATATCCTAACCTAAGGCAACCTAACATCTCGGATGTAATATTTTACAACATTCCTGGCATATCGGTCCCTACTTCTCGGTGGGAACATTGTATACGTCTATAGCGATATATATTCTAGCCTAAGGCAACCTAACATGTCGAATGTAATATTTTACAACATTCCTGTCGTGTCGTCGCCTGCTTCTCGATGGGCACATTATATACGTCTATAACGTTGTATATTCTAACCTAACGCAACCTAACATCTGGAATGTTATATTTTACAACATTCCTGGCGTGTCGTAGCCTACTTCTGGATGGGGACATTATATACATCTATGACGTCATTTATCCTAACCTAAGGGAACCTAACATCTCGGGTGTAATATTTTACAACATTCCTGGCGCTTCGGCTGCTACTTTTCGGTGGGAACATTATATACGTCAATAACGTTACATATCCTAACGTATGGCAACATAACATCTCGGATGTTATATTTTACAACATTCCTGGCGTGTCGTCGCCTACTTCTCGATGGGGACTTTATGTACGTCTATAACGTTGTATATCCTAACCTAACGCAACCTAACATCTGGGATGTAATATTTTAAAACATTCCTGGCATGTCGGTCCCCACGTCTCGGTGGGAAAATTATATACGTCTATAACGATATATATCCTAACCTAAGGCAACCTAACATCTCGGATGTAATATTTTACAACATTCCTGGCATGTCGGTCCCTACATCTCGGTGGGAACATTGTATACGTCTATAACGATATATATTCTAGCCTAAGGCAACCTAACATGTCGAATGTAATATTTTACAACATTCCTGTCGTGTCGTCGCCTGCTTCTCGATGGGGACATTATAACGTCTATAACGATATATATCCTAGCCTAAGGCAACCTCACTTGTAGAATGTAATATTTTACAACATTCCTGTCGTGTCGCCGCCTGCTTCTCGATGGGGACATTATATACGTCTATAACGTTGTATATTCTAACCTAACGCAACCCAACATCTCGAATGTAATATTTTACAACATTCCTGCCGTGTCGTCGCCTGCTTCTCGATGGGGACATTCTATACGTCTATAAAGTTGTATATCCTAACCTAAGGGAACCTAACATCTCGGGTGTAATATTTTAGAACATTCCTGACGCGTCGGTCCCTACTTCTCGGTGGAAACAATGTATACGTCTATAACGATATATATCCTAGCCTAAGGCAACCCAACATGTAGAATGTAATATTTTACAACATTCCTGGCGTGTCATCGCCTACTTCTCGATGGGGACATTATATACATCTATAACGTTGTATATCCTAACCTAAGGCAACCTAACATCTCGGATGTAATATTTTACAACATTCCTGGCATGTCGGTCCCTACTTCTCGGTGGGAACATTGTATACGTCTATAACGATATATATTCTAGCCTAAGGCAACCTAACATGTCGAATGTAATATTTTACAACATTCTTGTCGTGTCGTCGCCTTCTTCTCGATGGGGACATTATATACGTCTATAACGTTGTATATTCTAACCTAACGCAACCTAACGTCTGGGATGTTATATTTTACAACATTCCTGGCGTGTCGTCGCCTACTTCTGGATGGGGACATTATATACATCTATAACGTCATATATCCTAACCTAAGGGAACCTAACATCTCGGGTGTAATATTTTACAACATTCCTGGCGTGTCGTCGCCTACTTCTCGATGGGGACATTATATACGTCTATAACGTTGTATATCCTAACCTAAGGCAACCTAACATCTCGGATGTTATATTTTACAACATTCCTGGCGTGTCGTCGCCTACTTCTGGATGGGGACATTATATACATCTATAACGTCATATATCATAACCTAAGGGAACCTAACATCTCGGGTGTAATATTTTACAACATTCCTGGCGTGTCGTCGCCTACTTCTCGATGGGGACATTATATACGTCTATAACGATATATATCCTAGCCTAAGGCAACCCAACATGTAGAATGTAATATTTTACAACATTCCTGGCGTGTCATCGCCTACTTCTCGATGGGGACATTATATACATCTATAACGTTGTATATCCTAACCTAAGGCAACCTAACATCTCGGATGTAATATTTTACAACATTCCTGGCATGTCGGTCCCTACTTCTCGGTGGGAACATTGTATACGTCTATAACGATATATATTCTAGCCTAAGGCAACCTAACATGTCGAATGTAATATTTTACAACATTCCTGGCGTGTCGTCGCCTACTTCTGGATGGGGACATTATATATATCTATAACGTCATATATCCTAACCTAAGGGAACCTAACATCTCGGGTGTAATATTTTACAACATTCCTGGCGTGTCGTCGCCTACTTCTCGATGGGGACATTATATACGTCTATAACGTTGTATATCCTAACCTAAGGCAACCTAACATCTCGGATGTAATATTTTACAACATTCCTGGCATGTCGGTCCCTACTTCTCGGTGGGAACATTGTATACGTCTATAGCGATATATATTCTAGCCTAAGGCAACCTAACATGTCGAATGTAATATTTTACAACATTCCTGTCGTGTCGTCGCCTGCTTCTCGATGGGCACATTATATACGTCTATAACGTTGTATATTCTAACCTAACGCAACCTAACATCTGGAATGTTATATTTTACAACATTCCTGGCGTGTCGTAGCCTACTTCTGGATGGGGACATTATATACATCTATGACGTCATTTATCCTAACCTAAGGGAACCTAACATCTCGGGTGTAATATTTTACAACATTCCTGGCGCTTCGGCTGCTACTTTTCGGTGGGAACATTATATACGTCAATAACGTTACATATCCTAACGTATGGCAACATAACATCTCGGATGTTATATTTTACAACATTCCTGGCGTGTCGTCGCCTACTTCTCGATGGGGACTTTATGTACGTCTATAACGTTGTATATCCTAACCTAACGCAACCTAACATCTGGGATGTAATATTTTAAAACATTCCTGGCATGTCGGTCCCCACGTCTCGGTGGGAAAATTATATACGTCTATAACGATATATATCCTAACCTAAGGCAACCTAACATCTTGGATGTAATATTTTACAACATTCCTGGCGTGTCGTCGCCTGCTTCTCCATGGGGACATTATATACGTCTATAACCTTGTATATACTAACCTAACGCAACCTAACATCTGGGATGTAATATTTTACAACATTCCTGGCGTGTCGTCGCCTACTTCTGGATGGGGACATTATATACATCTATAACGTTATATATCCTAACCTAAGGGAACCTAACATCTCGGGTGTAATATTTTACAACATTCCTGGCGTGTCGTCGCCTACTTCTCGATGGGGACATTATATACATCTATAACCTTGTATATACTAACCTAACGTAACCTAACATCTGGGATGTAATATTTTACAACATTCCTGGCATGTCGGTCCCTACGTCTCCGTGGATACATTATATACGTCTATAACGTTGTATATCCTAACCTAACGCAACCTAACATCTGGGATGTAATATTTTAAAACATTCCTGGCATGTCGGTCCCTACGCCTCGGTGGGAACATTATATACGTCTATAACGATATATATCCTAACCTAAGGCAACCTAACATCTCGGATGTAATATTTTACAACATTCCTGGCGCTTCGGCTGCTACTTTTCGGTGGGAACATTATATACGTCTATAACGTTACATATCCTAAGGTATGGCAACATAACATCTCGGATGTTATATTTTACAACATTCCTGTCGTGTCGTCGCCTGCTTCTCGATGGGGACATTATATACGTCTATAACGTTGTATATTCTAACCTAACGCAACCTAACATCTGGAATGTTATATTTTACAACATTCCTGGCGTGTCTTCGCCTACTTCTGGATGGGGACATTATATATATCTATAACGTCATATATCCTAACCTAAGGGAACCTAACACCTCGGGTGTAATATTTTACAACATTCCTGGCGCTTCGGCTGCTACTTTTCGGTGGGAACATTATATACGTCAATAACGTTACATATCCTAACCTAACGCAACCTAACATCTGGGATGTAATATTTTAAAACATTCCTGGCGTGTCGTCGCCTGCTTCTCGATGTGGACTTTATGTACGTCTATAACGTTGTATATCCTAACCTAACGCAACCTAACATCTGGGATGTAATATTTTAAAACATTCCTGGCATGTCGGTCCCCACGTCTCGGTGGGAACATTATATACGTCTATAACGATATATATCCTAACCTAAGGCAACCTAACATCTCGGATGTAATATTTTACAACATTCCTGGCATGTCGGTCCCTACTTCTCGGTGGAAACAATGTATACGTCTATAACGATATATATCCTAGCCTAAGGCAACCCAACATGTAGAATGTAATATTTTACAACATTCCTGGCGTGTCATCGCCTACTTCTCGATGGGGACATTATATACATCTATAACGTTGTATATCCTAACCTAAGGCAACCTAACATCTCGGATGTAATATTTTACAACATTCCTGGCATGTCGGTCCCTACTTCTCGGTGGGAACATTGTATACGTCTATAACGATATATATTCTAGCCTAAGGCAACCTAACATGTCGAATGTAATATTTTACAACATTCTTGTCGTGTCGTCGCCTGCTTCTCGATGGGGACATTATATACGTCTATAACGTTGTATATTCTAACCTAACGCAACCTAACGTCTGGGATGTTATATTTTACAACATTCCTGGCGTGTCGTCGCCTACTTCTGGATGGGGACATTATATACATCTATAACGTCATATATCCTAACCTAAGGGAACCTAACATCTCGGGTGTAATATTTTACAACATTCCTGGCGTGTCGTCGCCTACTTCTCGATGGGCACATTATATACGTCTATAACGTTGTATATTCTAACCTAACGCAACCTAACATCTGGAATGTTATATTTTACAACATTCCTGGCGTGTCGTAGCCTACTTCTGGATGGGGACATTATATACATCTATAACGTCATTTATCCTAACCTAAGGGAACCTAACATCTCGGGTGTAATATTTTACAACATTCCTGGCGCTTCGGCTGCTACTTTTCGGTGGGAACATTATATACGTCAATAACGTTACATATCCTAACGTATGGCAACATAACATCTCGGATGTTATATTTTACAACATTCCTGGCGTGTCGTCGCCTGCTTCTCGATGGGGACTTTATGTACGTCTATAACGTTGTATATCCTAACCTAACGCAACCTAACATCTGGGATGTAATATTTTAAAACATTCCTGGCATGTCGGTCCCCACGTCTCGGTGGGAAAATTATATACGTCTATAACGATATATATCCTAACCTAAGGCAACCTAACATCTCGGATGTAATATTTTACAACATTCCTGGCATGTCGGTCCCTACATCTCGGTGGGAACATTGTATACGTCTATAACGATATATATTCTAGCCTAAGGCAACCTAACATGTCGAATGTAATATTTTACAACATTCCTGTCGTGTCGTCGCCTGCTTCTCGATGGGGACATTATAACGTCTATAACGATATATATCCTAGCCTAAGGCAACCTCACTTGTAGAATGTAATATTTTACAACATTCCTGTCGTGTCGCCGCCTGCTTCTCGATGGGGACATTATATACGTCTATAACGTTGTATATTCTAACCTAACGCAACCCAACATCTCGAATGTAATATTTTACAACATTCCTGCCGTGTCGTCGCCTGCTTCTCGATGGGGACATTCTATACGTCTATAAAGTTGTATATCCTAACCTAAGGGAACCTAACATCTCGGGTGTAATATTTTAGAACATTCCTGACGCGTCAGTCCCTATTTCTCGGTGGGAACATTATATACGTCTATAACGTTATATATCCTAGCCTAAGGCAACCTCACTTGTAGAATGTAATATTTTACAACATTCCTGTCGTGTCGCCGCCTACTTCTCGATGGGGACATTATATACGTCTATAACGTTGTATATTCTAACCTAACGCAACCTAACATCTGGGATGTAATATTTTACAACATTCCTGGCGTGTCGTCGCCTACTTCTGGATGGGGCATTATATACATCTATAACGTCATATATCCTAACCTAAGGGAACCTAACATCTCGGGTGTAATATTTTACAACATTCCTGGCGTGTCGTCGCCTACTTCTCGATGGGGACATTATATACATCTATAACCTTGTATATACTAACCTAAGGGAACCTAACATCTCGGGTGTAATATTTTACAACAATGCTGACGCGTCGGCCCCTATTTCTCGGTGGGAACATTCTATACGTCTATAACGTTGTATATCCTAACCTAAGGGAACCTAACATCTCGGGTGTAATATTTTAGAACATTCCTGACGCGTCGGTCCCTATTTCTCGGTGGGAACATTATATACGTCTATAACGTTATATATCCTAGCCTACGGCAACCTAACTTGTCGAATGTAATATTTTACAACATTCCTGGCGTGTCGTCGCCTACTTCTCGATGGGGACATTATATACATCTATAACGTTGTATATCCTAACCTAAGGCAACCTAACATCTCGGATGTAATATTTTACAACATTCTGGCGTGTCGCCGCCTGCTTCTCGATGGGGACATTATATACGTCTATAACGTTGTATATACTAACCTAACGCAACCTAACATCTCGGATGTAATATTTGACAACATTCCTGGCGTGTTAACCCGCACTTCTCGGTGGGAACATCATATACGTCTATAGCGATATATATCCTAGCCTAAGGCGACCTAGCATGTCGAATGTAATATTTTACATCATTCCTGACGTGTCGGCCCCTATTTCTCGGTGGGAACATTATATACGTCTATAACGTTATATATGCTAGCCTAAGGTAACCTACCATGAGGAATGTAATATTTTACAACATTCCTGGCGTGTCGTCGCCTGCTTCTCCATGGGGACATTATATACGTCTATAACCTTGTATATACTAACCTAACGCAACCTAACATCTGGGATGTAATATTTTACAACATTCCTGGCGTGTCGTCGCCTACTTCTGGATGGGGACATTATATACATCTATAACGTTATATATCCTAACCTAAGGGAACCTAACATCTCGGGTGTAATATTTTACAACATTCCTGGCGTGTCGTCGCCTACTTCTCGATGGGGACATTATATACATCTATAACCTTGTATATACTAACCTAACGCAACCTAACATCTGGGATGTAATATTTTACAACATTCCTGGCATGTCGGTCCCTACGTCTCCGTGGATACATTATATACGTCTATAACGTTGTATATCCTAACCTAACGCAACCTAACATCTGGGATGTAATATTTTAAAACATTCCTGGCATGTCGGTCCCTACGCCTCGGTGGGAACATTATATACGTCTATAACGATATATATCCTAACCTAAGGCAACCTAACATCTCGGATGTAATATTTTACAACATTCCTGGCGCTTCGGCTGCTACTTTTCGGTGGGAACATTATATACGTCTATAACGTTACATATCCTAAGGTATGGCAACATAACATCTCGGATGTTATATTTTACAACATTCCTGGCGTGTCGTCGCCTGCTTCTCGATGTGGACTTTATGTACGTCTATAACGTTGTATATCCTAACCTAACGCAACCTAACATCTGGGATGTAATATTTTAAAACATTCCTGGCATGTCGGTCCCCACGTCTCGGTGGGAACATTATATACGTCTATAACGATATATATCCTAACCTAAGGCAACCTAACATCTCGGATGTAATATTTTACAACATTCCTGGCATGTCGGTCCCTACTTATCGGTGGAAACAATGTATACGTCTATAACGATATATATCCTAGCCTAAGGCAACCCAACATGTAGAATGTAATATTCTACAACATTCCTGGCGTGTCATCGCCTACTTCTCGATGGGGACATTATATACATCTATAACGTTGTATATCCTAACCTAAGGCAACCTAACATCTCGGATGTAATATTTTACAACATTCCTGGCATGTCGGTCCCTACTTCTCGGTGGGAACATTGTATACGTCTATAACGATATATATTCTAGCCTAAGGCAACCTAACATGTCGAATGTAATATTTTACAACATTCTTGTCGTGTCGTCGCCTGCTTCTCGATGGGGACATTATATACGTCTATAACGTTGTATATTCTAACCTAACGCAACCTAACATCTGGGATGTTATATTTTACAACATTCCTGGCGTGTCGTCGCCTACTTCTGGATGGGGACATTATATACATCTATAACGTTATATATCCTAACCTAAGGGAACCTAACATTTCGGGTGTAATATTTTACAACATTCCTGGCGTGTCGTCGCCTACTTCTCGATGGGGACATTATATACGTCTATAACGTTGTATATCCTAACCTAAGGCAACCTAACATCTCGGATGTAATATTTTACAACATTCCTGGCATGTCGGTCCCTACTTCTCGGTGCGAACATTGTATACGTCTATAACGATATATATTCTAGCCTAAGGCAACCTAACATGTCGAATGCAATATTTTACAACATTCCTGTCGTGTCGTCGCCTGCTTCTCGATGGGGACATTATATACGTCTATAACGTTGTATATTCTAACCTAACGCAACCTAACATCTGGGATGTTATATTTTACAACATTCCTGGCGTGTCGTCGCCTACTTCTGGATGGGGACATTATATATATCTAGAACGTCATATATCCTAACCTAAGGGAACCTAACATCTCGGGTGTAATATTTTACAACATTCCTGGCGTGTCGTCGCCTACTTCTCGATGGGGATATTATATACACCTATAACGTTGTATATCCTAACCTAAGGCAACCTAACATCTCGGATGTAATATTTTACAACATTCCTGGCATGTCGGGCCCTACTTCTCGGTGGGAACATTCTATATGACTATAACGTTGTATATCCTAACCTAAGGGAACCTAACTTGTAGAATGTAATATATTACAACATTCCTGGCGTGTCGTCGCCTACTTCTGGATGGGGACATTATATACATCTATAACGTCGTATATCCTAACCTAACGGAACCTAACATCTCGGGTGTAATATTTTACAACATTCCTGGCGTGTCGGCCCCTATTTCTCGGTGGGGACATTATATACATCTATAACGTTGTATATCCTAACCTAAGGGAACCTAACATCTCGGGTGTAATATTTTACAACATTCCTGGCATGTCGGTCCCTATTTCTCGGTGGGAACATTATATACGTCTATAACGTTATATATTCTAGCCTAAGGCAACCTAACTTGTCGAATGTAATATTTTACAACATTCCTGGCGTGTCGTCGCCTACTTCTCGATGGGGACATTATATACATCTATAACGTTGTATATCCTAACCTAAGGCAACCTAACATCTCGGATGTAATATTTTACAACATTCTGGCGTGTTGCCGCCTGCTTCTCGATGGGGACATTATATACGTCTATAACGTTGTATATACTAACCTAACGCAACCTAACATCTCGGATGTAATATTTGACAACATTCCTGGCGTGTTAACCCGCACTTCGCGGTGGGAACATCATATACGTCTATAGCGATATATATCCTAGCCTAAGGCGAACTAGCATGTCGAATGTAATATTTTACATCATTCCTGACGTGTCGGCCCCTATTTCTCGGTGGGAACATTATATACGTCTATAACGTTATATATGCTAGCCTTAGGCAACCTAACATGAGGAATGTAATATTTTACAACATTCCTGACGTGTCGGCCCGTAGTGCACGGTGGTAACATTATACACGCCTACAACGTTATATATACTAGCCTAAGGAAACCTGACATCTCGGATGTAATATTTGACAACATTCCTGGCGTGTTAGCGCGTATTTCTCGGTGGGAACATCATATACGTCTATAACGTTATATATCCTGTCGTAAGGCAACATAACATCTCGGATATAATACTTTACAACATTCCTGGTGGGTCGTCGCCCGCTTCTAGATGGGGACATTATATACGTCTATAACGTTGAATATCCTAACCTAAAGCAACCTAACATCTGGGATGTAATATTTTACAAGATCCCTGGCATGTCGGTCCCCACGTCTCGGTGGGAACTTTATATACGTCTATAAGGATATAAATCATAACCTAAAGCAACCTAGCATCTCGGATGTAATATCTTACAACATTCCTGGCACGTCGGTCCCTACATCTCGGTGGGAACATTACATACGACTATAACGGTATATATCCTAGCCTAAGGCAACCTGACATCTCGGATGTAATATCTTGCAGCATTCCTGACGTGTCCGCCCGTACTTCTCGGTGGGGACATTATATACGTCTATAACGGTGTATATGCTAACCTAAGGCAACCTAACATCTCGAATGTAATATTTTACAACATTCCTGGCATGTCGGTCCCTACTTCTCTGTGTGAACATTGTATACGTCTAAACGATATGTGTCCTAGCCTAATGCAACCTAACATCTCGGATGTAATATTTTACAGCATTCCTGGCGTGTCGTCGCCTGCTTCTCGCTGGGGACATTATATACGTCTATATCGTTATATATCCTAGCCTAAGGCAACCTAACATGTCGGATGTAATATTTTACAACATTCCTGGCGTGTCGTCGCCTACTTCTCGATGGGGACATTATATACATCTATAACGTTGTATATCCTAACCTAAGGCAACCTAACATCGCGGATGTAATATTTTACAACATTCCTGGCATGTCGGTCACTACGCCTCGGTGGGAACATTATACACGTCTGTAACGATATATATCCTAACCTAAGGCAACCTAACATCTCCGGTGTAATATTTTACAACATTCCTGACGCGTCGGCCCCTATTTCTCGGTGGGAACATTATATACGTCTATAGCTTTATATATCCTAGCCTAAGGCGACCTAACATGTCGAATGTAATGTTTCACAACATTCCTGGCGCGTCGGCTCCTACTTTTCGGTGGGAACATTATATACGTCTATAACGTTATATATCCTAACGTAAGGCACCCTAACATGTCGAATGTAATATCTTACAGCATTCCTGGCGTGTCGTCGCCTACTTCTCGATGGGGACATTATATACATCTATAACGTTGTATATCCTAACCTAAGGGAACCTAACTTCTCGGGTGTAATATTTTACAACATTCCTGACACGTCGGCCCCTATTTCTCGGTGGGAACATTATATACGTCTATAACGTTACATATCCTAACGTATGGCAACATAACATCTCGGATGTTAAATTTTACAACATTCCTGGCGTGTCGTCGCCTGCTTCTCGATGGGGACTTTATATACGTCTATAACGTTGTATATCCTAACCTAACGCAACCTAACATCTGGAATGTAATATTTTACAAGATTCCTGGCATGTCGGTCCCTACGTCTCGGTGGGGATATTATATACGTCTATAACGATATATATCCTAACCTAAGGCAACCTAACATCTCGGATGTAATAGTTGGCAACATTCCTGGCGGGTCGGCCCCACTTCTCGGTCGGAACATTATATACGTCTATAACGTAATATAACCTAACCTAACCCATCTAGAACCTCGCTGGTGATGTTTTACAGAATCCCGTTCGTGTCGTCCCGTACGTCACGGTGCGGACATTATATACGTCTATAACGTTATATATGCTAACCTAAGGCAACCTAATATCTCGAATGTAGTATTTTACAACATTCCAGTCGGGACGGCCCCTACTTCACGGTGGGAACATTATATACGTCTATAATGTAATATAACCTAACCTAACCCATCTAGCCCCTCGCTGGTAATGTTTTACAGAATCCCGTTCGTATCGATCCGTACGTCTCGGTGCGGACATTATATACGTCAGTAACGTTATACATCCTAACCTAAGGAAACCTAACATCTCGGATGTAGTATTTTACATTACTGGCGGGTCGGCCCCTACTTCTCGGTGGGAACATTATATACGTCTATATCGTAATATAACCTAACGTAACCCATCTAGACCCTCGCTGGTAATGTTTTACAGAATCTCGTTCGCCTCGTCCCGTACGTCTCGGTGCAGACATTATATAGGGCAATAACGTTATACATCCTAACCTAAGGCAACCTAACATCCCAAATGTAGTATTTTACAACATTCCACTCGGGTCGGCCCCTACTTCTAGGTGGGTACATTAAATACGTCTATAACGTAATATAACCTAACCTAACCCATCTAGCCCATCGCATGTAATGTTTTACAGAATCCCGTTCGTGTCGTCCCGTACGTCTCGGTGCGGACATAATGTACGTCTATAACGTTATACATCCCAACCTGAGGCTACCTAACATCTCGGATGTAGTATTTTCCAACATTCCTGGCTGATCGGCCCCTACTTCTCGATGGGAACATTATATACGTCTATATCGTAATTTAGCCTAACCAAACCCATCTAGCTCCTCGGCGGTAATGTTTTACAGAATCCCGTTCGTAACGTCCCGTACGTCTCGGTGCGGACATTGTATAAGTTTATAACGTTATATGTACTAACCTAAGGCAATCTAACATCTGGGATGTAGTATTTTGCAACATTCCTGGCGGCTCGGATCCTAATTCTGGGTGGGAACATTATATACATCTATAACGTAACATAACCTAACCTAACCCATTTTGCTCCAGAGTGATAATGTTTTACAGAATCCCGGTCGAGTCTTTCCGTACTTCTCGATGGGGTCATTATATACGTCTATAACGTTGTACATCCTAGCCTAAGGCAACCTAACATCTCGAATGTAGTACTTTACCACATTCCAGGCGTGTCGGCCCCTACTTCTCGGTGGGGACATTATATAAGTCTATATCGTAATATAACCTAACCTAACCTATTTTGCCTCTCGGTGATACGGTTTTACAGAATCCCGTTCGTGTCGTACCGTACGTCTCGGTGCGGACATTGTATAAGTCTATAACGTTATATATCTTAACCTAAGGCAACCGAACAACTCGAATGTAGTATTTTACCACATTCCAGGCGGATCGGTCCCTACATCTCGGTGGGAACATTATATACGTCCATAACGTAATATAACCTAACCTAACCCATCTAGCCCCTCGGTGGTAATGTTTTACAGAATTCCGTTCGTGTCGTCCCGTACGTCTCCGTGCGGACATTATATAAGTCTATAACGTTATATATCCTAACCTAAGGCAACCTAACATCTAGGATGTAATATTTTACAACATTCCTGACGCGTCGACCCCTATTTCTCGGTGGGAACATTATATACGTCTAGAACGTTATATACCCCAACCCAAGGCAACCTAACATCTCGGGTGTAGTATTTTCCAACACTCCTGGCGAGTCGGCCTCTACTTCTCGGTGGGAACATTGTATACGTCTATATCGTAATATAATCTAAACTAACCAATTTTGCCCCTCGGTGATAATGTTTTACAGAATCCCGTTCGTGTCGTCCCGTACGTCTCGGTGCGGACATTATATACGTCTATAACGTTACATATCGTAACCTTAGGCAACCTAACATCTCCGATGTAGTATTTTGCAACATTCCTGGCCGGTCGGCCCCTACTTCTCGGTGATAACATTATACACGTCTAGAACATTATATACCCCAACCTAAGGCAACCTAAAATCTCGGGTGTAGTATCTTCCAACATCCCTGGCGGGACGGCCTCTACTTCTCGGTGGGAATATTATATAAGTCAATAACGTTATATATCCTAACCTAAGGCAACCTAACATCTCGGATGTAATATTTTACTACATTCCTGGCGCGCCGGCCCCTACGTCTCGGTGGGAACAGTTTATACGTCTATAACGATATATATCCTAGCCTAAGGCAATCCTAACATCTCGGAAGTAATATTTTACAACATTCCTAGCGCGTCGGCACCTACATCTCGGTGGGAACATTATATACGTCTATAACGTTATATATCCTTGCCTAAGACAACCTAACATGTCGAATGTAATATTTTACAACATTCCTGGCGCGTCGGCCCCTATTTCTCGGTGGGATCATTATATACGTCATTGAAGCTATATATCCTAGCCTAAGGCAACCTAACATCTCGTATGTAATATTTTACTACATTCCTGGCGCGCCGGCCCCTACTTCTCGGTGGGAACAGTATATACGTCTATAACGTTATATATCCTAGCCTAAGGCAATGCTAACATCTCGGAAGTAATATTTTACAACATTCCCGTCACTTCGGCACCTACTTCTCGGTGGGAACATTATATACACCTATAACGTTACTTATCCTAGCCTAAGTCAACCTAACATCTCGGATGTAATATTTTACTACATTCGTGCCGCACCGGCCCCTACTTCCCGGTGGAAACATTATATACGTCTATAACGTTGTATATCCTAGCCTAAGGCAATCCTAACATCTCGGATGTAATATTTTACAACATCCCTATTTCTCAATTGGAACATTATATATGTCTGTAACGCTATATGTCCTAGCCTGAGACAACCTAACATGTCGAATACAATATTTTACAATATTCCTGGCGCGTCGGCAACTACTTCTAGGTGGGAACTGTATATACGACTATAACGTTATATGTCCTAATCTAAGACAACTTATCATGTCGAATGTAATATTTTACCACATTCCTGGCTCGTTTGCCCCTACTTCTCGGTGGGAACATTATATACGTCTATAACGTTATATATCCTAGCCTAAGGCAACCTAACATCTTGCATGTAATATTTTACTACATTCCTGGCACGTCGGCCCCTACTTCTCGGTGGGAACATTATATACGTCTATAACGCTATATATCCTAGCCTAAGGCAAACTGACATGTCGAATGTAATATTTTACAACATTCCCGTCACTTCGGCCCCTACTTCTCGGTGGGAACAATATATACGTCTATAACGTTATATATCCTAGCCTAAGGCAATCCTAACATCTCGGAAGTAATATTTTACAACATTCCTAGCGCGTCGGCACCTACTTCTCGGTGGGAACATTATATACGTCTATAACGTTATATATCCTAGCCTAAGACAACCTAACATGTCGAATGTAATATTTTACAGCATTCCTGGCGCGTCGGCCCCTATTTCTCGGTGGGAACATTGTATATGTCTATAACGCTATATGTCCTAGCCTGAGACAACCTAACATGTCGAATATAATATTTTACAATATTCCTGGCGCGTCGGCACCTACTTCTCGGTGGGAACATTATATACGTCTATAACGCTATATATCCTAACCTAAGGCAACCTAACATCTCGGATGTAATATTTTACTACATTCCTGGCACGTCGGCCCCTACTTCTCGGTGGGAACATTATATACGTCTATAACGTTATATATCCTAGCCTAAGGCAAACTAACATGTCGAATGTAATATTTTACAACATTCTCGTCACTTCGGCCCCTACTTCTCGGTGGGAACTTTATATACGTCTATAACGTTATATATCCTAGTTTAAGGCAACCTAACATCTCGGATGTAATATTTTACTACTTTCCTGGCACGTCGGCCCCTACTTCTCGGTGGGAACATTATATGCGTCTATAACGCTATATATCCTAACCTAAGGCAACCTAACATCTCGGATGTAATATTTTACTACATTCCTGGCGCGCCGGCATCTACTTCTCGGTGGGAACAGTATATAAGTCAATAACGTTATATATCCTAACCTAAGGCAACCTAACATCTCGGATGTAATATTTTACTACATTCCTGGCACGTCGGCCACTACTTCTCGGTGGGAACAGTATATACGTCTATAACGTTGTATATCCTAACCTAAGGCAATCCTAACATCTCGGATGTAATATTTTACAACATCCCTATTTCTCAATTGGAACATTATATATGTCTGTAACGCTATATGTCCTAGCCTGAGACAACCTAACATGTCGAATACAATATTTTACAATATTCCTGGCGCGTCGGCAACTACTTCTAGGTGGGAACTGTATATACGACTATAACGTTATATGTCCTAATCTAAGACAACTTATCATGTCGAATGTAATATTTTACCACATTCCTGGCTCGTTTGCCCCTACTTCTCGGTGGGAACATTATATACGTCTATAACGTTATATATCCTAGCCTAAGGCAACCTAACATCTTGCATGTAATATTTTACTACATTCCTGGCACGTCGGCCCCTACTTCTCGGTGGGAACATTGTATACGTCTATAACGCTATATATCCTAGCCTAAGGCAAACTAACATGTCGAATGTAATATTTTACAACATTCCCGTCACTTCGGCCCCTACTTCTCGGTGGGAACAATATATACGTCTATAACGTTATATATCCTAGCCTAAGGCAATCCTAACATCTCGGAAGTAATATTTTACAACATTCCTAGCGCGTCGGCACCTACTTCTCGGTGGGAACATTATATACGTCTATAACGTTATATATCCTAGCCTAAGACAACCTAACATGTCGAATGTAATATTTTACAGCATTCCTGGCGCGTCGGCCCCTATTTCTCGGTGGGAACATTGTATATGTCTATAACGCTATATGTCCTAGCCTGAGACAACCTAACATGTCGAATATAATATTTTACAATATTCCTGGCACGTCGGCCCCTACTTCTCGGTGGGAACATTATATACGTCTATAACTCTGTATATCCTAGCCTAAGGCAAACTAACATGTCGAATGTAATATTTTACAACATTCTCGTCACTTCGGCCCCTACTTCACGGTGGGAACTTTATATACGTCTATAACGTTATATATCCTAGTTTAAGGCGAACCTAACATCTCGGATGTAATATTTTACTACATTCCTGGCACGTCGGCACCTACTTCTCGGTGGGAACATTATATACGTCTCTAACGTTATATATCCTAGACTAAGGCAACCTAACACCTCGGATGTAATGTTTTACAACATTCCTGGCGTGTCGGCGCCTATTTCTCGGTGGGAACATTATATAATTCAATAACGTTATATATCCTATCCTAAGGCAGCCTAACATCTCGGATGTAATATTTTACTACATTCCTGGCACGTCAGCCACTACTTCTCGGTGGGAACATTATATAAGTCTATAACGCTATATATCCTAGCCTAAGGCAAACTAACATGTCGAATGTAATATTTTACAACATTCCCGTCACTTCGGCACCTACTTCTCGGTGGGAACATTATATACGTCTATAACGTTATATATCCTAGCCTAAGGCAATCCTAACATCTCGGAAGTAATATTTTACAACATTCCTAGCGCGTCGGCACCTACTTCTCGGTGGGAACATTATATACGTCTATAACGTTATATATCCTAGCCTAAGACAACCTAACATGTCGAATGTAATATTTTACAGCATTCCTGGCGCGTCGGCCCCTATTTCTCGGTGGGAACATTGTATATGTCTATAACGCTATATGTCCTAGCCTGAGACAACCTAACATGTCGAATATAATATTTTACAATATTCCTGGCACGTCGGCCCCTACTTCTCGGTGGGAACATTATATACGTCTATAACTCTGTATATCCTAGCCTAAGGCAAACTAACATGTCGAATGTAATATTTTACAACATTCTCGTCACTTCGGCCCCTACTTCACGGTGGGAACTTTATATACGTCTATAACGTTATATATCCTAGTTTAAGGCGAACCTAACATCTCGGATGTAATATTTTACTACATTCCTGGCACGTCGGCACCTACTTCTCGGTGGGAACATTATATACGTCTCTAACGTTATATATCCTAGACTAAGGCAACCTAACACCTCGGATGTAATGTTTTACAACATTCCTGGCGTGTCGGCGCCTATTTCTCGGTGGGAACATTATATAATTCAATAACGTTATATATCCTATCCTAAGGCAGCCTAACATCTCGGATGTAATATTTTACTACATTCCTGGCACGTCAGCCACTACTTCTCGGTGGGAACATTATATAAGTCTATAACGCTATATATCCTAGCCTAAGGCAAACTAACATGTCGAATGTAATATTTTACAACATTCCCGTCACTTCGGCACCTACTTCTCGGTGGGAACATTATATACGTCTATAACGTTATATATCCTAGCCTAAGGCAATCCTAACATCTCGGAAGTAATATTTCACAACATTCCTAGCGCGTCGGCACCTACTTCTCGGTGGGAACATTATATACGTCTAGAACGTTATATATCCTAGCCTAAGACAACCTAACATGTCGAATGTAATATTTTACAGCATTCCTGGCGCGTCGGCCCCTATTTCTCGGTGGGAACATTGTATATGTCTATAACGCTATATGTCCTAGCCTGAGACAACCTAACATGTCGAATATAATATTTTACAATATTCCTGGCGCGTCGGCACCTACTTCTCGGTGGGAACATTATATACGTCTATAACGCTATATATCCTAGCCTAAGGCAACCTAACATCTCGGATGTAATATTTTACTACATTCCTGGCACGTCGGCCCCTACTTCTCGGTGGGAACATTATATACGTCTATAACTCTATATATCCTAGCCTAAGGCAAACTAACATGTCGAATGTAATATTTTACAACATTCTCGTCACTTCGGCCCCTACACCTCGGTGGGAACATTATATACGTCTATAACGTTATATATCCTAACCTAAGGCAACCTAACATCTCGGATGTAATATTTTACTACATTCCTGGCACGTCGGCACCTACTTCTCGGTGGGAACATTATATACACCTATAACGTTACTTATCCTAGCCTAAGTCAACCTAACATCTCGGATGTAATATTTTACTACATTCGTGGCGCACCGGCCCCTACTTCTCGGTGGAAACATTATATACGTCTATAACGTTGTATATCCTAGCCTAAGGCAATCCTAACATCTCGGATGTAATATTTTACAACATCCCTATTTCTCAATTGGAACATTATATATGTCTGTAACGCTATATGTCCTAGCCTGAGACAACCTAACATGTCGAATACAATATTTTACAATATTCCTGGCGCGTCGGCAACTACTTCTAGGTGGGAACTGTATATACGACTATAACGTTATATGTCCTAATCTAAGACAACTTATCATGTCGAATGTAATATTTTACCACATTCCTGGCTCGTTTGCCCCTACTTCTTGGTGGGAACATTATATACGTCTATAACGTTATATATCCTAGCCTAAGGCAACCTAACATCTTGCATGTAATATTTTACTACATTCCTGGCACGTCGGCCCCTACTTCTCGGTCGGAACATTATATACGTCTATAACGCTATATATCCTAGCCTAAGGCAAACTAACATGTCGAATGTAATATTTTACAACATTCCCGTCACTTCGGCCCCTACTTCTCGGTGGGAACAATATATACGTCTATAACGTTATATATCCTAGCCTAAGGCAATCCTAACATCTCGGAAGTAATATTTTACAACATTCCTAGCGCGTCGGCACCTACTTCTCGGTGGGAACATTATATACGTCTATAACGTTATATATCCTAGCCTAAGACAACCTAACATGTCGAATGTAATATTTTACAGCATTCCTGGCGCGTCGGCCCCTATTTCTCGGTGGGAACATTGTATATGTCTATAACGCTATATGTCCTAGCCTGAGACAACCTAACATGTCGAATATAATATTTTACAATATTCCTGGCGCGTCGGCACCTACTTCTCGGTGGGAACATTATATACGTCTATAACGCTATATATCCTAACCTAAGGCAACCTAACATCTCGGATGTAATATTTTACTACATTCCTGGCACTTCAGCCACTACTTCTCGGTGGGAACATTATATAAGTCTATAACGCTATATATCCTAGCCTAAGGCAAACTAACATGTCGAATGTAATATTTTACAACATTCCCGTCACTTCGGCACCTACTTCTCGGTGGGAACATTATATACGTCTATAACGTTATATATCCTAGCCTAAGGCAACCTAACATCTTGCATGTAATATTTTACTACATTCCTGGCACGTCGGCCCCTACTTCTCGGTGGGAACATTATATACGTCTATAACGCTATATATCCTAGCCTAAGGCAAACTAACATGTCGAATGTAATATTTACAACATTCCCGTCACTTCGGCCCCTACTTCTCGGTGGGAACATTATATATGTCTATAACGTTATATATCCTAACCTAAGGCAACCTAACATCTCGGATGTAATATTTTACTACATTCCTGGCACGTCGGCACCTACTTCTCGGTGGGAACATTATGTACGTCTATAACGTTATATATCCTAGACTAAGGCAACATAACACCTCGGATGTAATGTTTTACAACATTCCTGGGGTGTCGGCGCCTATTTCTCGGTGATAACATTATATAATTCAATAACGTTATATATCCTAACCTAAGGCAGCCTAACATCTCGGATGTAATATTTTACTACATTCCTGGCACGTCGGCCACTACTTCTCGGTGGGAACATTATATAAGTCTATAACGCTATATATCCTAGCCTAAGGCAAACTAACATGTCGAATGTAATATTTTACAACATTCCCGTCACTTCGGCACCTAATTCACGGTGGGAACATTATATACGTCTATAACGTTATATATCCTAGCCTAAGGCAATGCTAACATCTCGGAAGTAATATTTTACAACATTCCCGTCACTTCGGCACCTACTTCTCGGTGGGAACATTATATACACCTATAACGTTACTTATCCTAGCCTAAGGCAACCTAACATCTCGGATGTAATATTTTACTACATTCGTGGCGCACCGGCCCCTACTTCTCGGTGGAAACATTATATATAACGTTATATATCCTAGCCTAAGGCAATCCTAACATCTCGGATGTAATATTTTACAACATCCCTATTTCTCAATGGGAACATTATATATGTCTGTAACGCTATATGTCCTAGCCTGAGACAACCTAACATGTCGAATACAATATTTTACAATATTCCTGGCGCGTCGGCAACTACTTCTCGGTGGGAACTGTATATACGACTATAACGCTATATGTCCTAATCTAAGACAACTTATCATGTCGAATGTAATATTTTACCACATTCCTGGCTCGTTTGCCCCTATTTCTCGGTGGGAACATTATATACGTCTATAACGTTATATATCCTAGCCTAAGGCAATCCTAACATCTCGGAAGTAATATTTTACAACATTCCTAGCGCGTCGGCACCTACTTCTCGGTGGGAACATTATATACGTCTATAACGTTATATATCCTACCCTAAGGCAACCTAACATGTCGGTTGTAATATTTTACTACATTCGTGGCGCGCCGGCCCCTACTTCTCGGTGGGAACATTATATACGTCTATATCGCTATATATCATAAGGTAAGGCAACCTAGCATGTCGAGCGTAATATTTTACAACATTCCTGGCTCGTCGGTCCCTACTTCTCGGTGGGAACATTATATACGTCTATAACGCTATATATCCTAGCTTAAGGCAACCTAACACCTCGGATGTAATGTTTTACAACATTCCTGGCGTGTCGACCCCTATTTCTCGGTGGGAACATTATATACGTCTTTAACAATATATATCCTAGCCTAAGGAAATCCTAACATGTCGAATGTATAATTTTACAACATTCCCGTCACTTCGGCCCCTACTTCTCGGTGGGAACATTATATACGTCTATAACGTTATATATCCTAGTCTAAGGCAACCTAACATCTCGGATGTAATATTTTACTACATTCGTGTCGCACCGGCCCCTACTTCTCGGTGGGAACATTATATACGTCTATCACGTTATATAAACTAAGCTAAGGCAACCTAACATCTCGGATGTAATATTTTACTACATTCCTGGCTCTTCGGTCCCTACTTCTCGGTGGGAACATTATATACGTCTATAACTTTACATATCCTAGCCTAAGGCAACCTAACATCTCGGATGTAATATTTCACTACATTCCTGGCGCGCCGGCCCCCACTTCTCGGTGGGAACATTATATACGTCTATATCGCTATATATCATAGCCTTAGGCAACCTAACATGTCGAGCGTAATATTTTACAACATTCCTGGCACGTCGGCCACTACTTCTCGGTGGGAACATTATATACGTCTATATCGCTATATATCATAACGTAAGGCAACCTAGCATGTCGAGCGTAATATTTTACAACATTCCTAGCTCGTCGGTCCCTACTTCTCGGTGGGAACATTATATACGTCTATAACGCTATATATCCTAGCTTAAGGCAACCTAACACCTCGGATGTAATGTTTTACAACATTCCTGGCGTGTCGGCCCCTATTCCTCGGTGGGAACATTATATACGTCTTTAACAATATATATCCTAGCCTAAGGCAATCCTAACATGTCGAATGTATAATTTTACAACATTCCCGTCACTTCGGCCCCTACTTCTCGGTGGGACCATTATATACGTCTATAACGTTATATATCTTAGCCTAAGGCAATCCTAACATCTCGGATGTAATATTTTACAACATTCCTGGCGCGCCGGCACCTATTTCTCGGTGCGAACATTATATACGTCTATAACATTACATATCCTAGCCTAAGGCAACCTAACATCTCGGATGTAATATTTTACTACATTCCTGGCGCGCTGGCCCCTACTTCTCGGTGGGAACATTATATACGTCTATAACGCCATATATCCTAACTTAAGGCAACCAAAAATGTCGAGCGTAATATTTTACTACATTCCTGGCGTGTCGGCCCTTATTTCTCGGTGGGAATATTATATACGCCTTTAACGCTATATGTCCTAGCCTGAGACAACCTAACATGTCGAATGTAATATTTTACAATATTCCTGGCGCGTCGGCAACTACTTCTCGGTGGGAACAGTATATACGTCTATAACGTTATATATCCTAACCTAAGGCAACTTAACATGTCGGATGTAATATTTTACAACATTCCTGGCGCGTCGGCACATCCTTCTCATTGGGAACATTATATACGTCTATAACGTTATATATCCTAACCTAAGGGAACCTAACACCTCGGATGTAATGTTTTACAACATTCCTGGCGTGTCGGCCCGTATTTCTCGGTGGGAACATTATATACGTCTTTAACGTTATATATCCTAGCCTATGGCAACCTAACTTGTCAAGCGTAATATTTTACAACATTCCTGGCGCGTCGGCACCTACTTCTCGGTGGGAACATTATATACGTCTATAACGTTATATATTCTAACCTAAGGGAACCTAACATCTCGGATGTAATATTTTACAACATTCCTGGCGAGTCGGCCCCTACTTCTCGGTGGGAACTGTATATACGTCTATAACGTTATATATCCTAACCTAAGACAACTTAACATGTCGAATGTAATATTTTACCACATTCCTGCCTCGTTAGCCCCTACTTCTCGGTGGGAACATTATATACGTCTATAACGCTATATATCCTAGCTTAAGGTAACCCAACACCTCGGATGTAATGTTTTACAACATTCCTGGCGTGTCGGCCCCTATTTCTCGGTGGGAACATTATATACGTTTTTAACAATATATATCCTAGCCTAAGGCAATCCTAACATGTCGAATGTATAATTTTACAACATTCCCGTCACTTCGGCCCCTACTTCTCGGTGGGAACATTATATACGTCTATAACGTTATATATCTTAGCCTGAGGCAATCCTAACATCTCGGATGTAATATTTTACTACATTCCTCGCACGTCGGCCACTACTTCTCGGTGGGAACATTATATAAGTCTATAACGCTATATATCCTAGCCTAAGGCAAACTAACATGTCGAATGAAATATTTTACAACATTCCCGTCACTTCGGCACCTACTTCTCGGTGGGAACATTATATACGTCTATAACGTTATATATCCTAGCCTAAGGTAATCCTAACATCTCGGATGTAATATTTGACAACATTTCTGGCGCGTCGGCACCAACTTCTCGGTGGGAACAGTATATAAGTCTATAACGTTATATATCCTAACCTAAGGCAACCTAACATCTCGGATGTAATATTTTACTACATTCCTGGCTCTTCGGCCCCTACTGCTCGGTGGGAACATTATATACGTCTATAACGTTACTTATCCTAGCCTAAGGCAACCCAGCATCTCGGATGTAATATTTTACTACATTCCTGGCGCGCAGGCCCCCACTTCTCGGTGGGAATATTATATACGTCTATATCGCTATATATCATAGCCTTAGGCAACCTAACATGTCGAGCGTAATATTTTACAACATTCCTGGCTCGTTGGCCCCTACTTCTCGGTGGGAACATTATATACGTCTATAACGTTATATATCCTAACCTAAGGCAACCTAACATCTCGGATGTAATATTTTACTACATTCCTGGCGCGCCGGCACCTATTTCTCGGTGGGAACATTATATACGTCTATAACTTTACATATCCTAGCCTAAGGCAACCTAACATCTCGGATGTAATATTTTACTACATTCCCGTCACTTCGGCCCCTACTTCTCGGTGGGAACATTATATACGTCTATAACGTTATATATCTTAGCCTAAGGCAATCCTAACATCTCGGATGTAATATTTTACAACATTCCTGGCGAGTCGGCCCCTACTTCTCGGTGGGAACATTATATATGTCTATAACGTTATATATCCTAGTCTAAGGCAACCTAACATCTCGGATGTAATATTTTACTACATTCGTGTCGCACCGGCCCCTACTTCTCGGTGGGAACATTATATACGTCTATAACGTTATATATCCTAACCTAAGGCAACCTAACATCTCGGATGTAATATTTTACTACATTCCTGGCTCTTCGGTCCCTACTTCTCGGTGGGAACATTATATACGTCTATAACTTTACATATCCTAGCCTAAGGCAACCTAACATCTCGGATGTAATATTTTACTACATTCCCGTCACTTCGGCCCCTACTTCTCGGTGGGAACATTATATACGTCTATAACGTTACATATCCTAGCCTAAGGCAACCTAACATCTCAGATGTAATATTCTACTACATTCCTGGCGAGTCGGCCCCTACTTCTCGGTGGGAACTGTATATACGTCTATAACGTTATATATCCTAAGCTAAGACAACTTAACATGTCGAATGTAATATTTTACCACATTCCTGCCTCGTTAGCCCCTACTTCTCGGTGGGAACATTATATACGTCTATAACGTTATATATCCTAACCTAAGTCAACCTAACATACCGGATGTAGTATTTTACCACATTCCTGGCGCGCTGGCCCCTACTTCTCGGTGGGAACATTATATACGTCTATAACCCCATATATCCTAACTTAAGGCAACCAAAAATGTCGAGCGTAATATTTTACTACATTCCTGGCGTGTCGGCCCTTATTTCTCGGTGGGAATATTATATACGCCTTTAACGCTATATGTCCTAGGCTGAGACAACCTAACATGTCGAATGTAATATTTTACAATATTCCTGGCGCGTCGGCAACTACTTCTCGATGGGAACAGTATATACGTCTATAACGTTATATATCCTAACCTAAGGCAACTTAACATGTCGGATGTAATATTTCACAACATTCCTGGCGCGTCGGCACCTCCTTCTCATTGGGAACATTCTATACGTCTATAACGTTATATATCCTAACCTAAGGCAACCTAACATCTCGGATGTAATATTTTACTACATTCCTGGCTCTTCGGCCCCTACTGCTCGGTGGGAACATTATATACGTCTATAACGTTACTTATCCTAGCCTAAGGCAACCCAACATCTCGGATGTTATATTTTACTGCATTCCTGGCGCGCCGGCCCCTACTTCTCGGTGGGAACATTATATACGTCTGTAACGCTATATATCCTGGCCTAAGGCAATCCTAACATCTCGGAAGTAATATTTTAGAACATTCCTAGCGTGTCGGCACCTACTTCTCGGTGGGAACATTATGTACGTCTATAACGTTATATATCCTACCCTAAGGCAACCTAACATCTCGGATGTAATATTTTACTACATTCCTGGCGCGTCGGCAACTACTTCTCGGTGGGATCTGTATATACGTCTATAACGTTATATATCCTCACCTAAGACAACTTAACATGTCGAATGTAATATTTTACCACATTCCTGGCTCGTTGGCCCCTACTTCTCGGTGGGAACATTATATACGTCTATAACGTTATATGTCCTAACCTAAGGGAACCTAACATTTCGGATGTAATATTTTACAACATTCCTGGCGTGTCGGCCCGTAGTTCTCGGTGGGAATATTATATACGTCTTTAACGCTATATATCCTAGCCTATGGCAACCTATCTTGTCGAGCGTAATATTTTACAACATTCCTGGCGCGTCGGCACCTACTTCTCGGTCGGAACAGTATATACGTCTATAACGTTATATATCCTAGCCTAAGGCAATCCTAACATGTCGAATGTAAAATTTTACATCATTCCTGGGGCGTCGGCCCCTATTTCTCGGTGGGAGAATTATATAAGTCAATAACGTTATATATCCTAACCTAAGGCAACCTAACATCTCGGATGTAATATTTTACAACATTCCCGTCACTTCGGCCCCTACTTCTCGGTGGACACATTATATACGTCTATAACGATATATATCCTAGCCTAAGGCAATCCTAACATCTCGGATGTAATATTTTACAACATTCCTGGCGCGCCGGCACCTATTTCTCGGTGGGAACATTATATACGTCTATAACTTTACATATCCTAGCCTAAGGCAACCTAACATCTCGGATCTAATATTTCACTACATTCCTGGCTCGCCGGCCTCCACTTCTCGGTGGGAACATTATATACGTCTATAACGTCATATATCCTAACCTAAGGGAACCTAACATCTCGGATGTAATATTTCACTACATTCCTGGCGCGCCGGCCCCCACTTCTCGGTGGGAACATTATATACGTCTATATCGCTATATATCATAGCCTAAGACAACCTAACATGTCGAGCGTAATATTTTACAACATTCCTGGCTCGTCGGTCCCTACTTCTCGGTGGGAACATTATATACGTCTATAACGTTACTTATCCTAGCCTAAGGCAACCTAACATCTCGGATGTAATATTTTACCACATTCCTGGCGCGCCGGCACCTATTTCTCGGTGGGAACATTATATACGTCTATAACTTTACATATCCTAGCCTAAGGCAACCTAACATCTCGGATGTAATATTTCACTACATTCCTGGCGCGCCGGCCCCCACTTCTCGGTGGGAACATTATATACGTCTATAACGTTATATATCCTAACCTAAGGGAACCTAACATCTCGGATGTAATATTTCACTACATTCCTGGCGCGCCGGCCCCCACTTCTCGGTGGGAACATTATATACGTCTATATCGCTATATATCATAGCCTAAGGCAACCTAACATGTCGAGCGTAATATTTTACAACATTCCTGGCTCGTCGGCCCCTACTTCTCGGTGGGAACATTATATACGTCTATAACGTTATATATCCTAACCTAAGGGAACCTAACACCTCGGATGTAATATTTGACAACATTCTTGTCGTGTCGGCCCGTACTCCTCGGTGGGAATATCGTATACGTCTATAACGTTATATATCCCAGCCTAAGGCAATCCTAACACGTCGAATGTAATATTTTACTACATTCCTGGCGCGCAGGCCCCCACTTCTCGGTGGGAATATTATATACGTCTATATCGCTATATATCCTAGCCTAAGGCAACCTAACATGTCGAGCGTAATATTTTACAACATTCCTGGCTCGTCGGCACCTACTTCTCGGTGGGAACTTTATATACGTCTATAACGTTACATATCCTAGCATAAGGCAACCTAACATGTCGAGCGTAATATTTTACAACATTCCTGGCTCGTTGGCACCTACTTCTCGGTGGGAACATTATATACGTATAACGCTATATATCCTAACCTAAGGCAACCTAACATCTCGGATGTAATATTTTACTACATTCCTGGCACGTCGGCGCCTACTTCTCGGTGGGAACATTATATACGTCTATAACGCTATATATCTTAGCCTAAGGCAAACTAACATGTCGAATGTAATATTTTACAACATTCCCGTCACTTCGGCCCCTACTTCTCGGTGGGAACATTATATACGTCTATAACGTTATATATCTTAGCCTAAGGCAATCCTAACATCTCGGATGTAATATTTTACAACATTCCTGGCGCGCCGGCACCTATTTCTCGGTGGGAACATTATATACGTCTATAACTTTACATATCCTAGCCTAAGGCAACCTAACATCTCGGATGTAATATTTTACTACATTCCCGTCACTTCGGCCCCTACTTCTCGGTGGGAACATTATATACGTCTATAACGTTATATATCTTAGCCTAAGGCAATCCTAACATCTCGGATGTAATATTTTACAACATTCCTGGCGAGTCGGCCCCTACTTCTCGGTGGGAACATTATATACGTCTATAACGTTATATATTCTAACCTAAGGGAACCTAACATCTCGGATGTAATATTTTACAACATTCCTGGCGAGTCGGCCCCTACTTCTCGGTGGGAACTGTATATACGTCTATAACGTTATATATCCTAACCTAAGACAACTTAACATGTCGAATGTAATATTTTACCACATTCCTGGCTCGTTAGCCCCTACTTCTCGGTGGGAACATTATATACGTCTATAACGTTATATATCCTAACCTAAGGCAACCTAACATACCGGATGTAATATTTTACCACATTCCTGGCGCGCCGGCCCCTACTTCTCGGTGGGAACATTATATACGTCTATATCGCTATATATCATAACGTAAGGCAACCTAGCATGTCGAGCGTAATATTTTACAACATTCCTGGCTCGTCGGGACCTACTTCTCGGTGGGAACATTATATACGTCTATAACGCTATATATCCTAGCTTAAGGCAACCTAACACCTCGGATGTAATGTTTTACAACATTCCTGGCGTGTCGGCCCCTATTTCTCGGTGGGAACATTATATACGTCTTTAACAATATATATCCTAGCCTAAGGCAATCCTAACATGTCGAATGTATAATTTTACAACGCTCCCGTCACTTGGGCCCCTACTTCTTCGTGGGAACATTATATATGTCTATAACGTTATATATCCTAGTCTAAGGCAACCTAACATCTCGGATGTAATATTTTACTACATTCGTGTCGCACCGGCCCCTACTTCTCGGTGGGAACATTATATACGTCTATAACGTTATATAACCTAACCTAAGGCAACCTAACATCTCGGATGTAATATTTTACTACATTCCTGGCTCTTCGGTCCCTACTTCTCGGTGGGAACATTATATACGTCTATAACTTTACATATCCTAGCCTAAGGCAACCTAACATCTCGGATGTAATATTTTACTACATTCCTGGCACGCCGGCCCCCACTTCTCGGTGGGAATATTATATACGTCTATATCGCTATATATCATAGCCTTAGGCAACCTAACATGTCGAGCGTAATATTTTACAACATTCCTGGCTCGTTGGCCCCTACTTCTCGGTGGGAACATTATATACGTCTATAACGTTACATATCCTAGCCTAAGGCAACCTAACATCTCAGATGTAATATTCTACTACATTCCTGGCGAGTCGGCCCCTACTTCTCGGTGGGAACTGTATATACGTCTATAACGTTATATATCCTAACCTAAGACAACTTAACATGTCGAATGTAATATTTTACCACATTCCTGCCTCGTTAGCCCCTACTTCTCGGTGGGAACATTATATACGTCTATAACGTTATATATCCTAATCTAAGGCAACCTAACATACCGGATGTAGTATTTTACCACATTCCTGGCGCGCTGGCACCTACTTCTCGGTGGGAACATTATATACGTCTATAACGCCATATATCCTAACTTAAGGCAACCAAAAATGTCGAGCGTAATATTTTACTACATTCCTGGCGTGTCGGCCCTTATTTCTCGGTGGGAATATTATATACGCCTTTAACGCTATATGTCCTAGGCTGAGACAACCTATCATGTCGAATGTAATATTTTACAATATTCCTGGCGCGTCGGCAACTACTTCTCGATGGGAACAGTATATACGTCTATGACGTTATATATCCTAGCCTAAGGCAATCCTAACATGTCGAATGTAAAATTTTACATCATTCCTGGGGCGTCGGCCCCTATTTCTCGGTGGGAGAATTATATAAGTCAATAACGTTATATATCCTAACCTAAGGCAACCTAACATCTCGGATGTAATATTTTACAACATTCCCGTCACTTCGGCCCCTACTTCTCGGTGGACACATTATATACGTCTATAACGATATATATCCTAGCCTAAGGCAATCCTAACATCTCGGATGTAATATTTTACAACATTCCTGGCGCGCCGGCACCTATTTCTCGGTGGGAACATTATATACGTCTATAACTTTACATATCCTAGCCTAAGGCAACCTAACATCTCGGATCTAATATTTCACTACATTCCTGGCGCGCCGGCCTCCACTTCTCGGTGGGAACATTATATACGTCTATAACGTTATATATCCTAACCTAAGGGAACCTAACATCTCGGATGTAATATTTCACTACATTCCTGGCGCGCGGGCCCCCACTTCTCGGTGGGAACATTATATACGTCTATATCGCTATATATCCTAGCCTAAGGCAACCTAACATGTCGAGCGTAATATTTTACAACATTCCTGGCACGCCGGCCCCCACTTCTCGGTGGGAATATTATATACGTCTATATCGCTATATATCATAGCCTTAGGCAACCTAACATGTCGAGCGTAATATTTTACAACATTCCTGGCTCGTTGGCCCCTACTTCTCGGTGGGAACATTATATACGTCTATAACGTTACATATCCTAGCCTAAGGCAACCTAACATCTCAGATGTAATATTCTACTACATTCCTGGCGAGTCGGCCCCTACTTCTCGGTGGGAACTGTATATACGTCTATAACGTTATATATCCTAACCTAAGACAACTTAACATGTCGAATGTAATATTTTACCACATTCCTGCCTCGTTAGCCCCTACTTCTCGGTGGGAACATTATATACGTCTATAACGTTATATATCCTAACCTAAGGCAACCTAACATACCGGATGTAGTATTTTACCACATTCCTGGCGCGCTGGCACCTACTTCTCGGTGGGAACATTATATACGTCTATAACGCCATATATCCTAACTTAAGGCAACCAAAAATGTCGAGCGTAATATTTTACTACATTCCTGGCGTGTCGGCCCTTATTTCTCGGTGGGAATATTATATACGCCTTTAACGCTATATGTCCTAGGCTGAGACAACCTATCATGTCGAATGTAATATTTTACAATATTCCTGGCGCGTCGGCAACTACTTCTCGATGGGAACAGTATATACGTCTATAACGTTATATATCCTAGCCTAAGGCAATCCTAACATGTCGAATGTAAAATTTTACATCATTCCTGGGGCGTCGGCCCCTATTTCTCGGTGGGAGAATTATATAAGTCAATAACGTTATATATCCTAACCTAAGGCAACCTAACATCTCGGATGTAATATTTTACAACATTCCCGTCACTTCGGCCCCTACTTCTCGGTGGACACATTATATACGTCTATAACGATATATATCCTAGCCTAAGGCAATCCTTACATCTCGGATGTAATATTTTACAACATTCCTGGCGCGCCGGCACCTATTTCTCGGTGGGAACATTATATACGTCTATAACTTTACATATCCTAGCCTAAGGCAACCTAACATCTCGGATGTAATATTTTACTACATTCCCGTCACTTCGGCCCCTACTTCTCGGTGGGAACATTATATACGTCTATAACGTTATATATCTTAGCCTAAGGCAATCCTAACATCTCGGATGTAATATTTTACAACATTCCTGGCGAGTCGGCCCCTACTTCTCGGTGGGAACATTATATACGTCTATAACGTTATATATTCTAACCTAAGGGAACCTAACATCTCGGATGTAATATTTTACAACATTCCTGGCGAGTCGGCCCCTACTTCTCGGTGGGAACTGTATATACGTCTATAACGTTATATATCCTAACCTAAGACAACTTAACATGTCGAATGTAATATTTTACCAAATTCCTGGCTCGTTAGCCCCTACTTCTCGGTGTTAACATTATATACGTCTATAACGTTATATATCCTAACCTAAGGCAACCTAACATACCGGATGTAATATTTTACCACATTCCTGGCGCGCCGGCCCCTACTTCTCGGTGGGAACATTATATACGTCTATATCGCTATATATCATAACGTAAGGCAACCTAGCATGTCGAGCGTAATATTTTACAACATTCCTGGCTCGTCGGTACCTACTTCTCGGTGGGAACATTATATACGTCTATAACGCTATATATCCTAGCATAAGGCAACCTAACACCTCGGATGTAATGTTTTACAACATTCCTGGCGTGTCGGCCCCTATTTCTCGGTGGGAACATTATATACGTCTTTAACAATATATATCCTAGCCTAAGGCAATCCTAACATGTCGAATGTATAATTTTACAACGCTCCCGTCACTTGGGCCCCTACTTCTTCGTGGGAACATTATATATGTCTATAACGTTATATATCCTAGTCTAAGGCAACCTAACATCTCGGATGTAATATTTTACTACATTCGTGTCGCACCGGCCCCTACTTCTCGGTGGGAACATTATATACGTCTATAACTTTACATATCCTAGCCTAAGGCAACCTAACATCTCGGATGTAATATTTTACTACATTCCTGGCACGCCGGCCCCCACTTCTCGGTGGGAATATTATATACGTCTATATCGCTATATATCATAGCCTTAGGCAACCTAACATGTCGAGCGTAATATTTTACAACATTCCTGGCTCGTTGGCCCCTACTTCTCGGTGGGAACATTATATACGTCTATAACGTTACATATCCTAGCCTAAGGGAACCTAACATCTCGGATGTAATATTTTACAACATTCCTGGCGAGTCGGCCCCTACTTCTCGGTGGGAACTGTATATACGTCTATAACGTTATATATCCTAACCTAAGACAACTTAACATGTCGAATGTAATATTTTACCACATTCCTGGCTCGTTAGCCCCTACTTCTCGGTGGGAACATTATATACGTCTATAACGTTATATATCCTAACCTAAGGCAACCTAACATACCGGATGTAATATTTTACCACATTCCTGGCGCGCCGGCCCCTACTTCTCGGTGGGAACATTATATACGTCTATATCGCTATATATCATAACGTAAGGCAACCTAGCATGTCGAGCGTAATATTTTACAACATTCCTGGCTCGTCGGTACCTACTTCTCGGTGGGAACATTATATACGTCTATAACGCTATATATCCTAGCTTAAGGCAACCTAACACCTCGGATGTAGTATTTTACCACATTCCTGGCGCGCTGGCCCCTACTTCTCGGTGGGAACATTATATACGTCTATAACGCCATATATCCTAACTTAAGGCAACCAAAAATGTCGAGCGTAATATTTTACTACATTCCTGGCGTGTCGGCCCTTATTTCTCGGTGGGAATATTATATACGCCTTTAACGCTATATGTCCTAGGCTGAGACAACCTATCATGTCGAATGTAATATTTTACAATATTCCTGGCGCGTCGGCAACTACTTCTCGATGGGAACAGTATATACGTCTATAACGTTATATATCCTAGCCTAAGGCAATCCTAACATGTCGAATGTAAAATTTTACATCATTCCTGGGGCGTCGGCCCCTATTACTCGGTGGGAGAATTATATAAGTCAATAACGTTATATATCCTAACCTAAGGCAACCTAACATCTCGGATGTAATATTTTACAACATTCCCGTCACTTCGGCCCCTACTTCTCGGTGGACACATTATATACGTCTATAACGATATATATCCTAGCCTAAGGCAATCCTAACATCTCGGATGTAATATTTTACAACATTCCTGGCGCGCCGGCACCTATTTCTCGGTGGGAACATTATATACGTCTATAACTTTACATATCCTAGCCTAAGGCAACCTAACATCTCGGATCTAATATTTCACTACATTCCTGGCGCGCCGGCCTCCACTTCTCGGTGGGAACATTATATACGTCTATAACGTTATATATCCTAACCTAAGGGAATCTAACATCTCGGATGTAATATTTCACTACATTCCTGGCGCGCCGGCCCCCACTTCTCGGTGGGAACATTATATACGTCTATATCGCTATATATCCTAGCCTAAGGCAACCTAACATGTCGAGCGTAATATTTTACAACATTCCTGGCTCGTCGGCACCTACTTCTCGGTGGGAACTTTATATACGTCTATAACGTTACATATCCTAGCATAAGGCAACCTAACATGTCGAGCGTAATATTTTACAACATTCCTGGCTCGTTGGCCCCTACTTCTCGGTGGGAACATTATATACGTATAACGCTATATATCCTAACCTAAGGCAACCTAACATCTCGGATGTAATATTTTACTACATTCCTGGCACGTCGGCGCCTACTTCTCGGTGGGAACATTATATACGTCTATAACGCTATATATCCTAGCCTAAGGCAAACTAACATGTCGAATGTAATATTTTACAACATTCCCGTCACTTCGGCCCCTACTTCTCGGTGGGAACATTATATACGTCTATAACGTTATATATCTTAGCCTAAGGCAATCCTAACATCTCGGATGTAATATTTTACAACATTCCTGGCGCGCCGGCACCTATTTCTCGGTGGGAACATTATATACGTCTATAACTTTACATATCCTAGCCTAAGGCAACCTAACATCTCGGATGTAATATTTTACTACATTCCCGTCACTTCGGCCCCTACTTCTCGGTGGGAACATTATATACGTCTATAACGTTATATATCTTAGCCTAAGGCAATCCTAACATCTCGGATGTAATATTTTACAACATTCCTGGCGAGTCGGCCCCTGCTTCTCGGTGGGAACATTATATACGTCTATAACGTTATATATTCTAACCTAAGGGAACCTAACATCTCGGATGTAATATTTTACAACATTCCTGGCGAGTCGGCCCCTACTTCTCGGTGGGAACTGTATATACGTCTATAACGTTATATATCCTAACCTAAGACAACTTAACATGTCGAATGTAATATTTTACCACATTCCTGGCTCGTTAGCCCCTACTTCTCGGTGGGAACATTATATACGTCTATAACGTTATATATCCTAACCTAAGGCAACCTAACATACCGGATGTAATATTTTACCACATTCCTGGCGCGCCGGCCCCTACTTCTCGGTGGGAACATTATATACGTCTATATCGCTATATATCATAACGTAAGGCAACCTAGCATGTCGAGCGTAATATTTTACAACATTCCTGGCTCGTCGGTCCCTACTTCTCGGAGGGAACATTATATACGTCTATAACGCTATATATCGTAGCTTAAGGCAACCTAACACCTCGGATGTAATGTTTTACAACATTCCTGGCGTGTCGGCCCCTATTTCTCGGTGGGAACATTATATACGTCTTTAACAATATATATCCTAGCCTAAGGCAATCCTAACATGTCGAATGTATAATTTTACAACATTCCCGTCACTTGGGCCCCTACTTCTCCGTGGGAACATTATATACGTCTATAACGTTATATATCCTAGTCTAAGGCAACCTAACATCTCGGATGTAATATTTTACTACATTCCTGGCGCGCCGGCACCTATTTCTCGGTGGGAACATTATATACGTCTATAACATTACATATCCTAGCCTAAGGCAACCTAACATCTCGGATGTAATATTTTACTACATTCCCGTCACTTCGGCCCCTACTTCTCGGTGGGAACATTATATACGTCTATAACGTTATACATCTTAGCCTAAGGCAATCCTAACATGTCGAATGTAATATTTTACCACATTCCTGGCTCGTTAGCCCCTACTTCTCGGTGGGAACATTATATACGTCTATAACGTTATATATCCTAACCTAAGGCAACCTAACATACCGGATGTAATATTTTACCACATTCCTGGCGCGCCGGCCCCTACTTCTCGGTGGGAACATTATATACGTCTATAACGTTACATATCCTAGCCTAAGGCAACCTAACATCTCAGATGTAATATTCTACTACATTCCTGGCGCGCCGGCCCCTACTTTTCGGTGGGAACATTATATACGTCTTTAACGCTATATATCCTGGCCTAAGGCAATCCTAACATGTCGGATGTAATATTTTACTACATTCGTGGCGCGCCGGCCCCTACTTCTCGGTGGGAACATTATATACGTCTATAACGTTATATATCCTACCCTAAGGCAACCTAACATGTCGGATGTAATATTTTACTACATTCGTGGCGCGCCGGCCCCTACTTCTCGGTGGGAACATTATATACGTCTATAACGCCATATATCCTACCCTAAGGCAACCTAACATCTCGGATGTAATAATTTACTACATTCCTGCCACGTCGGCCCCTAATTCTCGGTGGGAACATTATATACGTCTATAACGCTATATATCCTAACCTAAGGCAACCTAACATCTCGGATGTAATATTTTACTACATTCCCGTCACTTCGGCCCCTACTTCTCGGTGGGAACATTATATACGTCTATAACGTTATATATTTTAGCCTAAGGCAATCCTAACATCTCGGACGTAATATTTTACAACATTCCTGGCGCGCCGGCACCTATTTCTCGGTGGGAACATTATATACGTCTATAACTTTACATATCCTAGCCTAAGGCAACCTAACATCTCGGATGTAATATTTTACTACATTCCTGGCGCGCCGGCCCCCACTTCTCGGTGGGAATATTATATACGTCTATATCGCTATATATCATAGCCTTAGGCAACCTAACATGTCGAGCGTAATATTTTACAACATTCCTGGCTCGTTGGCCCCTACTTCTCGGTGGGAACATTATATACGTCTATAACGTTATATATTCTAACCTAAGGGAACCTAACATCTCGGATGTAATATTTTACAACATTCCTGGCGAGTCGGCCCCTACTTCTCGGTGGGATCTGTATATACGTCTACAACGTTATATATCCTAACCTAAGACAACTTAACATGTCGAATGTAATATTTCACCACATTCCTGGCTCGTTAGCCCCTACTTCTCGGTGGGAACATTATATACGTCTATAACGTTATATATCCTAACCTAAGGCAACCTAACATACCGGATGTAATATTTTACCACATTCCTCGCGCGCTGGTCCCTACTTCTCGGTGGGAACATTATATACGTCTATAACGCCATATATCCTAACTTAAGGCAACCAAAAATGTCGAGCGTAATATTTTACTACATTCCTGGCGTGTCGGCCCTTATTTCTCGGTGGGAATATTATATACGCCTTTAACGCTATATGTCCTAGCCTGAGACAACCTAACATGTCGAATGTAATATTTTACAACATTCCTGGCGCGTCGGCACCTCCTTCTCATTGGGAACATTATATACGTCTACAACGTTATATATCCTAACCTAAGGGAACCTAACACCTCGGATGTAATGTTTTACAACATTCCTGGCGCGTCGGCACCTACTTCTCGGTCGGAACAGTATATACGTCTATAACGTTATATATCCTAGCCTAGGGCAATCCTAACATGTCGAATGTAAAATTTTACATCGTTCCTGGGGCGTCGGCCCCTATTTCTCGGTGGGAAAATTATACAAGTCAATAACGTTATATATCCTAACCCAAGGCAACCTAACATCTCGGATGTAATATTTTACAACATTCCCGTCACTTCGGACCCTACTTCTCGGTGGGAACATTATATACGTCTATAACGCTATATATCCTAACCTAAGGCAACCTAACATCTCGGATGTAATATTTTACTACATTCCCGTCAATTCGGCCCCTACTTCTCGGTGGGAACATTATATACGTCTATAACTTTACATATCCTAGCCTAAGGCAACCTAACATCTCGGATGTAATATTTTACTACATTCCTGGCGCGCCGGCCCCCACTTCTCGGTGGGAATATTATATACGTCTATATCGCTATATATCATAGCCTTAGGCAACCTAACATGTCGAGCGTAATATTTTACAACATTCCTGGCTCGTTGGCCCCTACTTCTCGGTGGGAACATTATATACGTCTATAACGTTATATATTCTAACCTAAGGGAACCTAACATCTCGGATGTAATATTTTACAACATTCCTGGCGAGTCGGCCCCTACTTCTCGGTGGGATCTGTATATACGTCTACAACGTTATATATCCTAACCTAAGACAACTTAACATGTCGAATGTAATATTTCACCACATTCCTGGCTCGTTAGCCCCTACTTCTCGGTGGGAACATTATATACGTCTATAACGTTATATATCCTAACCTAAGGCAACCTAACATACCGGATGTAATATTTTACCACATTCCTCGCGCGCTGGCCCCTACTTCTCGGTGGGAACATTATATACGTCTATAACGCCATATATCCTAACTTAAGGCAACCAAAAATGTCGAGCGTAATATTTTACTACATTCCTGGCGTGTCGGCCCTTATTTCTCGGTGGGAATTTTATATACGCCTTTAACGCTATATGTCCTAGCCTGAGACAACCTAACATGTCGAATGTAATATTTTACAACATTCCTGGCGCGTCGGCACCTCCTTCTCATTGGGAACATTATATACGTCTACAACGTCATATATCCTAACCTAAGGGAACCTAACACCTCGGATGTAATGTTTTACAACATTCCTGGCGCGTCGGCACCTACTTCTCGGTCGGAACACTATATACGTCTATAACGTTATATATCCTAGCCTAGGGCAATCCTAACATGTCGAATGTAAAATTTTACATCGTTCCTGGGGCGTCGGCCCCTATTTCTCGGTGGGAAAATTATACAAGTCAATAACGTTATATATCCTAACCCAAGGCAACCTAACATCTCGGATGTAATATTTTACAACATTCCCGTCACTTCGGACCCTACTTCTCGGTGGGAACATTATATACGTCTATAACGCTATATATCCTAACCTAAGGCAACCTAACATCTCGGATGTAATATTTTACTACATTCCCGTCAATTCGGCCCCTACTTCTCGGTGGGAACATTATATACGTCTATAACTTTACATATCCTAGCCTAAGGCAACCTAACATCTCGGATGTAATATTTTACTACATTCCTGGCGCGCCGGCCCCCACTTCTCGGTGGGAATATTATATACGTCTATATCGCTATATATCATAGCCTTAGGCAACCTAACATGTCGAGCGTAATATTTTACAACATTCCTGGCTCGTTGGCCCCTACTTCTCGGTGGGAACATTATATACGTCTATAACGTTATATATTCTAACCTAAGGGAACCTAACATCTCGGATGTAATATTTTACAACATTCCTGGCGAGTCGGCCCCTACTTCTCGGTGGGATCTGTATATACGTCTACAACGTTATATATCCTAACCTAAGACAACTTAACATGTCGAATGTAATATTTCACCACATTCCTGGCTCGTTAGCCCCTACTTCTCGGTGGGAACATTATATACGTATAACGCTATATATCCTAACCTAAGGCAACCTAACATCTCGGATGTAATATTTTACTACATTCCTGGCACGTCGGCGCCTACTTCTCGGTGGGAACATTATATACGTCTATAACGCTATATATCCTAGCCTAAGGCAAACTAACATGTCGAATGTAATATTTTACAACATTCCCGTCACTTCGGCCCCTACTTCTCGGTGGGAACATTATATACGTCTATAACGTTATATATCTTAGCCTAAGGCAATCCTAACATCTCGGATGTAATATTTTACAACATTCCTGGCGCGCCGGCACCTATTTCTCGGTGGGAACATTATATACGTCTATAACTTTACATATCCTAGCCTAAGGCAACCTAACATCTCGGATGTAATATTTTACTACATTCCCGTCACTTCGGCCCCTACTTCTCGGTGGGAACATTATATACGTCTATAACGTTATATATCTTAGCCTAAGGCAATCCTAACATCTCGGATGTAATATTTTACAACATTCCTGGCGAGTCGGCCCCTGCTTCTCGGTGGGAACATTATATACGTCTATAACGTTATATATTCTAACCTAAGGGAACCTAACATCTCGGATGTAATATTTTACAACATTCCTGGCGAGTCGGCCCCTACTTCTCGGTGGGAACTGTATATACGTCTATAACGTTATATATCCTAACCTAAGACAACTTAACATGTCGAATGTAATATTTTACCACATTCCTGGCTCGTTAGCCCCTACTTCTCGGTGGGAACATTATATACGTCTATAACGTTATATATCCTAACCTAAGGCAACCTAACATACCGGATGTAATATTTTACCACATTCCTGGCGCGCCGGCCCCTACTTCTCGGTGGGAACATTATATACGTCTATATCGCTATATATCATAACGTAAGGCAACCTAGCATGTCGAGCGTAATATTTTACAACATTCCTGGCTCGTCGGTCCCTACTTCTCGGAGGGAACATTATATACGTCTATAACGCTATATATCGTAGCTTAAGGCAACCTAACACCTCGGATGTAATGTTTTACAACATTCCTGGCGTGTCGGCCCCTATTTCTCGGTGGGAACATTATATACGTCTTTAACAATATATATCCTAGCCTAAGGCAATCCTAACATGTCGAATGTATAATTTTACAACATTCCCGTCACTTGGGCCCCTACTTCTCCGTGGGAACATTATATACGTCTATAACGTTATATATCCTAGTCTAAGGCAACCTAACATCTCGGATGTAATATTTTACTACATTCCTGGCGCGCCGGCACCTATTTCTCGGTGGGAACATTATATACGTCTATAACATTACATATCCTAGCCTAAGGCAACCTAACATCTCGGATGTAATATTTTACTACATTCCCGTCACTTCGGCCCCTACTTCTCGGTGGGAACATTATATACGTCTATAACGTTATACATCTTAGCCTAAGGCAATCCTAACATGTCGAATGTAATATTTTACCACATTCCTGGCTCGTTAGCCCCTACTTCTCGGTGGGAACATTATATACGTCTATAACGTTATATATCCTAACCTAAGGCAACCTAACATACCGGATGTAATATTTTACCACATTCCTGGCGCGCCGGCCCCTACTTCTCGGTGGGAACATTATATACGTCTATAACGTTACATATCCTAGCCTAAGGCAACCTAACATCTCAGATGTAATATTCTACTACATTCCTGGCGCGCCGGCCCCTACTTTTCGGTGGGAACATTATATACGTCTTTAACGCTATATATCCTGGCCTAAGGCAATCCTAACATGTCGGATGTAATATTTTACTACATTCGTGGCGCGCCGGCCCCTACTTCTCGGTGGGAACATTATATACGTCTATAACGTTATATATCCTACCCTAAGGCAACCTAACATGTCGGATGTAATATTTTACTACATTCGTGGCGCGCCGGCCCCTACTTCTCGGTGGGAACATTATATACGTCTATAACGCCATATATCCTACCCTAAGGCAACCTAACATCTCGGATGTAATAATTTACTACATTCCTGCCACGTCGGCCCCTAATTCTCGGTGGGAACATTATATACGTCTATAACGCTATATATCCTAACCTAAGGCAACCTAACATCTCGGATGTAATATTTTACTACATTCCCGTCACTTCGGCCCCTACTTCTCGGTGGGAACATTATATACGTCTATAACGTTATATATTTTAGCCTAAGGCAATCCTAACATCTCGGACGTAATATTTTACAACATTCCTGGCGCGCCGGCACCTATTTCTCGGTGGGAACATTATATACGTCTATAACTTTACATATCCTAGCCTAAGGCAACCTAACATCTCGGATGTAATATTTTACTACATTCCTGGCGCGCCGGCCCCCACTTCTCGGTGGGAATATTATATACGTCTATATCGCTATATATCATAGCCTTAGGCAACCTAACATGTCGAGCGTAATATTTTACAACATTCCTGGCTCGTTGGCCCCTACTTCTCGGTGGGAACATTATATACGTCTATAACGTTATATATTCTAACCTAAGGGAACCTAACATCTCGGATGTAATATTTTACAACATTCCTGGCGAGTCGGCCCCTACTTCTCGGTGGGATCTGTATATACGTCTACAACGTTATATATCCTAACCTAAGACAACTTAACATGTCGAATGTAATATTTCACCACATTCCTGGCTCGTTAGCCCCTACTTCTCGGTGGGAACATTATATACGTCTATAACGTTATATATCCTAACCTAAGGCAACCTAACATACCGGATGTAATATTTTACCACATTCCTCGCGCGCTGGTCCCTACTTCTCGGTGGGAACATTATATACGTCTATAACGCCATATATCCTAACTTAAGGCAACCAAAAATGTCGAGCGTAATATTTTACTACATTCCTGGCGTGTCGGCCCTTATTTCTCGGTGGGAATATTATATACGCCTTTAACGCTATATGTCCTAGCCTGAGACAACCTAACATGTCGAATGTAATATTTTACAACATTCCTGGCGCGTCGGCACCTCCTTCTCATTGGGAACATTATATACGTCTACAACGTTATATATCCTAACCTAAGGGAACCTAACACCTCGGATGTAATGTTTTACAACATTCCTGGCGCGTCGGCACCTACTTCTCGGTCGGAACAGTATATACGTCTATAACGTTATATATCCTAGCCTAGGGCAATCCTAACATGTCGAATGTAAAATTTTACATCGTTCCTGGGGCGTCGGCCCCTATTTCTCGGTGGGAAAATTATACAAGTCAATAACGTTATATATCCTAACCCAAGGCAACCTAACATCTCGGATGTAATATTTTACAACATTCCCGTCACTTCGGACCCTACTTCTCGGTGGGAACATTATATACGTCTATAACGCTATATATCCTAACCTAAGGCAACCTAACATCTCGGATGTAATATTTTACTACATTCCCGTCAATTCGGCCCCTACTTCTCGGTGGGAACATTATATACGTCTATAACTTTACATATCCTAGCCTAAGGCAACCTAACATCTCGGATGTAATATTTTACTACATTCCTGGCGCGCCGGCCCCCACTTCTCGGTGGGAATATTATATACGTCTATATCGCTATATATCATAGCCTTAGGCAACCTAACATGTCGAGCGTAATATTTTACAACATTCCTGGCTCGTTGGCCCCTACTTCTCGGTGGGAACATTATATACGTCTATAACGTTATATATTCTAACCTAAGGGAACCTAACATCTCGGATGTAATATTTTACAACATTCCTGGCGAGTCGGCCCCTACTTCTCGGTGGGATCTGTATATACGTCTACAACGTTATATATCCTAACCTAAGACAACTTAACATGTCGAATGTAATATTTCACCACATTCCTGGCTCGTTAGCCCCTACTTCTCGGTGGGAACATTATATACGTCTATAACGTTATATATCCTAACCTAAGGCAACCTAACATACCGGATGTAATATTTTACCACATTCCTCGCGCGCTGGCCCCTACTTCTCGGTGGGAACATTATATACGTCTATAACGCCATATATCCTAACTTAAGGCAACCAAAAATGTCGAGCGTAATATTTTACTACATTCCTGGCGTGTCGGCCCTTATTTCTCGGTGGGAATTTTATATACGCCTTTAACGCTATATGTCCTAGCCTGAGACAACCTAACATGTCGAATGTAATATTTTACAACATTCCTGGCGCGTCGGCACCTCCTTCTCATTGGGAACATTATATACGTCTACAACGTCATATATCCTAACCTAAGGGAACCTAACACCTCGGATGTAATGTTTTACAACATTCCTGGCGCGTCGGCACCTACTTCTCGGTCGGAACACTATATACGTCTATAACGTTATATATCCTAGCCTAGGGCAATCCTAACATGTCGAATGTAAAATTTTACATCGTTCCTGGGGCGTCGGCCCCTATTTCTCGGTGGGAAAATTATACAAGTCAATAACGTTATATATCCTAACCCAAGGCAACCTAACATCTCGGATGTAATATTTTACAACATTCCCGTCACTTCGGACCCTACTTCTCGGTGGGAACATTATATACGTCTATAACGCTATATATCCTAACCTAAGGCAACCTAACATCTCGGATGTAATATTTTACTACATTCCCGTCAATTCGGCCCCTACTTCTCGGTGGGAACATTATATACGTCTATAACTTTACATATCCTAGCCTAAGGCAACCTAACATCTCGGATGTAATATTTTACTACATTCCTGGCGCGCCGGCCCCCACTTCTCGGTGGGAATATTATATACGTCTATATCGCTATATATCATAGCCTTAGGCAACCTAACATGTCGAGCGTAATATTTTACAACATTCCTGGCTCGTTGGCCCCTACTTCTCGGTGGGAACATTATATACGTCTATAACGTTATATATTCTAACCTAAGGGAACCTAACATCTCGGATGTAATATTTTACAACATTCCTGGCGAGTCGGCCCCTACTTCTCGGTGGGATCTGTATATACGTCTACAACGTTATATATCCTAACCTAAGACAACTTAACATGTCGAATGTAATATTTCACCACATTCCTGGCTCGTTAGCCCCTACTTCTCGGTGGGAACATTATATACGTCTATAACGTTATATATCCTAACCTAAGGCAACCTAACATACCGGATGTAATATTTTACCACATTCCTCGCGCGCTGGCCCCTACTTCTCGGTGGGAACATTATATACGTCTATAACGCCATATATCCTAACTTAAGGCAACCAAAAATGTCGAGCGTAATATTTTACTACATTCCTGGCGTGTCGGCCCTTATTTCTCGGTGGGAATATTATATACGCCTTTAACGCTATATGTCCTAGCCTGAGACAACCTAACATGTCGAATGTAATATTTTACAACATTCCTGGCGCGTCGGCACCTCCTTCTCATTGGGAACATTATATACGTCTACAACGTTATATATCCTAACCTAAGGGAACCTAACACCTCGGATGTAATGTTTTACAACATTCCTGGCGCGTCGGCACCTACTTCTCGGTCGGAACAGTATATACGTCTATAACGTTATATATCCTAGCCTAGGGCAATCCTAACATGTCGAATGTAAAATTTTACATCGTTCCTGGGGCGTCGGCCCCTATTTCTCGGTGGGAAAATTATACAAGTCAATAACGTTATATATCCTAACCCAAGGCAACCTAACATCTCGGATGTAATATTTTACAACATTCCCGTCACTTCGGACCCTACTTCTCGGTGGGAACATTATATACGTCTATAACGCTATATATCCTAACCTAAGGCAACCTAACATCTCGGATGTAATATTTTACTACATTCCCGTCACTTCGGCCCCTACTTCTCGGTGGGAACATTATATACGTCTATAACTTTACATATCCTAGCCTAAGGCAACCTAACATCTCGGATGTAATATTTTACTACATTCCTGGCGCGCCGGCCCCCACTTCTCGGTGGGAATATTATATACGTCTATATCGCTATATATCATAGCCTTAGGCAACCTAACATGTCGAGCGTAATATTTTACAACATTCCTGGCTCGTTGGCCCCTACTTCTCGGTGGGAACATTATATACGTCTATAAAGTTATATATTCTAACCTAAGGGAACCTAACATCTCGGATGTAATATTTTACAACATTCCTGGCGAGTCGGCCCCTACTTCTCGGTGGGAACATTATATACGTCTATAACGTTATATATTCTAACCTAAGGGAACCTAACATCTCGGATGTAATATTTTACAACATTCCTGGCGAGTCGGCCCCTACTTCTCGGTGGGATCTGTATATACGTCTACAACGTTATATATCCTAACCTAAGACAACTTAACATGTCGAATGTAATATTTCACCACATTCCTGGCTCGTTAGCCCCTACTTCTCGGTGGGAACATTATATACGTCTATAACGTTATATATCCTAACCTAAGGCAACCTAACATACCGGATGTAATATTTTACCACATTCCTCGCGCGCTGGCCCCTACTTCTCGGTGGGAACATTATATACGTCTATAACGCCATATATCCTAACTTAAGGCAACCAAAAATGTCGAGCGTAATATTTTACTACATTCCTGGCGTGTCGGCCCTTATTTCTCGGTGGGAATATTATATACGCCTTTAACGCTATATGTCCTAGCCTGAGACAACCTAACATGTCGAATGTAATATTTTACAATATTCCTGGCGCGTCGGCAACTACTTCTCGGTGGGAACAGTATATACGTCTATAACGTTATATATCCTAACCTAAGGCAACTTAACATGTCGGATGTAATATTTTACAACATTCCTGGCGCGTCGGCACCTCCTTCTCGGTGGGAACATTATATACGTCTATAACGATATATATCCTAGCCTAAGGCAATCCTAACATCTCGGATGTAATATTTTACAACATTCCTGGCGCGCCGGCAGCTATTTCTCGGTGGGAACATTATATACGTCTATAACTTTACATATCCTAGCTTAAGGCAACCTAACATCTCGGATGTAATATTTCACTACATTCCTGGCGCGCCGGCCCCCACTTCTCGGTGGGAACATTATATACGTCTATATCGCTATATATCATAGCCTAAGGCAACCTAACATGTCCAGCGTAATATTTTACAACATTCCTGGCTCGTCGGCCCCTACTTCTCGGTGGGAACATCATATACGTCTATAACTTTACATATCCTAGCCTAAGGCAACCTAACATCTCGGATGTAATATTTTACTACATTCCTGGCGCGCCGGCCCCCACTTCTCGGTGGGAATATTATATACGTCTATATCGCTATATATCATAGCCTTAGGCAACCTAACATGTCGAGCGTAATATTTTACAACATTCCTGGCTCGTTGGCCCCTACTTCTCGGTGGGAACATTATATACGTCTATAAAGTTATATATTCTAACCTAAGGGAACCTAACATCTCGGATGTAATATTTTACAACATTCCTGGCGAGTCGGCCCCTACTTCTCGGTGGGAACATTATATACGTCTATAACGTTATATATTCTAACCTAAGGGAACCTAACATCTCGGATGTAATATTTTACAACATTCCTGGCGAGTCGGCCCCTACTTCTCGGTGGGATCTGTATATACGTCTACAACGTTATATATCCTAACCTAAGACAACTTAACATGTCGAATGTAATATTTCACCACATTCCTGGCTCGTTAGCCCCTACTTCTCGGTGGGAACATTATATACGTCTATAACGTTATATATCCTAACCTAAGGCAACCTAACATACCGGATGTAATATTTTACCACATTCCTCGCGCGCTGGCCCCTACTTCTCGGTGGGAACATTATATACGTCTATAACGCCATATATCCTAACTTAAGGCAACCAAAAATGTCGAGCGTAATATTTTACTACATTCCTGGCGTGTCGGCCCTTATTTCTCGGTGGGAATATTATATACGCCTTTAACGCTATATGTCCTAGCCTGAGACAACCTAACATGTCGAATGTAATATTTTACAATATTCCTGGCGCGTCGGCAACTACTTCTCGGTGGGAACAGTATATACGTCTATAATGTTATATATCCTAACCTAAGGCAACTTAACATGTCGGATGTAATATTTTACAACATTCCTGGCGCGTCGGCAGCTCCTTCTCATTGGGAACATTATATACGTCTATAACGTTATATATCCTAACCTAAGGGAACCTAACACCTCGGATGTAATGTTTTACAACATTCCTGGCGTGTCGGCCCGTATTTCTCGGTGGGAACATTATATACGTCTTTAACGCTATATATCCCAGCCTATGGCAACCTAACTTGTCGAGCGTAATATTTTACAACATTCCTGGCGCGTCGGCACCTACTTCTCGGTCGGAACAGTATATACGTCTATAACGTTATATATCCTAGCCTAAAGCAATCCTAACATGTCGAATGTAAAATTTTACATCGTTCCTGGGGCGTCGGCCCCTATTTCTCGGTGGGAAAATTATACAAGTCAATAACGTTATATATCCTAACCTAAGGCAACCTAACATCTCGGATGTAATATTTTACAACATTCCCGTCACTTCGGCCCCTACTTCTCGGTGGGAACATTATATACGTCTATAACGATATATATCCTAGCCTAAGGCAATCCTAACATCTCGGTTGTAATATTTTACAACATTCCTGGCGCGCCGGGACCTATTTCTCGGTGGGAACATTATATACGTCTATAACTTTACATATCCTAGCCTAAGGCAACCTAACATCTCGGATGTAATATTTCACTACATTCCTGGCTCTTCGGCCCCTACTTCTCGGTGGGAACATTATATACGTCTATAACGTTACTTATCCTAGCCTAAGGCAACCCAACATCTCGGATGTTATATTTTACTACATTCCTGGCGCGCCGGCCCCTACTTCTCGGTGGGAACATTATATACGTCTATATCGCTATATATCATAACGTAAGGCAACCTAGCATGTCGAGCGTAATATTTTACAACATTCCTGGCTCGTCGGTCCCTACTTCTCGGTGGGAACATTATATACGTCTATAACGCTATATATCCTCGCTTAAGGCAACCTAACACCTCGGATGTAATGTTTTACAACATTCCTGGCGTGTAGGCCCCTATTTCTCGGTGGGAACATTATATACGTCTTTAACAATATATATCCTAGCCTAAGGCAATCCTAACATGTCGAATGTATAATTTTGCAACATTCCCGTCACTTCGGCCCCTACTTCTCGGTGGGAACATTATATACGTCTATAACGTTATATATCCTAGTCTAAGGCAACCTAACATCTCGGATGTAATATTTTACTACATTCGTGTCGCACCGGCCCCTACTTCTCGGTGGGAACATTATATACGTCTGTAACGCTATATATCCTAGCCTAAGGCAATCCTAACATCTCGGAAGTAATATTTTACAACATTCCTAGCGTGTCGGCACCTACTTCTCGGTGGGAACATTATGTACGTCTATAACGTTATATATCCTACCCTAAGGCAACCTAACATCTCGGATGTAATATTTTACTACATTCCTGGCACATCGGCCCCTACTTCTCGGTGGGAACATTATATACGTCTATGACGCTATATATCCTAACCTAAGGCAACCTAACATCTCGGATGTAATATTTTACAACATTCCCGTCACTTCGGCCCCTACTTCTCGGTGGGAACATTATATACGTCTATATCGCTATATATCATAACGTAAGGCAACCTAGCATGTCGAGCGTAATATTTTACAACATTCCTGGCTCCTCGGTCCCTACTTCTCGGTGGGAACGTTATATACGTCTATAACGCTATATATCCTAGCTTAAGGCAACCTAACACCTCGGATGTAATGTTTTACAACATTCCTGGCGTGTCGGCCCCTATTTCTCGGTGAGAACATTATATACGTCTTTAACAATATATATCCTAGCCTAAGGTAATCCTAACATGTCGAATGTATAATTTTACAACATTCCCGTCACTTCGGCCCCTACTTCTCGGTGGGAACATTATATACGTCTATAACGTTATATATCCTAGTCTAAGGCAACCTAACATCTCGGATGTAATATTTTACTACATTCGTGTCGCACCGGCCCCTACTTCTCGGTGGGAACATTATATACGTCTATAACGTTATATATCCTAACCTAAGGCAACCTAACATCTCGGATGTAATATTTTACTACATTCCTGGCTCTTCGGTCCCTACTTCTCGGTGGGAACGTTATATACGTCTATAACTTTACATATCCAAGCCTAAGGCAACCTAACATCTCGGATGTAATATTTCACTACATTCCTGGCGCGCCGGCCCCCACTTCTCGGTGGGAACATTATATACGTCTATATCGCTATATATCATAACGTAAGGCAACCTAGCATGTCGAGCGTAATATTTTACAACATTCCTGGCTCCTCGGTCCCTACTTCTCGGTGGGAACATTATATACGTCTATAACGCTATATATCCTAGCTTAAGGCAACCTAACACCTCGGATGTAATGTTTTACAACATTCCTGGCGTGTCGGCCCCTATTTCTCGGTGAGAACATTATATACGTCTTTAACAATATATATCCTAGCCTAAGGTAATCCTAACATGTCGAATGTATAATTTTACAACATTCCCGTCACTTCGGCCCCTACTTCTCGGTGGGAACATTATATACGTCTATAACGTGATATATCCTAGCCTAAGGCAATCCTAACATCTCGGATGTAATATTTTACTACATTCGTGGCGCGCCGACCGCTATTTCTCGATGGGAACATTATATACGTCTATATCGCTATATATCCTAGCCTAAGGCAACCTAACATGTCGAGCGTAATATTTTACAACATTCCTGGCTCGTCGGCACCTACTTCTCGGTGGGAACTTTATATACGTCTATAACGTTATATATCCTAGCATAAAGCATCCTTACATGTCGAATGTAATATTTTACAATATTCCTGGCGCGTCGGCAACTACTTCTCGGTGGGAACAGTATATCCGTCTATAACGTTATATATCCTAACCTAAGGCAACTTAACATGTCGAATGTAATGTTTCACCACATTCCTGGCTCGTTGGCCCTACTTCTCGGTGGGAACATTATATACGTCTATAACGTTATATATCCTAGTCTAAGGCAACCTAACATCTCGGATGTAATATTTTACTACATTCGTGTCGCACCGGCCCCTACTTCTCGGTGGGAACATTATATACGTCTATAACGTTATATATCCTGACCTAAGGCAACTTAACATGTCGGATGTAATATTTTACAACATTCCTGGCGCGTCGGCACCTCCTTCTCGGTGGGAACATTATATACGTGTATAACGTTATATACCCTAACCTAAGGGAACCTAACACCTCGGATGTAATGTTTTACAACATTCCTGGCGTGTCGGCCCCTATTTCTCGGTGGGAACATTATATATGTCTATAACGCTATATGTCCTGGCCTGAGACAACCTAACATGTCGAATATAATATTTTACAATATTCCTGGCGCGTCGGCAACTACTTCTCGGTGGGAACATTATATACGTCTATATCGCTATATATCATAGCCTAAGGCAACCTAACATGTCGAGCGTAATATTTTACGACATTCCTGGCTCGTCGGCCCCTACTTTTCGGTGGGAACATTATATACGTCTATAACGTTATATATCCTAAGCTAAGGGAACCTAACATCTCGGATGTAATATTTGACAACACTCTTGTCGTGTCGGCCCGTACTCCTCGGTGGGAATATCGTATACGTCTATAACGTTATATATCCTAGCCTAAGGCAATCCTAACACGTCGAATGCAATATTTTACAACATTCCTGGCGCGGCGGCTACTACTTCTCGGTGGGAACATTATATACGTCTATATCGCTATATATCCTAGCCTAAGGCAACCTAACATGTCGAGCGTAATATTTTACAACATTCCAGGCTCGTCGGCACCTACTTCTCGTTGGGAACATTATATACGTCTATAACGCTATATTTCCTAGCCTAAGGCAAACTAACATATCGAATGTAATATTTTACAACATTCCCGTCACTTCGGCCCCTACTTCTAGATGGGAACATTATATACGTCTATAACGTTATATATCCTAACCTAAGGCAACCTAATATCTCGGATGTAATATTTTACTACATTCCTGGCACGTCGGCCCCTACTTCTCGGTGGGAACATTATATACGTCTATAACGTTATATATCCTAGCCTAAGGTAATCCTAACATCTCGGATGTATTATTTTACTACATTCGTGGCGCGCCGGCCCCTACTTCTCGGTGGGAACATTATATACGTCTATAACGTTATATATCCTAGCCTAAGGCAATCTTAACATCTCGGATGTAATATTTTACAACATTCCCGTCATTTCGGCACCAGTTCTCTGTGGGAACATTATATACGTCTATAACGTTATATATCCTAGCCTAAGGTAATCCTAACATCTCGGGTGTAATATTTTACAACATTCCTGGCGCGTCGGCACCAACTTCTCGGTGGGAACAGTATATAAGTCTATAACGTTATATATCCTAACCTAAGGCAACCTAACATCTCGGATGTAATATTTTACTACATTCCTGGCTCTTCGGCCCCTACTTCTCCGTGGGAACATTATATACGTCTATAACGTTACTTATCCTAGCCTAAGTCAACCCAACATCTCGGATGTTATATTTTACTACATTCCTGGCGCGCCGGCCCCTACTTCACGGTGGGAACATTATATACGTCTATATCGCTATATATCCTAGCTTAAGGCAACCTAACACCTCGGATGTAATGTTTTACAACATTCCTGGCGTGTCGGCCCCTACTTCTCGGTGGGAACATTATATACGTCTATAACGCTATATATCCTAGCCTAAGGCAAACTAACATGTCGAATGTAATATTTTACAACATTCCCGTCACTTCGGACCCTACTTCTCGGCGGGAACATTATATACGTCTATAACGTTATATATCTTAGCCTAAGGCAATCCTATCATCTCGGATGTAATATTTTACAACATTCCTGGCGCGCCGGCACCTATTTCTCGGTGGGAACATTATATACGTCTATAACTTTACATATGCTAGCCTAAGGCAACCTAACATCTCGGATGTAATATTTTACTACATTCCTGGCGCGCCGGCCCCCACTTCTCGGTGGGAATATTATATACGTCTATATCGCTATATATCAAAGCCTTAGGCAACCTAACATGTCGAGCGTAATATTTTACAAAATTCCTGCCTCGTTGGCCCCTACTTCTCGGTGGGAACATTATATACGTCTATAACGTTATATATTCTAACCTAAGGGAACCTAACATCTCGGATGTAATATTTTACAACATTCCTGGCGCGTCGGCACCTACTTCTCGGTGGGAACTTTATATACGTCTATAACGTTATATATCCTAGCATAAGGCAACCTTACATGTCGATTGTAATATGTTACAATGTTCCTGGCGCGTCGGCAACTACTTCTAGGTGGGAACATTATATACGTCTATAACGTTACATATGCTAGCCTAAGGCAACCTAACATCTCGGATGTAATATTTTACTACATTCCTGGCGCGCCGGCCCCTACTTTTCGGTAGGAACATTATATACGTCTGTAGCGCTATATTTCCTAGCCTAAGGCAATCCTAACATCTCGGAAGTAATATTTTACAACATTCCTAGCGTGTCGGCACCTACTTCTCGGTGGGAACATTATGTACGTCTATAACGTTATATATCCTACCCTAAGGCAACCTAACATCTCGGATGTAATATTTTACTACATTCCTGGCACGTCGGCCCCTACTTCTCGGTGGGAACATTATATACGTCTATAACGCTATATATCCCAGCCTATGGCAACCTAACTTGTCGAGCGTAATATTTTACAACATTCCTGGCGCGTCGGCACCTACTTCTCGATGGGAACTTTATATACGTCTATAACGTTATATATCCTAGCATAAGGCAACCTAACATGTCGAGCGTAATATATTACAACATTCCTGGCTCGTCGGCACCTACTTCGCGGTGGGAACTTTATATACGTCTATAACGTTATATATTCTAACCTAAGGGAACCTAACATCTCGGATGTAATATTTTACAACATTCCTGGCATGTCGGCCCCTATTTCTCGGTGGGAACATTATATACGTCTTTAACGCTATATATCCTAGCCTAAGGCAACCTAACTTGTCGAGCGTAATATTTTACAACATTCCTGGGGCGTCGGCCCCTATTTCTCGGTGGGAACATTATATAAGTCTATAACGTTATATATCCTAACCTAAGGCAACCTAACATCTCGTATGTAATATTTTACAACATTCCCGTCACTTCGGCCCCTACTTCTCGGTGGGAACATTATATACGTCTATAACGTTATATATCTTAGCCTAAGGCAATCCTAACACGTCGGATATAATATTTTACAACATTCCTGGCGCGCCGACACCTATTTCTCGGTGGGAACATTATATACGTCTATATCGCTATATATACTAGCCTAAGGCAACCTAACATGTCGAATGTAATATTTTACAGCATTCCTGGCGCGCCGGCCCCTACTTCTCGGTGGGAACATTATATACGTCTATAACGTGATATATCCTAGCCTAAGGCAATCCTAACATCTCGGATGTAATATTTTACTACATTCGTGGCGCGCCGACCGCTATTTCTCGATGGGAACATTATATACGTCTATATCGCTATATATCCTAGCCTAAGGCAACCTAACATGTCGAGCGCAATATTTTACAACATTCCTGGCTCGTCGGCACCTACTTCTCGGTGGGAACTTTATATACGTCTATAACGTTATATATCCTAGCATAAGGCATCCTTACATGTCGAATGTAAAATTTTACATCGTTCCTGGGGCGTCGGCCCCTATTTCTCGGTGGGAAAATTATACAAGTCAATAACGTTATGTATCCTAACCTAAGGCAACCTAACATCTCGGATGTAATATTTTACAACATTCCCGTCACTTCGGCCCCTACTTCTCGGTGGGAACATTATATACGTCTATAACGATATATATCCTAGCCTAAGGCAATCCTAACATCTCGGATGTAATATTTTACAACATTCCTGGCGCGCCGGCACCTATTTCTCGGTGGGAACATTATATACGTCTATAACTTTACATATGCTAGCCTAAGGCAACCTAACATCTCGGATGTAATATTTTACTACATTCCTGGCGCGCCGGCCCCCACTTCTCGGTGGGAATATTATATACGTCTATATCGCTATATATCATAGCCTTAGGCAACCTAACATGTCGAGCGTAATATTTTACAACATTCCTGCCTCGTTGGCCCCTACTTCTCGGTGGGAACATTATATACGTCTATAACGTTATATATTCTAACCTAAGGGAACCTAACATCTCGGATGTAATATTTTACAACATTCCTGGCGCGTCGGCACCTACTTCTCGGTGGGAACTTTATATACGTCTATAACGTTATATATCCTAGCATAAGGCAACCTTACATGTCGATTGTAATATGTTACAATATTCCTGGCGCGTCGGCAACTACTTCTAGGTGGGAACATTATATACGTCTATAACGTTACATATGCTAGCCTAAGGCAACCTAACATCTCGGATGTAATATTTTACTACATTCCTGGCGCGCCGGCCCCTACTTTTCGGTAGGAACATTATATACGTCTGTAGCGCTATATTTCCTAGCCTAAGGCAATCCTAACATCTCGGAAGTAATATTTTACAACATTCCTAGCGTGTCGGCACCTACTTCTCGGTGGGAACATTATGTACGTCTATAACGTTATATATCCTACCCTAAGGCAACCTAACATCTCGGATGTAATATTTTACTACATTCCTGGCACGTCGGCCCCTACTTCTCGGTGGGAACATTATATACGTCTATAACGCTATATATACCAGCCTATGGCAACCTAACTTGTCGAGCGTAATATTTTACAACATTCCTGGCGCGTCGGCACCTACTTCTCGATGGGAACTTTATATACGTCTATAACGTTATATATCCTAGCATAAGGCAACCTAACATGTCGAGCGTAATATATTACAACATTCCTGGCTCGTCGGCACCTACTTCGCGGTGGGAACTTTATATACGTCTATAACGTTATATATTCTAACCTAAGGGAACCTAACATCTCGGATGTAATATTTTACAACATTCCTGGCATGTCGGCCCCTATTTCTCGGTGGGAACATTATATACGTCTTTAACGCTATATATCCTAGCCTAAGGCAACCTAACTTGTCGAGCGTAATATTTTACAACATTCCTGGGGCGTCGGCCCCTATTTCTCGGTGGGAACATTATATACGTCTATATCGCTATATATACTAGCCTAAGGCAACCTAACATGTCGAATGTAATATTTTACAGCATTCCTGGCGCGCCGGCCCCTACTTCTCGGTGGGAACATTATATACGTCTATAACGTGATATATCCTAGCCTAAGGCAATCCTAACATCTCGGATGTAATATTTTACTACATTCGTGGCGCGCCGACCGCTATTTCTCGATGGGAACATTATATACGTCTATATCGCTATATATCCTAGCCTAAGGCAACCTAACATGTCGAGCGTAATATTTTACAACATTCCTGGCTCGTCGGCACCTACTTCTCGGTGGGAACTTTATATACGTCTATAACGTTATATATCCTAGCATAAGGCATCCTTACATGTCGAATGTAAAATTTTACATCGTTCCTGGGGCGTCGGCCCCTATTTCTCGGTGGGAAAATTATACAAGTCAATAACGTTATGTATCCTAACCTAAGGCAACCTAACATCTCGGATGTAATATTTTACAACATTCCCGTCACTTCGGCCCCTACTTCTCGGTGGGAACATTATATACGTCTATAACGATATATATCCTAGCCTAAGGCAATCCTAACATCTCGGATGTAATATTTTACAACATTCCTGGCGCGCCGGCACCTATTTCTCGGTGGGAACATTATATACGTCTATAACTTTACATATCCTAGCCTAAGGCAACCTAACATCTCGGATGTAATATTTCACTACATTCCTGACGCGCCGGCACGCACTTCTGGGTGGGAATATTATATACGTCTATATCGCTATATATCATAGCCTAAGGCAACCTAACATGTCGAGCATAATATTTTACAATATTCCTGGCGCGTCGGCAACTACTTCTCGGTGGGAACAGTATATCCGTCTATAACGTTATATATCCTAACCTAAGGCAACTTAACATGTCGAATGTAATGTTTCACCACATTCCTGGATCGTTGGCCCCTACTTCTCGGTGGGAACTTTATATACGTCTATAACGTTATATATCCTAACCTAAGGCAACCTAACATCTCGGATGTAATATTTTACTACATTCCTGGCTCTTCGGTCCCTACTTCTCGGTGGGAACATTATATACGTCTATAACTTTACATATCCTAGCCTAAGGCAACCTAACATCTCGGATGTAATATTTCACTACATTCCTGGCGCGCCGGCCCCCCTTCTCGGTGGGAACATTATATACGTCTATATCGCTATATATCATAGCCTAAGGCAACCTAACATGTCGAGCGTAATATTTTACAACATTCCTGGCTCGTCGGCCCCTACTTCTCGGTGGGAACATTATATACGTCTATAACGTTATATATCCTAACCTAAAGGAACCTAACATCTCGGATGTAATATTTTACAACATTCCTGGCGCGCCGGCCCCTACTTTTCGGTGGGAACATTATATACGTCTGTAATGCTATATATCCTAGCCTAAGGCAATCCTAACATCTCGGAAGTAATGTTTTACAACATTCCTAGCGCGTCGGCACCTACTTCTCGGTTGGAACATTATGTACGTCTATAACGTTATATATCCGAGCCTGAGGCAACCTAACATGTCGAGCGTAATATTTTACAACATTCCTGGCTCGTCGGCACCTACTTCTCGGTGGGAACTTTATATACGTCTATAACGTTATATATCCTAGCATAAGGCAACCTTACATGTCGAATGTAATATCTTACAATATTCCTGGCGCGTCAGCAACTACTTCTAGGTGGGAACATTATATACGTCTATAACGTTACATATCCTAGCCTAAGGCAACCCTAACATCTCGGATGTAATATTTTACTACATTCGTGGCGCGCCGACCGCTATTTCTCGATGGGAACATTATATACGTCTATAACGCTATATATCCTAGCCTAAGGCAACCTAACACCTCGGATGTAATGTTTTACAACATTCCTGGCGTGTCGGCCCCTATTTCTCGTTTGGAATATTATATACGCCTTTAACGCTATATGTCCTAGCCTGAGACAACCTAACATGTCGAATGTAGTATTTTACAATATTCCTGGCGCGTCGGCAACTACTTCTCGGTGGGAACAGTATATACGTCTATAACGTTATATATCCTAACCTAAGGCAACTTAACATGTCGGATGTAATATTTTACAACATTCCTGGCGCGTCGGCAACTACTTCTAGGTGGGAACATTATATACGTCTATAACGTTACATATGCTAGCCTTAGGCAACCTAACATCTCGGATGTAATATTTTACTACATTCCTGGCGCGCCGGCCCCTACTTCTCGGTGGGAACATTATATACGTCTATAACGCTATATATCCTAGCCTAAGGCAAAATAACATGTCGAATGTAATATTTTACAACATTCCCGTCACTTCGGCCCCTACTTCTCGGTGGGAACATTATATACGTCTATAACGTTATATATCTTAGCCTAAGGCAATCCTAACATGTCGGATGTAATATTTTACAACATTCCTGGGGCGCCGACACCTATTTCTCGGTGGGAACATTATATACGTCTATATCGCTATATATACTAGCCTAAGGCAACCTAACATGTCGAATGTAATATTTTACAGCATTCCTGGCGCGCCGGCCCCTACTTCTCGGTGGGAACATTATATACATCTATAACGTGATATATCCTAGCCTAAGGCAATCCTAACATCTCGGATGTAATATTTTACTACATTCGTGGCGCGCGGACCGCTATTTCTCGATGGGAACATTATATACGTCTATATCGCTATATATCCTAGCCTAAGGCAACCTAACATGTCGAGCGTAATATTTTACAACATTCCTGGCTCGTCGGCACCTACTTCTCGGTGGGAACTTTATATATGTCTATAACGTTATGTATCCTAACCTAAGGCAACCTAACATCTCGGATGTAATATGTTACTACATTCCTGGCTCTTCGGTCCCTACCTCTCGGTGGGAACATTATATACGTCTATAACTTTACATATCCTAGCCTAAGGCAACCTAACATCTCGGATGTAATATTTCACTACATGCCTGGCGCGCCGGCCCCCACTTCTCGGTGGGAACATTATATACATCTATATCGCTATATATCATAGCCTAAGGCAACCTAACATGTTGAGCGTAATATTTTACAACATTCCTGGCTCGTCGGCCCCTACTTCTCAGTGGGAACATTATATACGTCTATAACGTTATATATCCCAACCTAAAGGAACCTAACATCTCGGATGTAATATTTGACAACATTCTTGTCGTGTCGGCCCGTACTCCTCGGTGGGAATATCGTATACGTCTATAACGTTATATATCCTAGCCTAAGGCAATCCTAACACGTCGAATGTAATATTTTACAACATTCCTGGCGCGGCAGCCCCTACTTCTCGGTGGGAACATTATATACGTCTAGATAGCTATATATCCTAGCCTAAGGCAACCTAACATGTCGAGCGTAATATTTTACATCATTCCAGGCTCGTCGGCACCCACTTCTCGGTGGGAACATTATATACGTCTATAACGTTATATATCCTAACCTAAGGGAACCTAACATCTCGGATCTAATATTTGACAACATTCTTGTCGTGTCGGCCCGTACTCCTCGGTGGGAATATCGTATACGTCTATAACGTTATATATCCTAGCCTAAGGCAGTCCTAACACGTCGAATGTAATATTTTACAACATTCCTGGCGCGGCGGCCCCTACTTCTCGGTGGGAACATTATATACGTCTATATCGCTATATATCCGAGCCAAAGGCAACCTAACATGTCGAGCGTAATATTTTACAACATTCCTGGCTCGTCGGCACCTACTTCTCGGTGGGAACTTTATATACGTCTATAACGTTATATATCCTAGCATAAGGCAACCTTACATGTCGAATGTAATATCTTACAATATTCCTGGCGCGTCGGCAACTACTTCTAGGTTGGGAACATTATATACGTCTATAACGTTACACATCCTAGCCTAAGGCAACCTAACATCTCGGATGTAATATTTTACTACATTCCTGGCGCGCCGGCCCCTACTTCCCAGTGGGAACATTAAATGCATCTATAACGTGATATATCCTAGCCTAAGGCAATCCTAACATCTCGGATGTAATATTTTACTACATTCGTGGCGCGCCGACCGCTATTTCTCGATGGGAACATTATATACATCTATAACGTGATATATCCTAGCCTAAGGCAATCCTAACATCTCGGATGTAATATTTTACTACATTCGTGGCGCGCCGACCGCTATTTCTCGATGGGAACATTATATACGTCTATATCGCTATATATCCTAGCCTAAGGCAACCTAACATGTCGAGCGTAATATTTTACAACATTCCTGGCTCGTCGGCACCTACTTCTCGGTTGGAACATTATGTACGTCTATAACGTTATATATCCGAGCCTGAGGCAACCTAACATGTCGAGCGTAATATTTTACAACATTCCTGGCTCGTCGGCACCTACTTCTCGGTGGGAACTTTATATACGTCTATAACGTTATATATCCTAGCATAAGGCAACCTTACATGTCGAATGTAATATCTTACAATATTCCTGGCGCGTCAGCAACTACTTCTAGGTGGGAACATTATATACGTCTATAACGTTATATATCCTAACCTAAAGGAACCTAACATCTCGGATGTAATATTTGACAACATTCTTGTCGTGTCGGCCCGTACTCCTCGGTGGGAATATCGTATACGTCTATAACGTTATATATCCTAGCCTAAGGCAATCCTAACACGTCGAATGTAATATTTTACAACATTCCTGGCGCGGCAGCCCCTACTTCTCGGTGGGAACATTATATACGTCTATATAGCTATATATCCTAGCCTAAGGCAACCTAACATGTCGAGCGTAATATTTTACATCATTCCAGGCTCGTCGGCACCCACTTCTCGGTGGGAACATTATATACGTCTATAACGTTATATATCCTAACCTAAGGGAACCTAACATCTCGGATCTAATATTTGACAACATTCTTGTCGTGTCGGCCCGTACTCCTCGGTGGGAATATCGTATACGTCTATAACGTTATATATCCTAGCCTAAGGCAGTCCTAACACGTCGAATGTAATATTTTACAACATTCCTGGCGCGGCGGCCCCTACTTCTCGGTGGGAACATTATATACGTCTATATCGCTATATATCCGAGCCAAAGGCAACCTAACATGTCGAGCGTAATATTTTACAACATTCCTGGCTCGTCGGCACCTACTTCTCGGTGGGAACTTTATATACGTCTATAACGTTATATATCCTAGCATAAGGCAACCTTACATGTCGAATGTAATATCTTACAATATTCCTGGCGCGTCGGCAACTACTTCTAGGTTGGGAACATTATATACGTCTATAACGTTACACATCCTAGCCTAAGGCAACCTAACATCTCGGATGTAATATTTTACTACATTCCTGGCGCGCCGGCCCCTACTTCCCAGTGGGAACATTAAATGCATCTATAACGTGATATATCCTAGCCTAAGGCAATCCTAACATCTCGGATGTAATATTTTACTACATTCGTGGCGCGCCGACCGCTATTTCTCGATGGGAACATTATATACATCTATAACGTGATATATCCTAGCCTAAGGCAATCCTAACATCTCGGATGTAATATTTTACTACATTCGTGGCGCGCCGACCGCTATTTCTCGATGGGAACATTATATACGTCTATATCGCTATATATCCTAGCCTAAGGCAACCTAACATGTCGAGCGTAATATTTTACAACATTCCTGGCTCGTCGGCACCTACTTCTCGGTGGGAACTTTATATACGTCTATAACGTTATATATCCTAACCTAAGGCAACCTAACATCTCGGATGTAATATTTTACTACATTCCTGGCGCGCCGGCACCTATTTCTCGGTGGGAACATTATATACGTCTATAACGTAATATATCTTAGCCTAAGGCAATCCTAACATGTCGGATGTAATATTTTACAACATTCCTGGCGCGCCGACACCTATTTCTCGGTGGGAACATTATATACGTCTATATCGCTATATATACTAGCCTAAGGCAACCTAACATGTCGAATGTAATATTTTACAGCATTCCTGGCGCGCCGGCCCCTACTTCTCAGTGGGAACATTATATACATCTATAACGTGATATATCCTAGCCTTAGGCAATCCTAACATCTCGGATGTAATATTTTACTACATTCGTGGCGCGCCGACCGCTATTTCTCGATGGGAACATTATATACGTCTATATCGCTATATATCCTAGCCTAAGGCAACCTAACATGTCGAGCGTAATATTTTACAACATTCCTGGCTCGTCGGCACCTACTTCTCGGTGGGAACATTATATACGTCTATAACGTTATATATCCTAACCTAAGGGAACCTAACATCTCGGATGTAATATTTTACAACATTCCTGGCGTGTCGGCCACTACTTCTCGGTGGGAACATTATATAAGTCTAGAACGCTATATATCCTAGCCTACGGCAAACTAACATGTCGAATGTAATATTTTACAACATTCCCGTCACTTCGGCACCTACTTCTCGGTGGGAACATTATATACGTCTATAACGTTATATATCCTAGTCTATGGCAACCTAACATCTCGGATGTTATATTTTACTACATTCCCGGCGCGCCGGCCCCTACTTCTCGGTGGGAACATTACATACGTCTATAACGTTATATATCCTAGTCTAAGGTAATCCTAACATCTCGGATGTAATATTTTACAACATTCCTGGCGCGTCGGCACCTACTTCTCGGTGGGAACAGCATATAAGTCTATAACGTTATATATCCTAACCTAAGGCAACCTAACATCTCGGATGTAATATTTTACTACATTCCTGGCTCGTCGGCCCCTACTTCCCGGTGGGAACATTATATACGTCTATAACGTTACTTATTCTAGCCTAAGGCAACCTAACATCTCGGATGTTATATTTTACTACATTCCTGGCGCGCCGGCACCTATTTCTCGGTGGGAACATTATATACGTCTATAACTTTACATATCCTAGCCTAAGGCAACCTAACATGTCGAGCGTAATATTTTACAACATTCCTGGTTCGTCGGCCCCTACTTCTCGGGTGGAACATTATATACGTCTATAACGTTATATATCCTTACCTAAGGCAACCTAACCTCTCGGATGTAATATTTTACTACATTCCTGGGTTGTCGGCCCCTAGTTCTCGGTGGGAACATTATATACGTCTATAACGTTATATATCCTAACCTAAGGCAACCTAACCTCTCGGATCTAATATTTTACTACATTCCTGGCACGTCGGCCCCTAGTTCTCGGTTGGAACATTATACAAGTCTAGAACGCTATATATCCTAGCCTAAGGCAAACTAACATGTCGAATGTAATATTTTACAACATTCCCGTCACTTCGGCACCTACTTCTCGGTGGGAACATTATATAGGTCTATAACGTTATATATCCTAGCCTAAGGCAACCTAACATCTCGGATGTTATATTTTACTACATTTCTGGCGCGCCGGCCCCTACTTCTCGGTGGGAACATTATATACGTCTATATCGCTATATATCATGACGTAAGGCAACCTAACATGTCGAACGTAATATTTTACAACATTGCTGTCGTGTCGTTCCCTATTTCTCGGTGGGAACATTATATACGTATATAACGTTATATATCATAGTCTAAGGCAACCTAACATCTCGGATGTAATATTTTACTACGTTCGTGGCGCACCGGCCCCTACTTCTTGGTGGGAACATTATATACGTCTATAACGTTATATATCCTAGCCTAAGGCAATCCTAACATCTCGGATGTAATATTTTACTACATTCCTGGCGCGTCGGCACCTACTTCTCGGTGGGAACATTATATACGTCTATAACGTTATATATCCTAACCTAAGTGAACCTAACACCTCGGATGTAATGTTTTACAACATTCCTGGCGTGTCGGCCCCTATTCCTCGGTGGGAACATTGTATATGTCTATAACGTTATATATCCTAACCTAAGGCAACCTAACATCTCGGATGTAATATTTTACTACATTCCTGGCACGTCGGCCACTACTTCTCGGTGGGAACATTATATAAGTCTAGAACGCTATATATCCTAGCCTACGGCAAACTAACATGTCGAATGTAATATTTTACAACATTCCCGTCACTTCGGCACCTACTTCTCGGTGGGAACATTATATACGTCTATAACGTTATATATCCTAACCTAAGGCAACCTAACATCTCGGATGTAATATTTTACTACATTCCTGGCACGTCGGCCACTACTTCTCGGTGGGAACATTATATAAGTCTAGAACGCTATATATCCTAGCCTACGGCAAACTAACATGTCGAATGTAATATTTTACAACATTCCCGTCACTTCGGCACCTACTTCTCGGTGGGAACATTATATACGTCTATAACGTTATATATCCTAGCCTATGGCAACCTAACATCTCGGATGTTATATTTTACCACATTCCCGGCGCGCCGGCACCTACTTCTCGGTGGGAACATTACATACGTCTATAACGTTATATATCCTAGCCTAAGGTAATCCTAACATCTCGGATTTAATATTTTACAACATTCCTGGCGCGTCGGCACCTACTTCTCGGTGAGAACATTATATACGTCTATAACGTTATATATCCTAGCCTATGGCAACCTAACATCTCGGATGTTATATTTTACTACATTCCCGGCGCGCCGGCTCCTACTTCACGGTGCGAACATTACATACGTCTATAACGTTATATATCCTAGCCTAAGGTAATCCTAACATCTCGGATGTAATATTTTACAACATTCCTGGCGCGTCGGCACCTACTTCTCGGTGGGAACAGCATATAAGTCTATAACGTTATATATCCTAACCTAAGGCAACCTAACATCTCGGATGTAATATTTTACTACATTCCTGGCTCGTCGGCCCCTACTTCTCGGTGGGAACATTATATACGTCTATAACGTTACTTATTCTAGCCTAAGGCAACCTAACATCTCGGATGTTATATTTTACTACATTCCTGGCGCGCCGGCACCTATTTCTCGGTGGGAACATTATATACGTCTATAACTTTACATATCCTAGCCTAAGGCAACCTAACATGTCGAGCGTAATATTTTACAACATTCCTGGTTCGTCGGCCCCTACTTCTCGGGTGGAACATTATATACGTCTATAACGTTATATATCCTTACCTAAGGCAACCTAACCTCTCGGATCTAATATTTTACTACATTCCTGGCACGTCGGCCCCTAGTTCTCGGTGGGAACATTATATACGTCTATAACGCTATATATCCTAACCTAAGGCAAACTAACATATCGAATGTAATATTTTACAACATTCCCGTCACTTCGGCCCCTACTTCTCGATGGGAACTTTATATACGTCTATAACGTTATATATCCTAACCTAAGGCAACCTAACATCTCGGATGTAATATTTTACTACATTCCTGGCACGTCGGCCACTACTTCTCGGTGGGAACATTATACAAGTCTAGAACGCTATATATCCTATCCTAAGGCAAACTAACACGTCGAATGTAATATTTTACAACATTCCCGTCACTTCGGCACCTACTTCTCGGTGGGAACATTATATACGTCTATAACATTATATATCCTAGCCTAAGGCAACCTAACATCTCGGATGTTATATTTTACTACATTTCTGGCGCGCCGGCCCCTACTTCTCGGTGGGAACATTATATACGTCTATATCGCTATATATCATGACGTAAGGCAACCTAACATGTCGAACGTAATATTTTACAACATTGCTGGCGTGTCGTCCCCTATTTCTCGGTGAGAACATTATATACGTATATAACGTTATATATCATAGTCTAAGGCAACCTAACATCTCGGATGTAATATTTTACTACGTTCGTGGCGCACCGGCCCCTACTTCTTGGTGGGATCATTATATACGTCTATAACGTTATATATCCTAACCTAAGGCAATCCTAACATCTCGGATGTAATATTTTACAACATTCCTGGCGCGTCGGCACCTACTTCTCGGTGGGAACATTATATACGTCTATAACGTTATATATCCTAACCTAAGGGAACCTAACATCTCGGATGTAATATATTACAACATTCCTGGCGTGTCGGCCCCTATTTCTCGGTGGGAACATTATATACGTCTTTAACGCTATATATCCTAGCCTAAGGTAATCCTAACATCTCGGATGTAATATTTTACAACATTCCTGGCGCGTCGGCACCTACTTCTCGGTGGGAACAGTATATAAGTCTATAACGTTATATATCCTAACCTAAGGCAACCTAACATCTCGGATGTAATATTTTACTACATTCCTGGCTCGTCGGCCCCTACTTCTCGGTGGGAACATTACATACGTCTATAACGTTATATATCCTAGCCTAAGGTAATCCTAACATCTCGGATGTAATATTTTACAACATTCCTGGCGCGCCGGCCCCTACTTCTCGGTGGGAACATTATATACGTCTATATCGCTATATACCATGACGGAAGGCAACCTAACATGTCGAGCGTAGTATTTTACAACATTCCTGGCGTGTCGGCCCCTATTTCTCGGTGGGAACATTATATACGTATATAACGTTATATATCCTAGTCTAAGGCAACCTAACATCTCGGATGTAATATTTTACTACGTTCGTGGCGCACCGGCCCCTACTTCTTGGTGGGAACATTATATACGTCTATAACGTTATATATCCTAACCTAAGGCAACCTAACCTCTCGGATGTAATATTTTACTACATTCCTGGCACGTCGGCCCCTAGTTCTCGGTGGGAACATTATATACGTCTATAACGCTATATATCCTAGCCTAAGGCAAACTAACATATCGAATGTAATATTTTACAACATTCCCGTCACTTCGGCCCCTACTTCTCGATGGGAACTTTATATACGTCTATAACGTTATATTTCCTAACCTAAGGCAACCTAACATCTCGGATGTAATATTTTCCAACATTCCTGGCGCGTCGGCACCTACTTCTCGGTGGGAACATTACATACGTCTATAACGTTATATATCCTAACCTAAGGGAACCTAACACCTCGGATGTAATGTTTTACAACATTCCTGGCGTGTCGGCCCCTATTTCTCGGTGGGAACATTGTATATGTCTATAACGCTATATGTCCTAGCCTGAGACAACCTAACATGTCGAATATAATATTTTACAATATTCCTGGCGCGTCGGCAACTACTTCTCGGTGGGAACTGTATATACGACTATAACGTTATATATCCTAACCTAAGACAACTTAACATGTCGGATGTAATATTTTACAACATTCCTGGCGCGTCGGCAACTACTTCTAGGTGGGAACATTATATACGTCTATAACGTTACATATGCTAGCCTTAGGCAACCTAACATCTCGGATGTAATATTTTACTACATTCCTGGCGCGCCGGCCCCTACTTCTCGGTGGGAACATTATATACGTCTATAACGCTATATATCCTAGCCTAAGGCAAAATAACATGTCGAATGTAATATTTTACAACATTCCCGTCACTTCGGCCCCTACTTCTCGGTGGGAACATCATATACGTCTATAACGTTATATATCTTAGCCTAAGGCAATCCTAACATGTCGGATGTAATATTTTACAACATTCCTGGGGCGCCGACACCTATTTCTCGGTGGGAACATTATAGACGTCTATAACGTTACATATGCTAGCCTTAGGCAACCTAACATCTCGGATGTAATATTTTACTACATTCCTGGCTCGTCGGCCCCTACTTCTCAGTGGGAACATTATATACGTCTATAACGTTATATATCCTAACCTAAAGGAACCTAACATCTCGGATGTAATATTTGACAACATTCTTCTCGTGTCGGCCCGTACTCCTCGGTGGGAATATCGTATACGTCTATAACGTTATATATCCTAGCCTAAGGCAATCCTAACACGTCGAATGTAATATTTTACAACATTCCTGGCGCGGCGGCCCCTACTTCTCGGTGGGAACATTATATACGTCTATATAGCTATATATCCTAGCCTAAGGCAACCTAACATGTCGAGCGTAATATTTTACATCATTCCAGGCTCGTCGGCACCCACTTCTCGGTGGGAACATTATATACGTCTATAACGTTATATATCCTAACCTAAGGGAACCTAACATCTCGGATCTAATATTTGACAACATTCTTGTCGTGTCGGCCCGTACTCCTCGGTGGGAATATCGTATACGTCTATAACGTTATATATCCTAGCCTAAGGCAGTCCTAACACGTCGAATGTAATATTTTACAACATTCCTGGCGCGGCGGCCCCTACTTCTCGGTGGGAACATTATATACGTCTATATCGCTATATATCCGAGCCTAAGGCAACCTAACATGTCGAGCGTAATATTTTACAACATTCCTGGCTCGTCGGCACCTACTTCTCGGTGGGAACTTTATATACGTCTATAACGTTATATATCCTAGCATAAGGCAACCTTACATGTCGAATGTAATATCTTACAATATTCCTGGCGCGTCGGGAACTACTTCTAGGTTGGGAACATTATATACGTCTATAACGTTACACATCCTAGCCTAAGGCAACCTAACATCTCGGATGTAATATTTTACTACATTCCTGGCGCGCCGGCCCCTACTTCCCAGTGGGAACATTAAATGCATCTATAACGTGATATATCCTAGCCTAAGGCAATCCTAACATCTCGGATGTAATATTTTACTACATTCGTGGCGCGCCGACCGCTATTTCTCGATGGGAACATTATATACATCTATAACGTGATATATCCTAGCCTAAGGCAATCCTAACATCTCGGATGTAATATTTTACTACATTCGTGGCGCGCCGACCGCTATTTCTCGATGGGAACATTATATACGTCTATATCGCTATATATCCTAGCCTAAGGCAACCTAACATGTCGAGCGTAATATTTTACAACATTCCTGGCTCGTCGGCACCTACTTCTCGGTGGGAACATTATATACGTCTATAACGTTATATATCCTAACCTAAGGGAACCTAACATCTCGGATGTAATATTTTACAACATTCCTGGCGTGTCGGCCACTACTTCTCGGTGGGAACATTATATAAGTCTAGAACGCTATATATCCTAGCCTACGGCAAACTAACATGTCGAATGTAATATTTTACAACATTCCCGTCACTTCGGCACCTACTTCTCGGTGGGAACATTATATACGTCTATAACGTTATATATCCTAGTCTATGGCAACCTAACATCTCGGATGTTATATTTTACTACATTCCCGGCGCGCCGGCCCCTACTTCTCGGTGGGAACATTACATACGTCTATAACGTTATATATCCTAGCCTAAGGTAATCCTAACATCTCGGATGTAATATTTTACAACATTCCTGGCGCGTCGGCACCTACTTTTCGGTGGGAACATTATATACGTCTATAACGTTATATATCCTAGCCTATGGCAACCTAACATCTCGGATGTTATATTTTACTACATTCCCGGCGCGCCGGCTCCTACTTCACGGTGCGAACATTACATACGTCTATAACGTTATATATCCTAGCCTAAGGTAATCCTAACATCTCGGATGTAATATTTTACAACATTCCTGGCGCGTCGGCACCTACTTCTCGGTGGGAACAGCATATAAGTCTATAACGTTATATATCCTAACCTAAGGCAACCTAACATCTCGGATGTAATATTTTACTACATTCCTGGCTCGTCGGCCCCTACTTCCCGGTGGGAACATTATATACGTCTATAACGTTACTTATTCTAGCCTAAGGCAACCTAACATCTCGGATGTTATATTTTACTACATTCCTGGCGCGCCGGCACCTATTTCTCGGTGGGAACATTATATACGTCTATAACTTTACATATCCTAGCCTAAGGCAACCTAACATGTCGAGCGTAATATTTTACAACATTCCTGGTTCGTCGGCCCCTACTTCTCGGGTGGAACATTATATACGTCTATAACGTTATATATCCTTACCTAAGGCAACCTAACCTCTCGGATGTAATATTTTACTACATTCCTGGGTTGTCGGCCCCTAGTTCTCGGTGGGAACATTATATACGTCTATAACGTTATATATCCTAACCTAAGGCAACCTAACCTCTCGGATCTAATATTTTACTACATTCCTGGCACGTCGGCCCCTAGTTCTCGGTTGGAACATTATACAAGTCTAGAACGCTATATATCCTAGCCTAAGGCAAACTAACATGTCGAATGTAATATTTTACAACATTCCCGTCACTTCGGCACCTACTTCTCGGTGGGAACATTATATACGTCTATAACGTTATATATCCTAGCCTATGGCAACCTAACATCTCGGATGTTATATTTTACCACATTCCCGGCGCGCCGGCCCCTACTTCTCGGTGGGAACATTACATACGTCTATAACGTTATATATCCTAGCCTAAGGTAATCCTAACATCTCGGATTTAATATTTTACAACATTCCTGGCGCGTCGGCACCTACTTCTCGGTGAGAACATTATATACGTCTATAACGTTATATATCCTAGCCTATGGCAACCTAACATCTCGGATGTTATATTTTACTACATTCCCGGCGCGCCGGCTCCTACTTCACGGTGCGAACATTACATACGTCTATAACGTTATATATCCTAGCCTAAGGTAATCCTAACATCTCGGATGTAATATTTTACAACATTCCTGGCGCGTCGGCACCTACTTCTCGGTGGGAACAGCATATAAGTCTATAACGTTATATATCCTAACCTAAGGCAACCTAACATCTCGGATGTAATATTTTACTACATTACTGGCTCGTCGGCCCCTACTTCTCGGTGGGAACATTATATACATCTATAACGTTACTTATTCTAGCCTAAGGCAACCTAACATCTCGGATGTTATATTTTACTACATTCCTGGCGCGCCGGCACCTATTTCTCGGTGGGAACATTATATACGTCTATAACTTTACATATCCTAGCCTAAGGCAACCTAACATGTCGAGCGTAATATTTTACAACATTCCTGGTTCGTCGGCCCCTACTTCTCGGGTGGAACATTATATACGTCTATAACGTTATATATCCTTACCTAAGGCAACCTAACCTCTCGGATCTAATATTTTACTACATTCCTGGCACGTCGGCCCCTAGTTCTCGGTGGGAACATTATATACGTCTATAACGCTATATATCCTAACCTAAGGCAAACTAACATATCGAATGTAATATTTTACAACATTCCCGTCACTTCGGCCCCTACTTCTCGATGGGAACTTTATATACGTCTATAACGTTATATATCCTAACCTAAGGCAACCTAACATCTCGGATGTAATATTTTACTACATTCCTGGCACGTCGGCCCCTAGTTCTCGGTGGGAACATTATATACGTCTATAACGCTATATATCCTAGCCTAAGGCAAACTAACATATCGAATGTAATATTTTACAACATTCCCGTCACTTCGGCCCCTACTTCTCGATGGGAACTTTATATACGTCTATAACGTTATATTTCCTAACCTAAGGCAACCTAACATCTCGGATGTAATATTTTCCAACATTCCTGGCGCGTCGGCACCTACTTCTCGGTGGGAACAGTATATAAGTCTATAACGTTATATATCCTAACCTAAGGCAACCTAACATCTCGGATGTAATATTTTACTACATTCCTGGCGCGCCGGACCCTACTTCTCGGTGGGAACATTATATACGTCTATATCGCTATATACCATGACGGAAGGCAACCTAACATGTCGAGCGTAGTATTTTACAACATTCCTGGCGTGTCGGCCCCTATTTCTCGGTGGGAACATTATATACGTATATAACGTTATATATCCTAGTCTAAGGCAACCTAACATCTCGGATGTAATATTTTACTACGTTCGTGGCGCACCGGCCCCTACTTCTTGGTGGGAACATTATATACGTCTATAACGTTATATATCCTAACCTAAGGCAACCTAACCTCTCGGATGTAATATTTTACTACATTCCTGGCACGTCGGCCCCTAGTTCTCGGTGGGAACATTATATACGTCTATAACGCTATATATCCTAGCCTAAGGCAAACTAACATATCGAATGTAATATTTTACAACATTCCCGTCACTTCGGCCCCTACTTCTCGATGGGAACTTTATATACGTCTATAACGTTATATTTCCTAACCTAAGGCAACCTAACATCTCGGATGTAATATTTTCCAACATTCCTGGCGCGTCGGCACCTACTTCTCGGTGGGAACATTATATACGTCTATAACGTTATATATCCTAACCTAAGGGAACCTAACACCTCGGATGTAATGTTTTACAACATTCCTGGCGTGTCGGCCCCTATTTCTCGGTGGGAACATTGTATATGTCTATAACGCTATATGTCCTAGCCTGAGACAACCTAACATGTCGAATATAATATTTTACAATATTCCTGGCGCGTCGGCAACTACTTCTCGGTGGGAACTGTATATACGACTATAACGTTATATATCCTAACCTAAGACAACTTAACATGTCGAATGTAATATTTTGCCACATTCCTGGCTCGTTGGCCCCTACTTATCGGTGGGAACAATATATACGTCTATAACGTTATATATCCTTGCGTAAGGCAACCTAACATCTCGGATGTAATATTTTACTACATTCCTGGCGCGCCGGCCCCTACTTCTCGGTGGGAACATTATATACGTCTATATCGCTATACCCCATGACGTAAGGCAACCTAGCATGTCGAGCGTAGTATTTTACAACATTCCTGGCGTGTCGGCCCCTATTGCTCGGTGGGAACATTATATACGTATATAACGTTATATATCCTAGTCTAAGGCAACCTAACAACTCGGATGTAATATTTTACTACGTTCGTGGCGCACCGGCCCCTACTTCTTGGTGGGAACATTATATACGTCTATAACGTTATATATCCTAGCCTAAGGCAATCCTAACATCTCGGATGTAATATGTTACTACGTTCGTGGCGCACCGGCCCCTACTTCTTGGTGGGAACATTATATACGTCTATAACGTTATATATCCTAGCCTAAGGCAATCCTAACATCTCGGATGTAATATTTTACAACATTCCTGGCGCGTCGGCACCTACTTCTCGGTGGGAACATTATATACGTCTATAACGTTATATATCCTAACCTAAGGGAACCTAACACCTCGGATGTAATGTTTTACAACATTCCTGGCGTGTCGGCCCCTATTTCTCGGTGGGAACATTGTATATGTCTATAACGTTATATGTCCTAGCCTGAGACAACCTAACATGTCGAATATAATATTTTACAATATTCCTGGCGCGTCGGCAACTACTTCTCGGTGGGAATATTATATACGTCTATAAAGTTATATATCCCAGCCTAAGGCAACCTAACATACCGGATGTAATATTTTACCACATTCCTGGCGCGCTGGCCCCTACTTCTCGGTGGGAACATTATATACGTCTATAACGCCATATATCCTAACTTAAGGCAATCCTCATATCTCGGATGTAATATTTTACAACATTCCTGGCGCGCCGGCACCTATTTCTCGGTGGGAACATTATATACGTCTATAACTTTACACATCCTAGCCTAAGGCAACCTAACATGTCGAGCGTAATATTTTACAACATTCCTGGCTCATCGGCCCCTACTTCTCGGTGGGAACATTATATATGTCTATAACGTTATATATCCTAACCTAAGGGAACCTAACATCTTGGAAGTAATATTTGATAACATTCCTGGCGTGTAGGCGCGTAGTTCTCGGTGGGAATATCATATACGTCTATAACGTTATATATCCTAGCCTAAGGCAATCCTAACATGTCGAATGTAATATTTGACAGCATTCCTGGCGCGTTGGCCCCTACTTCTCGGGTGGAAGATTATATACGTCTATAACGTTACTTATTCAAGCCTAAGGCAACCTAACATCTCGGATGTTATATTTTACTACATTCTAGGCGCGCCGGCCCCTACTTCTCGGTCGGAACATTATATACGTCTATAACGTTACTTATTCAAGCCTAAGGCAACCTAACATCTCGGATGTTATATTTTACTACATTCTAGGCGCGCCGGCCCCTACTTCTCGGTGGGAACACTATATACGTCTATAACGTTACTTATTCTAGCCTAAGGCAACCTAACATCTCGGATGTTATATTTTACTACATTCCTGGCGCGCCGGCCCCTACTTCTCGGTTGGAACATTATATACGTCTATAATGCTATATATCCTTGCCTAAGGCAACCTAACATCTCGGATGTAATATTTTACTACATTCCTGGCGCGCCGGCCCCTACATCTCGGTGGGAACATTATATACGTCTATATCGCTATATATCATGACGTAAGGCAACCTAACATGTCGAGCGTAATATTTTACAACATTCCTGGCGTGTCGGCCCCTATTTCTCGGTGGGAACATTATATACGTATATAACGTTATATATCCTAGTCTAAGGCAACCTAACAACTCGGATGTAATATTTTACTACGTTCGTGGAGCACCGGCCCCTACTTCTTGGTGCGAACATTATATACGTCTATAACGTTATATATCCTAGTCTAAGGCAACCTAACATCTCGGATGTAATATTTTACTACGTTCGTGGCGCACCGGCACCTACTTCTCGGTGGGAACATTATATACGTCTATAACGTTATATATCCTAACCTAAGGGAACCTATCACCTCGGATGTAATGTTTTACAACATTCCTGGCGTGTCGGCCCCTATTTCTCGGTGGGAACATTGTATATGTCTATAACGCTATATGTCCTAGCCTGAGACAACCTAACATGTCGAATATAATATTTTACAATATTCCTGGCGCGTCGGCAACTACTTCTCGGTGGGAACTGTATATACGACTATAACGTTATATATCCTAACCTAAGACAACTTAACATGTCGAATGTAATATTTTGCCACATTCCTGGCTCGTTGGCCCCTACTAATCGGTGGGAACATTATATACGTCTATAACGTTATATATCCTAACCTAAGGGAACCTAACATCTCGGATGTAATATTTTACAACATTCCTGGCGCGTCGGCACCTACTTCTCGGTGGGAACATTATATACGTCTATAACGTTATATATCCTAACCTAAGGGAACCTAACACCTCGGATGTAATGTTTTACAACATTCCTGGCGTGTCGGCCCCTATTTCTCGGTGGGAACATTGTATATGTCTATAACGTTATATGTGCTAGCCTGAGACAACCTAACATGTCGAATATAATATTTTACAATATTCCTGGCGCGTCTGCAACTACTTCTCGGTGGGAACTGTATATACGACTATAACGTTATATATCCTAACCTAAGACAACTTAACATGTCGAATGTAATATTTTGCCACATTCCTGGCTCGTTGGCCCCTACTTATCGGTGGGAACATTATATACGTCTATAACGTTATATATCCTAACCTAAGGGAACCTAACATCTCGGATGTAATATTTTACAACATTCCTGGCGTGTCGGCCCCTATTTCTCGGTGGGAACATTATATACGTCTTTAACGCTATATATCCTAGCCTAAGGCAACCTAATTTGTCGAGCGTAATATTTTACAACATTCCTGGCGCGTCGGCACCTACTTCTCGGTGGGAATATTATATACGTCTATAAAGTTATATATCCTAGCCTAAGGCAACCTAACATACCGGATGTAATATTTTACAACATTCCCGTCACTTCGGCACCTACTTCTCGGTGGGAACATTATATACGTCTATAACGTTATATATCCTAGCCTAAGACAATCCTAACCTCTCGGATGTAATATTTTACTACATTCCTGGCACGTCGGCCCCTAGTTCTCGGTGGGAACATTATATACGTCTATAACGCTATATATCCTAGCCTAAGGCAAACTAACATATCGAATGTAATATTTTACAACATTCCCGTCACTTCGGCCCCTACTTCTCGATGGGAACTTTATATACGTCTATAACGTTATATATCCTAACCTAAGGCAACCTAACATCTCGGATGTAATATTTTACTACATTCCTGGCACGTCGGCCACTACTTCTCGGTGGGAACATTATACAAGTCTAGAACGCTATATATCCTAGCCTAAGGCAAACTAACATGTCGAATGTAATATTTTACAACATTCCCGTCACTTCGGCACCTACTTCTTGGTGGGAACATTATATACGTCTATAACGTTATATATCCTAGCCTAAGGGAACCTAACATCTCGGATGTTATATTTTACTACATTTCTGGCGCGCCGGCCCCTACTTCTCGGTGGGAACATTATATACGTCTATATCGCTATATATCATGACGTAAGGCAACCTAACATGTCGAGCGTAATATTTTACAACATTCCTGGCGTGTCGTCCCCTATTTCTCGGTGGGAACATTATATACGTATATAACGTTATATATCATAGTCTAAGGCAACCTAACATCTCGGATGTAATATTTTACTACGTTCGTGGCGCACCGGCCCCTACTTCTTGGTGGGAACATTATATACGTCTATAACGTTATATATCCTAGCCTATGGCAACCTAACATCTCGGATGTTATATTTTACTACATTCCCGGCGCGCCGGCCCCTACTTCTCGGTGGGAACATTACATACGTCTATAACGTTATATATCCTAGCCTAAGGTAATCCTAACATCTCGGATGTAATATTTTACAACATTCCTGGCGCGTCGGCACCTACCTCTAGGTGGGAACAGTATATAAGTCTATAACGTTATATATCCTAACCTAAGGCAACCTAACATCTCGGATGTAATATTTTACTACATTCCTGGCTCGTCGGCCCCTACTTCTCGGTGGGAACACTATATACGTCTATAACGTTACTTATTCTAGCCTAAGGCAACCTAACATCTCGGATGTTATATTTTACTACATTCCCGGCGCGCCGGCCCCTACTTCTCGGTGGGAACATTACATACGTCTATAACGTTATATATCCTTGCGTAAGGCAACCTAACATCCCGGATGTAATATTTTACTACATTCCTGGCGCGCCGGCCCCTACTTCTCGGTGGGAACATTATATACGTCTATATCGCTATACCCCATGACGTAAGGCAACCTAGCATTTCGAGCGTAGTATTTTACAACATTCCTGGCGTGTCGGCCCCTATTTCTTGGTGGGAACATTATATACGTATATAACGTTATATATCCTAACCTAAGGCAACCTAACATCTCGGATGTATCATTTTACTACATTCCTGTCTCGTCGGTCCCTACTTCTCGGTGGGAACACTATATACGTCTATAACGTTACTTATTCTAGCCTAAGGCAACCTAACATCTCGGATGTTATATTTTACTACATTCCTGGCGCGCCGGCCCCTACTTCTCGGTTGGAACATTATTTACGTCTATAATGCTATATATCCTTGCCTAAGGCAACCTAACATCTCGGATGTAATATTTTACTACATTCCTGGCGCGCCGGCCCCTACATCTCGGTGGGAACATTATATACGTCTATATCGCTATATATCATGACGTAAGGCAACCTAACATGTCGAGCGTAATATTTTACAACATTCCTGGCGTGTCGGCCCCTATTGCTCGGTGGGAACATTATATACGTATATAACGTTATATATCCTAGTCTAAGGCAACCTAACAACTCGGATGTAATATTTTACTACGTTCGTGGCGCACCGGCCCCTACTTCTTGGTGGGAACATTATATACGTCTATAACGTTATATATCCTAGCCTAAGGCAATCCTAACATCTCGGATGTAATATGTTACTACGTTCGTGGCGCACCGGCCCCTACTTCTTGGTGGGAACATTATATACGTCTATAACGTTATATATCCTAGCCTAAGGCAATCCTAACATCTCGGATGTAATATTTTACAACATTCCTGGCGCGTCGGCACCTACTTCTCGGTGGGAACATTATATACGTCTATAACGTTATATATCCTAACCTAAGGGAACCTAACACCTCGGATGTAATGTTTTACAACATTCCTGGCGTGTCGGCCCCTATTTCTCGGTGGGAACATTGTATATGTCCATAACGTTATATGTCCTAGCCTGAGACAACCTAACATGTCGAATATAATATTTTACAATATTCCTGGCGCGTCGGCAACTACTTCTCGGTGGGAACTGTATATACGACTATAATGTTATATATCCTAACCTAAGACAATTTAACATGTCGAATGTAATATTTTGCCAAATTCCTGGCTCGTTGGCCCCTACTTATCGGTGGGAACATTATATACGTCTATAACGTTATATATCCTAACCTAAGGGAACCTAACATCTCGGATGTAATATTTTACAACATTCCTGGCGTGTCGGCCCCTATTTCTCGGTGGGAACATTATATACGTCTATAACGCTATATATCCTAGCCTAAGGCAACCTAACATCTCGGATGTAATATTTTACTACATTCCCGGCGCGCCGGCCCCTACTTCTCGGTGGGGACATTACATACGTCTATAACGTTATATATCCTAGCCTAAGGTAATCCTAACATCTCGGATGTAATATTTTAAACATTCCTGGCGCGTCGGCACCTACTTCTCGGTGGGAACATTATATACGTCTATAACGTTATATATCCTAACCTAAGGGAACCTAACACCTCGGATGTAATGTTTTACAACATTCCTGGCGTGTCGGCCCCTATTTCTCGGTGGGAACATTGTATATGTCTATAACGCTATATGTCCTAGCCTGAGACAACCTAACATGTCGAATATAATATTTTACAATATTCCTGGCGCGTCGGCAACTACTTCTCGGTGGGAACTGTATATACGACTATAACGTTATATATCCTAACCTAAGACAACTTAACATGTCGAATGTAATATTTTGCCACATTCCTGGCTCGTTGGCCCCTACTTATCGGTGGGAACATTATATACGTCTATAACGTTATATATCCTAACCTAAGGGAACCTAACATCTCGGATGTAATATTTTACAACATTCCTGGCGCGTCGGCACCTACTTCTCGGTGGGAACATTATATACGTCTATAACGTTATATATCCTAACCTAAGGGAACCTAACACCTCGGATGTAATGTTTTACAACATTCCTGGCGTGTCGGCCCCTATTTCTCGGTGGGAACATTGTATATGTCTATAACGTTATATGTGCTAGCCTGAGACAACCTAACATGTCGAATATAATATTTTACAATATTCCTGGCGCGTCGGCAACTACTTCTCGGTGGGAACTGTATATACGACTATAACGTTATATATCCTAACCTAAGACAACTTAACATGTCGAATGTAATATTTTGCCACATTCCTGGCTCGTTGGCCCCTACTTATCGGTGGGAACATTATATACGTCTATAACGTTATATATCCTAACCTAAGGGAACCTAACATCTCGGATGTAATATTTTACAACATTCCTGGCGTGTCGGCCCCTATTTCTCGGTGGGAACATTATATACGTCTTTAACGCTATATATCCTAGCCTAAGGCAACCTAATTTGTCGAGCGTAATATTTTACAACATTCCTGGCGCGTCGGCACCTACTTCTCGGTGGGAATATTATATACGTCTATAAAGTTATATATCCTAGCCTAAGGCAACCTAACATACCGGATGTAATATTTTACAACATTCCCGTCACTTCGGCACCTACTTCTCGGTGGGAACATTATATACGTCTATAACGTTATATATCCTAGCCTAAGACAATCCTAACATCTCGGATGTAATATTTTACAACATTCCTGGCGCGTCGGCACCTACTTCTCGGTGGGAACATTACATACGTCTATAACGTTATATATCCTAGCCTAAGGTAATCCTAACATCTCGGATGTAATATTTTACAACATACCTGGCGCGTCGGCACCTACTTCTCGGTGGGAACATTATATACGTCTATAACGTTATATATCCTAGCCTATGGCAACCTAACATCCCGGATGTTATATTTTACTACATTCCCGGCGCGCCGGCACCTACTTCTCGGTGGGAACATTACATACGTCTATAACGTTATATATCCTAGCCTAAGGTAATCCTAACATCTCGGATGTAATATTTTACAACATTCCTGGCGCGTCGGCACCTACTTCTCGGTGGGAACAGTATATAAGTCTATAACGTTATATATCCTAACCTAAGGCAACCTAACATCTCGGATGTAATATATTACTACATTCCTGGCTCGTCGGCCCCTACTTCTCGGTGGGAACATTACATACGTCTATAACGTTATATATCCTAGCCTAAGGTAATCCTAACATCTCGGATGTAATATTTTACAACATTCCTGGCGCGCCGGCCCCTACTTCTCGGTGGGAACATTATATACGTCTATATCGCTATATACCATGACGGAAGGCAACCTAACATGTCGAGCGTAGTATTTTACAACATTCCTGGCGTGTCGGCCCCTATTTCTCGGTGGGAACATTATATACGTATATAACGTTATATATCCTAGTCTAAGGCAACCTAACATCTCGGATGTAATATTTTACTACGTTCGTGGCGCACCGGCCCCTACTTCTTGGTGGGAACATTATATACGTCTATAACGTTATATATCCTAACCTAAGGCAACCTAACCTCTCGGATGTAATATTTTACTACATTCCTGGCACTTCGGCCCCTAGTTCTCGGTGGGAACATTATATACGTCTATAACGCTATATATCCTAGCCTAAGGCAAACTAACATATCGAATGTAATATTTTACAACATTCCCGTCACTTCGGCCCCTACTTCTCGATGGGAACTTTATATACGTCTATAACGTTATATATCCTAACCTAAGGCAACCTAACATCTCGGATGTAATATTTTACTACATTCCTGGCACGTCGGCCACTACTTCTCGGTGGGAACATTATACAAGTCTAGAACGCTATATATCCTAGCCTAAGGCAAACTAACATGTCGAATGTAATATTTTACAACATTCCCGTCACTTCGGCACCTACTTCTTGGTGGGAACATTATATACGTCTATAACGTTATATATCCTAGCCTAAGGCAACCTAACATCACGGATGTTATATTTTACTACATTTCTGGCGCGCCGGCCCCTACTTCTCGGTGGGAACATTATATACGTCTATATCGCTATATATCATGACGTAAGGCAACCTAACATGTCGAGCGTAATATTTTACAACATTCCTGGCGTGTCGTCCCCTATTTCTCGGTGGGAACATTATATACGTATATAACGTTATATATCATAGTCTAAGGCAACCTAACATCTCGGATGTAATATTTTACTACGTTCGTGGCGCACCGGCCCCTACTTCTTGGTGGGAACATTATATACGTCTATAACGTTATATATCCTAGCCTATGGCAACCTAACATCTCGGATGTAATATTTTACAACATTCCCGGCGCGCCGGCCCCTACTTCTCGGTGGGAACATTACATACGTCTATAACGTTATATATCCTAGCCTAAGGTAATCCTAACATCTCGGATGTAATATTTTACAACATTCCTGGCGCGTCGGCACCTACCTCTAGGTGGGAACAGTATATAAGTCTATAACGTTATATATCCTAACCTAAGGCAACCTAACATCTCGGATGTAATATTTTACTACATTCCTGGCTCGTCGGCCCCTACTTCTCGGTGGGAACACTATATACGTCTATAACGTTACTTATTCTAGCCTAAGGCAACCTAACATCTCGGATGTTATATTTTACTACATTCCCGGCGCGCCGGCCCCTACTTCTCGGTGGGAACATTACATACGTCTATAACGTTATATATCCTAGCCTAAGGTAATCCTAACAACTCGGATGTAATATTTTACTACATTCCTGGCACGTCGGCCCCTAGTTCTCGGTGGGAACATTATATACGTATATAACGTTATATATCCTAGTCTAAGGCAACCTAACATCTCGGATGTAATATTCTACTACGTTCGTGGCGCACCCGGCCCTACTTCTTGGTGGGAACATTATATACGTCTATAACGTTATATATCCTAGCCTAAGGCAATCCTAACATCTCGGATGTAATATTTTACAACATTCCTGGCGCGTCGGCACCTACTTCTCGGTGGGAACATTATATACGTCTATAACGTTATATATCCTAACCTAAGGGAACCTAACACCTCGGATGTAATGTTTTACAACATTCCTGGCGTGTCGGCCCCTATTTCTCGGTGGGAACATTGTATATGTCTATAACGCTATATGTCCTAGCCTGAGACAACCTAACATGTCGAATATAATATTTTACAATATTCCTGGCGCGTCGGCAACTACTTCTCGGTGGGAACTGTATATACGACTATAACGTTATATATCCTAACCTAAGACAACTTAACATGTCGAATGTAATATTTTGCCACATTCCTGGCTCGTTGGCCCCTACTTCTCGGTCGGAACATTACATACGTCTATAACGTTATATATCCTAGCCTAAGGTAATCCTAACATCTCGGATGTAATATTTTACAACATTCTTGGCGCGTCGGCACCTACCTCTAGGTGGGAACAGTATATAAGTCTATAACGTTATATATCCTAACCTAAGGCAACCTAACATCTCGGATGTAATATTTTACTACATTCCTGGCTCGTCGGCCCCTACTTCTCGGTGGGAACACTATATACGTCTATAACGTTACTTATTCTAGCCTAAGGCAACCTAACATCTCGGATGTAATATTTTACTACATTCCCGGCGCGCCGGCCCCTACTTCGCGGTGGGAACATTACATACGTCTATAACGTTATATATCCTAGCCTAAGGTAATCCTAACATCTCGGATGTAATATTTTAAACATTCCTGGCGCGTCGGCACCTACTTCTCGGTGGGAACATTATATGCGTCTATAACGTTATATATCCTAACCTAAGGGAACCTAACACCTCGGATGTAATGTTTTACAACATTCCTGGCGTGTCGGCCCCTATTTCTCGGTGGGAACATTGTATATGTCTATAACGCTATATGACCTAGCCTGAGACAACCTAACATGTCGAATATAATATTTTACAATATTCCTGGCGCGTCGGCAACTACTTCTCGGTGGGAACTGTATATACGACTATAACGTTATATATCCTAACCTAAGACAACTTAACATGTCGAATGTAATATTTTGCCACATTCCTGGCTCGTTGGCCCCTACTTATCGGTGGGAACATTATATACGTCTATAACGTTATATATCCTAACCTAAGGGAACCTAACATCTCGGATGTAATATTTTACAACATTCCTGGCGCGTCGGCACCTACTTCTCGGTGGGAACATTATATACGTCTATAACGTTATATATCCTAACCTAAGGGAACCTAACACCTCGGATGTAATGTTTTACAACATTCCTGGCGTGTCGGCCCCTATTTCTCGGTGGGAACATTGTATATGTCTATAACGTTATATGTGCTAGCCTGAGACAACCTAACATGTCGAATATAATATTTTACAATATTCCTGGCGCGTCGGCAACTACTTCTCGGTGGGAACTGTATATACGACTATAACGTTATATATCCTAACCTAAGACAACTTAACATGTCGAATGTAATATTTTGCCACATTCCTGGCTCGTTGGCCCCTACTTATCGGTTGGAACATTATATACGTCTATAACGTTATATATCCTAACCTAAGGGAACCTAACATCTCGGATGTAATATTTTACAACATTCCTGGCGTGTCGGCCCCTATTTCTCGGTGGGAACATTATATACGTCTTTAACGCTATATATCCTAGCCTAAGGCAACCTAATTTGTCGAGCGTAATATTTTACAACATTCCTGGCGCGTCGGCACCTACTTCTCGGTGGGAATATTATATACGTCTATAAAGTTATATATCCTAGCCTAAGGCAACCTAACATACCGGATGTAATATTTTACAACATTCCCGTCACTTCGGCACCTACTTCTCGGTGGGAACATTATATACGTCTATAACGTTATATATCCTAGCCTAAGACAATCCTAACATCTCGGATGTAATATTTTACAACATTCCTGGCGCGTCGGCACCTACTTCTCGGTGGGAACATTACATACGTCTATAACGTTATATATCCTAGCCTAAGGTAATCCTAACATCTCGGATGTAATATTTTACAACATACCTGGCGCGTCGGCACCTACTTCTCGGTGGGAACATTATATACGTCTATAACGTTATATATCCTAGCCTATGGCAACCTAACATCCCGGATGTTATATTTTACTACATTCCCGGCGCGCCGGCACCTACTTCTCGGTGGGAACATTACATACGTCTATAACGTTATATATCCTAGCCTAAGGTAATCCTAACATCTCGGATGTAATATTTTACAACATTCCTGGCGCGTCGGCACCTACTTCTCGGTGGGAACAGTATATAAGTCTATAACGTTATATATCCTAACCTAAGGCAACCTAACATCTCGGATGTAATATTTTACTACATTCCTGGCTCGTCGGCCCCTACTTCTCGGTGGGAACATTACATACGTCTATAACGTTATATATCCTAGCCTAAGGTAATCCTAACATCTCGGATGTAATATTTTACAACATTCCTGGCGCGCCGGCCCCTACTTCTCGGTGGGAACATTATATACGTCTATATCGCTATATACCATGACGGAACCAACCTAACATGTCGATCGTAGTATTTTACAACATTCCTGGCGTGTCGGCCCCTATTTCTCGGTGGGAACATTATATACGTATGTAACGTTATATATCCTAGTCTAAGGCAACCTAACATCTCGGATGTAATATTTTACTACGTTCGTGGCGCACCGGCCCCTACTTCTTGGTGGGAACATTATATACGTCTATAACGTTATATATCCTAACCTAAGGCAACCTAACCTCTCGGATGTAATATTTTACTACATTCCTGGCACTTCGGCCCCTAGTTCTCGATGGGAACATTATATACGTCTATAACGCTATATATCCTAGCCTAAGGCAAACTAACATATCGAATGTAATATTTTACAACATTCCCGTCACTTCGGCCCCTACTTCTCGATGGGAACTTTATATACGTCTATAACGTTATATATCCTAACCTAAGGCAACCTAACATCTCGGATGTAATATTTTACTACATTCCTGGCACGTCGGCCACTACTTCTCGGTGGGAACATTATACAAGTCTAGAACGCTATATATCCTAGCCTAAGGCAAACTAACATGTCGAATGTAATATTTTACAACATTCCCGTCACTTCGGCACCTACTTCTTGGTGGGAACATTATATACGTCTATAACGTTATATATCCTAGCCTAAGGCAACCTAACATCTCGGATGTTATATTTTACTACATTTCTGGCGCGCCGGCCCCTACTTCTCGGTGGGAACATTATATACGTCTATATCGCTATATATCATGACGTAAGGCAACCTAACATGTCGAGCGTAATATTTTACAACATTCCTGGCGTGTCGTCCCCTATTTCTCGGTGGGAACATTATATACGTATATAACGTTATATATCATAGTCTAAGGCAACCTAACATCTCGGATGTAATATTTTACTACGTTCGTGGCGCACCGGCCCCTACTTCTTGGTGGGAACATTATATACGTCTATAACGTTATATATCCTAGCCTATGGCAACCTAACATCTCGGGTGTTATATTTTACTACATTCCCGGCGCGCCGGCCCCTACTTCTCGGTGGGAACATTACATACGTCTATAACGTTATATATCCTAGCCTAAGGTAATCCTAACATCTCGGATGTAATAATTTACAACATTCCTGGCGCGTCGGCACCTACCTCTAGGTGGGAACAGTATATAAGTCTATAACGTTATATATCCTAACCTAAGGGAACCTAACACCTCGGATGTAATGTTTTACAGCATTCCTGGCGTGTCGGCCCCTATTTCTCGGTGGGAACATTGTATATGTCTATAACGCTATATGTCCTAGCCTGAGACAACCTAACATGTCGAATATAATATTTTACAATATTCCTGGCGCGTCGGCAACTACTTCTCGGTGGGAACTGTATATACGACTATAACGTTATATATCCTAACCTAAGACAACTTAACATGTCGAATGTGATATTTTGCCACATTCCTGGCTCGTTGGCCCCTACTTCTCGGTGGGAACATTACATACGTCTATAACGTTATATATCCTAGCCTAAGGTAATCCTAACATCTCGGATGTAATATTTTACAACATTCCTGGCGCGTCGGCACCTACCTCTAGGTGGGAACAGTATATAAGTCTATAACGTTATATATCCTAACCTAAGGCAACCTAACATCTCGGATGTAATATTTTACTACATTCCTGGCTCGTCGGCCCCTACTTCTCGGTGGGAACACTATATACGTCTATAACGTTACTTATCCTAGCCTAAGGCAACCTAACATACCGGATGTAATATTTTACAACATTCCCGTCACTTCGGCACCTACTTCTCGGTGGGAACATTATATACGTCTATAACGTTATATATCCTAGCCTAAGACAATCCTAACATCTCGGATGTAATATTTTACAACATTCCTGGCGCGTCGGCACCTACTTCTCGGTGGGAACATTACATACGTCTATAACGTTATATATCCTAGCCTAAGGTAATCCTAACATCTCGGATGTAATATTTTACAACATACCTGGCGCGTCGGCACCTACTTCTCGGTGGGAACATTATATACGTCTATAACGTTATATATCCTAGCCTATGGCAACCTAACATCCCGGATGTTATATTTTACTACATTCCCGGCGCGCCGGCACCTACTTCTCGGTGGGAACATTACATACGTCTATAACGTTATATATCCTAGCCTAAGGTAATCCTAACATCTCGGATGTAATATTTTACAACATTCCTGGCGCGTCGGCACCTACTTCTCGGTGGGAACAGTATATAAGTCTATAACGTTATATATCCTAACCTAAGGCAACCTAACATCTCGGATGTAATATTTTACTACATTCCTGGCTCGTCGGCCCCTACTTCTCGGTGGGAACATTACATACGTCTATAACGTTATATATCCTAGCCTAAGGTAATCCTAACATCTCGGATGTAATATTTTACAACATTCCTGGCGCGCCGGCCCCTACTTCTCGGTGGGAACATTATATACGTCTATATCGCTATATACCATGACGGAAGGCAACCTAACATGTCGATCGTAGTATTTTACAACATTCCTGGCGTGTCGGCCCCTATTTCTCGGTGGGAACATTATATACGTATATAACGTTATATATCCTAGTCTAAGGCAACCTAACATCTCGGATGTAATATTTTACTACGTTCGTGGCGCACCGGCCCCTACTTCTTGGTGGGAACATTATATACGTCTATAACGTTATATATCCTAACCTAAGGCAACCTAACCTCTCGGATGTAATATTTTACTACATTCCTGGCACTTCGGCCCCTAGTTCTCGATGGGAACATTATATACGTCTATAACGCTATATATCCTAGCCTAAGGCAAACTAACATATCGAATGTAATATTTTACAACATTCCCGTCACTTCGGCCCCTACTTCTCGATGGGAACTTTATATACGTCTATAACGTTATATATCCTAACCTAAGGCAACCTAACATCTCGGATGTAATATTTTACTACATTCCTGGCACGTCGGCCACTACTTCTCGGTGGGAACATTATACAAGTCTAGAACGCTATATATCCTAGCCTAGGGCAAACTAACATGTCGAATGTAATATTTTACAACATTCCCGTCACTTCGGCACCTACTTCTTGGTGGGAACATTATATACGTCTATAACGTTATATATCCTAGCCTAAGGCAACCTAACATCTCGGATGTTATATTTTACTACATTTCTGGCGCGCCGGCCCCTACTTCTCGGTGGGAACATTATATACGTCTATATCGCTATATATCATGACGTAAGGCAACCTATCATGTCGAGCGTAATATTTTACAACATTCCTGGCGTGTCGTCCCCTATTTCTCGGTGGGAACATTATATACGTATATAACGACATATATCATAGTCTAAGGCAACCTAACATCTCGGATGTAATATTTTACTACGTTCGTGGCGCACCGGCCCCTACTTCTTGGTGGGAACAGTATATAAGTCTATAACGTTATATATCCTAACCTAAGGCAACCTAACATCTCGGATGTAATATTTTACTACATTCCTGGCTCGTCGGCCCCTACTTCTCGGTGGGAACACTATATACGTCTATAACGTTACTTATTCTAGCCTAAGGCAACCTAACATCCCGGATGTAATATTTTACTACATTCCCGGCGCGCCGGCCCCTACTTCTCGGTGGGAACATTACATACGTCTATAACGTTATATATCCTAGCCTAAGGTAATCCTAACATCTCGGATGTAATATTTTAAACATTCCTGGCGCGTCGGCACCTACTTCTCGGTGGGAACATTATATACGTCTATAACGTTATATATCCTAACCTAAGGGAACATAACACCTCGGATGTAATGTTTTACAACATTCCTGGCGTGTCGGCCCCTATTTCTCGGTGGGAACATTGTATATGTCTATAACGCTATATGTCCTAGCCTGAGACAACCTAACATGTCGAATATAATATTTTACAATATTCCTGGCGCGTCGGCAACTACTTCTCGGTGGGAACTGTATATACGACTATAACGTTATATATCCTAACCTAAGACAACTTAACATGTCGAATGTAATATTTTGCCACATTCCTGGCTCGTTGGCCCCTACTTCTCGGTGGGAACATTATATACGTCTATAACGTTATATATCCTAGCCCAAGGCAATCCTAACATATCGAATGTAATATTTTACAGCATTCCTGGCGCGTCGGCCCCTACTTCTCGGGTGGAACATTATATACGTCTATAACGTTATATATCCTAACCTAAGACAACCTAACATCTCGGATGTAATATTTTACTACATTCCTGGCACGTCGGCCACTACTTCTCGGTGGGAACATTATACAAGTCTAGAAAGCTATATATCCTAGCCTAAGGCAAACTAACATGTCGAATGTAATATTTTACAACATTCCCGTCACTTCGGCACCTACTTCTCGGTGGGAACATTATATACGTCTATAACGTTATATATCCTAGCCTATGGCAACCTAACATCTCGGATGTTATATTTTACTACATTCCCGGGGCGCCGGCCCCTACTTCTCGGTGGGAACATTATATACGTCTATAACGTTATATATCCTAGCCTAAGGCAATCCTAACATCTCGGATGTAATATTTTACAACATTCCTGGCGCGTCGGCACCTACTTCTCGGTGGGAACATTATATACGTCTATAACGCCATATATCCTAACTTAAGGCAATCCTCATATCTCGGATGTAATATTTTACAACATTCCTGGCGCGCCGGCACCTATTTCTCGGTGGGAACATTATATACGTCTATAACTTTACACATCCTAGCCTAAGGCAACCTAACATGTCGAGCGTAATATTTTACAGCATTCCTGGCTCATCGGCCCCTACTTCTCGGTGGGAACATTATATATGTCTATAACGTTATATATCCTAACCTAAGGGAACCTAACATCTTGGAAGTAATATTTGATAACATTCCTGGCGTGTAGGCGCGTAGTTCTCGGTGGGAATATCATATACGTCTACAACGTTATATATCCTAGCCTAAGGCAATCCTAACATGTCGAATGTAATATTTGACAGCATTCCTGGCGCGTTGGCCCCTACTTCTCGGGTGGAAGATTATATACGTATATAACGTTATATATCCTAACCTAAGGCAACCTAACATCTCGGATGTATCATTTTACTACATTCCTGTCTCGTCGGCCCCTACTTCTCGGTGGGAACATTATATACGTCTATAACGTTACTTATTCTAGCCTAAGGCAACCTAACATCTCGGATGTTATATTTTACTACATTCCTGGCGCGCCGGCCCCTACTTCTCGGTTGGAACATTATATACGTCTATAATGCTATATATCCTTGCCTAAGGCAACCTAACATCTCGGATGTAATATTTTACTACATTCCTGGCGCGCCGGCCCCTACATCTCGGTGGGAACATTATATACGTCTATATCGCTATATATCATGACGTAAGGCAACCTAACATGTCGAGCGTAATATTTTACAACATTCCTGGCGTGTCGGCCCCTATTTCTCGGTGGGAACATTATATACGTATATAACGTTATATATCCTAGTCTAAGGCAACCTAACAACTCGGATGTAATATTTTACTACGTTCGTGGCGCACCGGCCCCTACTTCTCGGTGGGAACATTATATACGTCTATAACGTTATATATCCTAACCTAAGGGAACCTAACACCTCGGATGTAATGTTTTACAACATTCCTGGCGTGTCGGCCCCTATTTCTCGGTGGGAACATTGTATATGTCTATAACGCTATATGTCCTAGCCTGAGACAACCTAACATGTCGAATATAATATTTTACAATATTCCTGGCGCGTCGGCAACTACTTCTCGGTGGGAACTGTATATACGACTATAACGTTATATATCCTAACCTAAGACAACTTAACATGTCGAATGTAATATTTTGCCACATTCCTGGCTCGTTGGCCCCTACTTATCGGTGGGAACATTACATACGTCTATAACGTTATATATCCTAGCCTAAGGTAATCCTAACATCTCGGATGTAATATTTTACAACATTCCTGACGCGCCGGCCCCTACTTCTCGGTGGGAACATTATATACGTCTATATCGCTATATACCATGACGTAAGGCAACCTAACATGTCGAGCGTAGTATTTTACAACATTCCTGGCGTGACGGCCCCTATTTCTCGGTGGGAACATTATATACGTATATAACGTTATATATCCTAGTCTAAGGCAACCTAACATCTCGGATGTAATATTTTACTACGTTCGTGGCGCACCGGCCCCTACTTCTTGGTGGGAACATTATATACGTCTATAACGTTATATATCCTAACCTAAGGCAACCTAACCTCTCGGATGTAATATTTTACTATATTCCTGGCACGTCGGCCCCTAGTTCTCGGTGGGAACATTATATACGTCTATAACGCTATATATCCTAGCCTAAGGCAAACTAACATATCGAATGTAATATTTTACAACATTCCCGTCACTTCGGCCCCTACTTCTCGATGGGAACTTTATATACGTCTATAACGTTATATATCCTAACCTAAGGCAACCTAACATCTCGGATGTAAAATTTTACTACATTCCTGGCACGTCGGCCACTACTTCTCGGTGGGAACATTATACAAGTCTAGAACGCTATATATCCTAGCCTAAGGCAAACTAACATGTCGAATGTAATATTTTACAACATTCCCGTCACTTCGGCACCTACTTCTCGGTGGGAACATTATATACGTCTATAACGTTATATATCCTAGCCTAAGGCAACCTAACATCTCGGATGTTATATTTTACTACATTTCTGGCGCGCCGGCCCCTACTTCTCGGTGGGAACATTATATACGTCTATATCGCTATATATCATGACGTAAGGCAACCTAACATGTCGAGCGTAATATTTTACAACATTCCTGGCACGTCGGCCCCTAGTTCTCGGTGGGAACATTATATACGTCTATAACGTTATATATCCTAACGTAAGGCTTCCTAACATGTCGAATGTAATATTTTACAACATTCCTGGCGCGTCGGCACCTACTTCTCGGTGGGAACATTATATACGTCTATAACGCCATATATCCTAACTTAAGGCAATCCTCATATCTCGGATGTAATATTTTACAACATTCCTGGCGCGCCGGCACCTATTTCTCGGTGGGAACATTATATACGTCTATAACTTTACACATCCTAGCCTAAGGCAACCTAACATGTCGAGCGTAATATTTTACAGCATTCCTGGCTCATCGGCCCCTACTTCTCGGTGGGAACATTATATATGTCTATAACGTTATATATCCTAACCTAAGGGAACCTAACATCTTGGAAGTAATATTTGATAACATTCCTGGCGTGTAGGCGCGTAGTTTGTCGGTGGGAATATCATATACGTCTACAACGTTATATATCCTAGCCTAAGGCAATCCTAACATGTCGAATGTAATATTTGACAGCATTCCTGGCGCGTTGGCCCCTACTTCTCGGGTGGAAGATTATATACGTCTATAACGTTACTTATTCAAGCCTAAGGCAACCTAACATCTCGGATGTTATATTTTACTACATTCTAGGCGCGCCGGCCCCTACTTCTCGGTCGGAACATTATATACGTCTATAATGCTACATATCCTTGCGTAAGGCAACCTAACATCTCGGATGTAATATTTTACTACATTCCTGGCGCGCCGGCCCCTACTTCTCGGTGGAACATTATATACGTCTATATCGCTATACCCCATGACGTAAGGCAACCTAACATGTCGAGCGTAGTATTTTACAACATTCCTGGCGTGTCGGCCCCTATTTCTTGGTGGGAACATTATATACGTATATAACGTTATATATCCTAACCTAAGGCAACCTAACATCTCGGATGTATCATTTTACTACATTCCTGTCTCGTCGGCCCCTACTTCTCGGTGGGAACACTATATACGTCTATAACGTTACTTATTCTAGCCTAAGGCAACCTAACATCTCGGATGTTATATTTTACTACATTCCTGGCGCGCCGGCCCCTACTTCTCGGTTGGAACATTATATACGTCTATAATGCTATATATCCTTGCCTAAGGCAACCTAACATCTCGGATGTAATATTTTACTACATTCCTGGCGCGCCGGCCCCTACATCTCGGTGGGAACATTATATACGTCTATATCGCTATATATCATGACGTAAGGCAACCTAACATGTCGAGCGTAATATTTTACAACATTCCTGGCGTGTCGGCCCCTATTTCTCGGTGGGAACATTATATACGTATATAACGTTATATATCCTAGTCTAAGGCAACCTAACAACTCGGATGTAATATTTTACTACGTTCGTGGCGCACCGGCCCCTACTTCTCGGTGGGAACATTATATACGTCTATAACGTTATATATCCTAACCTAAGGGAACCTAACACCTCGGATGTAATGTTTTACAACATTCCTGGCGTGTCGGCCCCTATTTCTCGGTGGGAACATTGTATATGTCTATAACGCTATATGTCCTAGCCTGAGACAACCTAACATGTCGAATATAATATTTTACAATATTCCTGGCGCGTCGGCAACTACTTCTCGGTGGGAACTGTATATACGACTATAACGTTATATATCCTAACCTAAGACAACTTAACATGTCGAATGTAATATTTTGCCACATTCCTGGCTCGTTGGCCCCTACTTATCGGTGGGAACATTACATACGTCTATAACGTTATATATCCTAGCCTAAGGTAATCCTAACATCTCGGATGTAATATTTTACAACATTCCTGACGCGCCGGCCCCTACTTCTCGGTGGGAACATTATATACGTCTATATCGCTATATACCATGACGTAAGGCAACCTAACATGTCGAGCGTAGTATTTTACAACATTCCTGGCGTGACGGCCCCTATTTCTCGGTGGGAACATTATATACGTATATAACGTTATATATCCTAGTCTAAGGCAACCTAACATCTCGGATGTAATATTTTACTACGTTCGTGGCGCACCGGCCCCTACTTCTTGGTGGGAACATTATATACGTCTATAACGTTGTATATCCTAACCTAACGCAACCTAACATCTGGGATGTAATATTTTACAACATTCCTGGCATGTCGGTCCGTACTTCACGGTGGGAACATCATATACGTCTATAGCGATATATATCCTAACCGAAGGCAACCTAACATCTCGGATGTATTATTTTACAACACTCCTGGCATGTCGGTTCCTACATCTGGGTTGGAACATTATATACGTCTATAACGTTATATATCCTAACCTAAGGCAAACTAACCTCTCTACCGTAATTTTTTACAACACTCCTGGCGTGACGGCGCCTACTTCCGGATGGGGAAATTGTATACGTCTATTACGTTGTATATCCTAACCTAAGGGAACCTAACATCTTGGGTGTAATATTTTACTACATTCCTGGCGTGTAGGCCCGTAGTTCTCGGTGGTAACATTATATACATCTATAACGTTATATATCCTAGCTTAACGCGACCTAACATGTCGAATGTTATATTTTACAACATTCCTGGCGTGTCGTCGCCTACTTCTCGATGGGAACATTATATACGTCTATAACGTTATATATCAGATCCTAAGGCAACCTTACCTCTCTACCGTATATTTTACAACATTCCTGGCGTGTCGTCGCCTACTTATCGATGGGGATATTATATACATCTATAACGTTGTATATCCTAACCTAACGCAACCTAACATCTGGGATGTAATATTTTACAACATTCCTGGCATGACGGGCCCTACGTCTCGGTGGGAACATTCTATACGTCTATAGCGTTGTATATCCTAACCTAAGGGAACCTAACATCTGGGATGTAATATTTTACAACATTCGTGGCATGTGGGACCCTTCGTCTCGGTGGCAACATTATATACGTCTATAACGATATATATCCTAACCTAAGGCAACCTAACATCTGGGATGTAATATTTTACAACATTCCTGGCGTGTCGTCGCCTGCTTCTCGATGGGGCATAATATACGTCTATAACGTTGTATATCCTAACCCAACGCAACCTAACATCTCGGATGTAATATTTTACAAAATTCCGGGCGTGTCGTCGCCTGCTTCTCGATGGGGACACTATATACGTCTATAACGATATATATCCTAACCTAAGGGAACCTAACATCTCGGATGTAATATTTTACAACATTCCTAGCATGTCGGTCCCTACTTCTCGGTGGGACCATTCTATACGTCTATAACGTTGTATATCCCAACCTAAGGGAACCTAACATTTCGGGTGTAATATTTTACAACATTCCTGACGCGTGGGCCCTTACTTCTGGGTGGGAACATTATATACGTCTATAACGTTATATATCCTACCTTAAGGCGACCTAACATGTCGAATGTAATATTTTACAACATTCCTGGCGTGTCGTCGCCTGCTTCTCGATGGGGACACTATATACGTCTATAACGTTGTATATCCTAACCTAACGCAACCTAACTTCTGAGATGTAATATTTTACAACATTCCTGGCATGTCCGCCCGTACTTCGCGGTCGGAACATTATATACGTCTATAACGTTATATATCCTAGCCTAAGGCGGCCTAACATGTCGAATGTAATATTATTCAACATTCCTGGCGTGTCGTCGCCTGCTTCTCGAAGGGTACATTATATACGTCTATAACGGTGTATATTCTATCCTAACGCAAACTAACATCTGGGATGTAATATTTTACAACATTCCTGGCATGTCGGTCCCTACGTCTCGGTGGGAACATTATATACGTCTATAACGTTGAATATCCTAACCTAAGGGAACGTAACATCTCGGGTGTAATATTTTACAACATTCCTGACGCGTCGGCCCCTATTTCTCGGTGGGAACATTCTATACGTCTATAACGTTGTATATCCTAACCTAAGGCAACCTAACATCTCGGAAGTAATAGTTGACAACTTTCCTGGCGTGTGCGCCCGAACTTCTCGGTGGGAACATTATATACATCTATCACGTTATATATCCTAACGTGAGGTAACCTAACATCTCGGATGTAGTATTTTCCAATATTCCTGGCGGGTCGGCCTGTACATCTCGTTGGGAACATTATATACGTCTATAACCTAATATAATCTAACCTAACCCATCCATACACTGGCTGGTAATGTTTTACAGAATATCGTTCGTGTCGTCCCGTACGACTCGGTGCGGACATTATATACGTCTATATCGTTATATATCCTAGCCTAAGGCAACCTAACATCTCGAATGTTGTATTTTACAACATTCCTGGCATGTCGTTCCCTACATCTCGGTGGGAACATTCTATACGTCTATAACGTTGTATATCCTAACCTAAGGGAACCTAACATTTCGGGTGTAATATTTTACAACATTCCTGACGCGTCGGCCCGTACTTCTCGGTGGAAACATTATATACGTCTATAACGTTATATATCCTAGCCTAGGGAGACCTAACATGTCGAATGTAATATTTTACAACATTCCTGGCGTGTCGTCTGCTGCTTCTCGATGGGGACATTATATACGTCTATAATGTTGTATATCCTAACCTAACGCAACCTAACATCTGGGATGTAATATTTTACAACATTCCTGGCGTGTCGTCGCCTGCTTCTCGATGGGGACACTATATACGTCTATAACGTTGTATATCCTAACCTAAGGGAACCTAACATTTCGGGTGTAATATTTTACAACATTCCTGGAATGTCGGTTCCTACTTGTCGGTGGGAACATTCTATATGTCTATAACGTTGTATATCCTAACCTAAGGGATCCTAAAACCTCGGATGTAATATTTTAAAACATTCCTGGCATGTCGGTCTCTACGTCCCGGTGGGAACATTAGATACGTCCATAACGTTGTATATCCTAACCTAAGGGAACCTAACATTTCGGGTGTAATATTTTACAACATTCCTGACGCGTCGGCCCCTATTTCTCGGTGGGAATATTATATACGTCTATAATGATATATATCCTAACCTAAGGGAACCTAACATCTCGGATGTAATATTTAACAACATTCCTGGCATGTCGGTCCCTACTTCTCGGTGGGAACATTGTATACGTCTATAACGATATATATACCAGCCTAAGGCAACCTAACATCTCGGATGTAATATTTTAGAACATTCCTGGAGCGTCGGCCCCTATTTCTCGGTGGGAATATTATATACGTCTATAACGTTATATGTCATAGCCTAAGGCGACCAAACTTGTCGAATGTAATATTTTACGTCATTCCTGGCGCGTCGGCTCCTACTTTTCGGTGGGAAAATTATATACGTCTATAACGTTATATATCCTAGCCTAAGGCGACCTAACATGTCGAATGTAATATTTTACATCATTCCTGGCGTGTCGGCCCGTAGTTCTCGGTGGTAACATTACATACGTCTATAAAGTTATATATCCTAGCCTAAGGCAGCCTAACATGTCGAATGTAATATTATTCAACATTCCTGGCGTGTCGTCGCCTGCTTCTCGAAGGGTACATTATATACGTCTATAACGGTGTATATTCTATCCTAACGCAACCTAACATCTGGGATATAATATTTTACAACATTCCTGGCATGTCGGTCCCTACGTCTCGGTGGGAACATTATATACGTCTATAACGTTGTATATCCTAACCTAAGGGAACCTAACATCTCGGGTGTAATATTTTACATCATTCCTGACGCGATGGACCCTATTTCTCGGTGGCAACATTAAATACGTCTATAACGTTATATATCCTAACCGAAGGCAACCTAACATCTCGGATGTAATATTTTACAACATTCCTACCGTGTCGTCGCCTGCTTCTCGATGGGGATATTATATACGACTATAACGTTGTATATCCTAACCTAACGCAACCTAACATCTGGTGATGTAATCTTTTACAACATTCGTGGCATGTCGGTCCCTACGTCTCGATGGGGACATTATATACGTCTATAACGATATATATCCTAACCTAAGGGAACCTAACATCTCGGATGTAATATTTTACAGCATTCCTAGCATGTCGGTCCCTACTTCTCGGTGGGAACATTCTATACCTCTACAACGTTGTATATCCTAACCTAAGGGAACCTAACATTTCGGGTGTAATATTTTACAACATTCCTGACGCGTCGGCCCGTACTTCTCGGTGGAAACATTATATACGTCTATAACGTTATATATCCTAGCCTAGGGAGACCTAACATGTCGAATGTAATATTTTACAACATTCCTGGCGTGTCGTCTGCTGCTTCTCGATGGGGACATTATATACGTCTATAATGTTGTATATCCTAACCTAACGCAACCTAACATCTGGGATGTAATATTTTACAACATTCCTGGCGTGTCGTCGCCTGCTTCTCGATTAGGACACTATATACGTCTATAACGTTGTATATCCTAACCTAAGGGAACCTAACATTTCGGGTGTAATATTTTACAACATTCCTGGAATGTCGGTCCCTACTTGTCGGTGGGAACATTCTATATGTCTATAACGTTGTATATCCTAACCTAAGGGATCCTAAAACCTCGGATGTAATATTTTAAAACATTCCTGGTATGTCGGTCTCTACGTCCCGGTGGGAACATTAGATACGTCTATAACGATATATATCCTAACCTAAGGGAACCTAACATCTCGGATGTAATATTTAACAACATTCCTGGCACGTCGGTCCCTACTTCTCGGTGGGAACATTGTATACGTCTATAACGATATATATACCAGCCTAAGGCAACCTAACATCTCGGATGTAATATTTTACAACATTCCTGACGCGTCGGTCCCTACTTCTCGGTGGGAACATTGTATACGTCTATAACGATATATATCCTAGCCTAAGGCAACCTAACATTTCGAAAGTAATATTTTACAACATTCCCGGCGTGTCGTCGCCTGCTTCTCGATGGGGACATTATATACATCTATAACGTTATATATCCTAACCTAAGGGAACCTAACATCTCGGATGTAATATTTTACAACATTCCTGACGCGTCGGTGCCTACTTCTCGTTGGGAACATTGTATACGTCTATAACGATATATATCCTAGCCTAAGGCAACCTAACATTTCGAAAGTAATATTTTACAACATTCCCGGCGTGTCGTCGCCTGCTTCTCGATGGGGACATTATATACATCTATAACGTTATATATCCTAACTTAAGGGAACCTAACATCTCGGATGTAATATTTTACAACATTCCTGGAATGTTGGTCCCTACTTGTCGGTGGGAACATTCTATATGTCTATAACGTTGTATATCCTAACCTAAGGAATCCTAAAACCTCGGATGTAATATTTTAAAACATTCCTGGCATGTCGGTCTCTACGTTCCGGTGGGAACATTAGATACGTCTATAACGATATATATCCTAACCTAAGGGAACCTAACATCTCGGATGTAATATTTAACAACATTCCTGGCATGTCGGTCCGTACTTCTCGGTGGGAACATTCTATACGTCTATAACGTTGTATATCCTAACCTAAGGGAACCTAACATTTCGGGTGTAATATTTTACAACATTCCTGACGCGTCGGCCCGTACTTCTCGGTGGAAACATTATATACGTCTATAACGTTATATATCCTAGCCTAGGGAGACCTAACATGTCGAATGTAATATTTTACAACATTCCTGGCGTGTCGTCTGCTGCTTCTCGATGGGGACATTATATACGTCTATAACGTTATATATCCTGTCGTAAGGCAACATAACATCTCGGATGTAATATATTACAACATTCCTGACGAGTCGGCCCCTATTTCTCGGTGGGAACATTATATACGACTATAACGTTATATATCCTGGCCTAATGCGACCTAACATGTCGTATGTAATATTTTACATCATTCCTGGCGTGTCGGCCCGTAGTTCTCGGTGGTAATATTACATACGTCTATAACGGTATATATCCTAGCCTAAGGCAACCTAACATCTCGGATGTAATATTTTACAACATTCCTGGCGTGTCGTCGCCTGCTTCCCGATGGGGACACTATATACGTCTATAACGTTGTATATCCTAACCTAACGCAACCTAACAACTGGGATGTAATATTTTACAACATTCTTGGCGCGTCGGCTCCTACTTTTCGGTGGGAACATTATATACGTCTATAACGTTGTATATTCTAACCTAAGGCAACCTAACATCTCGGATGTAATAGTTGACAACATTCCTGGCATGTCGGCCCGTACTTCTCGTTGGGAACATTATATACGTCTATAACGTTATATATCCTAGCCTAAGGCGACCTAACATGTCAAATGTAATATTTTACAACATTCCTGGCGTGTCGTCGCCTACTTCTCGATGGGGACATTATATACGTCTATAACGTTGTATATCCTAACCTAACGCAACCTAACATCTGGGATGTAATATTTTAAAACATTCCTGGCATGTCGGTCCATACGGCTCGGTGGGAACATCATATACGTCTATAACGATATATATCCTAACCGAAGGCAACATAACATCTCGGATGTAATATTTTATAACATTCCTGGCGCGTCGGCTCCTACTTTTCGGTGGGAACATTATATACGTCTATAACGTTATATATCCTAACGTAAGGCAACATAACATCTCGGATGCAATATTTTGCAACACTCCTGGCGTGTCGTCGCCTGCTTCTCGATGGGGACATTATATACGTCTACAACGTTGTATATCCTAACCTAACGCAACCTAACATCTGGGATGTAATATTTTGCAACCTTCCTGACGTGTCGTCGCCTGCTTCTCGATGGGGACATTATATACATCTATAACGTTTTATATCCTAACCTAATTCAACCTAACATCTGGGATGTAATATTTTGCAACATTCCTGGCATGTCGGTCCGTACTTCTCGGTGGGAACATCATATACGTCTATAGCGATCTATATCCTAACCGAAGGCAACCTATCATCTCGAATGTAATATTTTAATATTCCTGGCGCGTCGGCTCCTACTTTTCGGTGGGAACATTATATACGTCTATAACGTTATATATCCTGTCGTAACGCAACATAACATCTCGGATGTAATATTTTACAACATTCCTGGCTTGTCGTCGCCTGCTTCTCGATGGGCACATTATATACGTCTATAACGTTTTATATCCTAAACTTAAGCAACCTAACATCTGCGATGAAATATTTTAGAAGATTCCTGGCATATCGGTCCCCACGTCTCGGAGGGAACATTATATACGTCTATAACGTTATATATCCTAGCCTAAGGCAACCTAACATGTCGCATGTAATATTTTACAACATTCTGGCGTGTCGTCGCCTGCTTCTCGAAGGGGACATTATACACGTCTATAACGTTATATATCCTAGCCTAAGGCAACCAAACATGTCGAATGTAATATTTTACAACATTCCTGGCGTGTCGTCGCCTACTTCTCGATGGGGAAATTATATACATCTATAACGTTGTATATCCTAACCTAAGGCAACCTGACATCTCGGAAGTAATATTTTACAACATTCCTGGCATGTCGGTCCCTACTTGTCGGTGGGAACATTCTATATGTCTATAACGTTGTATATCCTAACCTAAGGGAACCTAACACCTCTGATGTAATATTTTAAAACATTCCTGGCATGTCGGTCTCTACGTCCCGGTGGGTACACTATATACGCCTATAACGATATATATCCTAACCTAACGCAACCTAACACCTGGGATGTAATATTTTACAACATTACTGGCATGTCGGTCCCTACGTCTCGGCGGGTACATTGTATACGTCTATAACCTTGTATATACTAACCTAACGCAACCTAACATCTGGGATGTAATATTTTACAACATTCCTGGCGTGTCGTCGCCTGCTTCTCGATGGGGACATTATATACGTCTATAACGTTGTATATCCTAACCTAAGGGAACCTAACATCTCGGGTGTAATATTTTACAACATTCCTGGCATGTCGGACCCTACTTCTCGGTGGGAACATTATATACGTCTATAACGTTATATATCATAACCTAAGGCAACCTAACCTCTCTACCGTACATTTTACAATATTCCTAGCGTGACGGCGCCTACTTCCCGATAGGGACATTATATACGTCCATAACGTTGTATATCCTAACCTAAGGCAACCTGACATCTCGGATGTAATATTTTACAACATTCCAGGCGGGTCGACCCCTACTTCTCGGTGGGCACACTATATACGTCTATATCGTATTATAACCTAACCTAACCCATTTTGCCCCTCGGCGATAATGTTTTACAGAATCCCGTTCGTGTCGTCCCGTATGTCTCGGTGCGGACATTATATAAGTCTATAACGTTATATATCCTAACCTAAGGCAACCTAACATCTCGGATGTAGTATTTTACAACATTCCAGGCGTGTCGGCCCCTACTTCTCGGTGGGCACATTATATACGTCCATATCGTAATATAATCTAACCTAACACAGTTTGCCCCTCGGTGATAATGTTTTACAGAATCCCGGTCGTGTTGGCTCATACTTCTCGGTGGGGACATTATATACGTCTATAACGTTATATATCCTAACCTAAGGCAACCTAACATCTCGGATGTAGCATTTTACAACATTCCTGGCGGGTCGGCCCCACTTCTCGGTAGGGACATTCTATAAGTCTATATCGCAATATAACCTAGCCTAACCCATCTAGACCCTCGCTGGTAATGTTCCACTGAATCCCGTTCGTGTCGCCCCGTACGTCACGGTGCGGACATTATATAAGTCTATAACGTTATATAGCCTAACTTAAGGCCACTTAACATCTCGAATGTAGTATTTTACAACATTCCAGGCGGGTCGGCCCCTACTTCTCGGTGGGCACACTATATACGTCTATATCGTATTATAACCTAACCTAACCCATTTTGCCCCTCGGCGATAATGTTTTACAGAATCCCGTTCGTGTCGTCCCGTATGTCTCGGTGCGGACATTATATAAGTCTATAACGTTATATATCCTAACCTAAGGCAACTTAACATCTCGAATGTAGTATTCTACAACACTTCAGACGGGTCGGCCCCTACTTCTCGGTGGGCACATTATATACGTCTATATCGCAATATAACCTAACCTAACCCATTTAGCCCCTCGCTGGTAATGTTTTACAGAATCCAGTTTGTGTCGTCGCGTACGTCTCGGTGGGTACATTGTATGCGTCTATAACGTTATATATCCTAACCTAAGGCTATCTAACATCTCGGATGTAGTAATTTCAAAATTACTGACGGGTCGGCCCCTACTTATTGGTGGGAACTTTATATACGTCGATAACGTAATATAACCTAACCTAACCCATCTAGCCCCTCGGCGGTAATGTTTTACAGAATCCCGTTCGTGTCGTCCCGTGCGTCGCGGTGCGGACATTATATACGTCCATAACGTTATATATCCTAACCTAAGGCAACCTAACATCTCAAATGTAGTATTTTACAACATTCCAGGCGTGTCGGCCCCTACTTCTCGGTGGGCACATTATATACGTCCATATCGTAATATAATCTAACCTAACACAGTTTGCCCCTCGGTGATAATGTTTTACAGAATCCCGGTCGTGTTGGCACCTACTTCTCGGTGGGAACATTATATACGTCTATAACGTTATATATCCTAACCTAAGGGAACCTAACACCTCGGATGTAATGTTTTACAACATTCCTGGCGTGTCGGCCCCTATTTCTCGGTGGGAACATTGTATATGTCTATAACGTTATATGTGCTAGCCTGAGACAACCTAACATGTCGAATATAATATTTTACAATATTCCTGGCGCGTCGGCAACTACTTCTCGGTGGGAACTGTATATACGACTATAACGTTATATATCCTAACCTAAGACAACTTAACATGTCGAATGTAATATTTTGCCACATTCCTGGCTCGTTGGCCCCTACTTATCGGTGGGAACATTATATACGTCTATAACGTTATATATCCTAACCTAAGGGAAGCTAACATCTCGGATGTAATATTTTACAACATTCCTGGCGTGTCGGCCCCTATTTCTCGGTGGGAACATTATATACGTCTTTAACCCTATATATCCTAGCCTAAGGCAACCTAATTTGTCGAGCGTAATATTTTACAACATTCCTGGCGCGTCGGCACCTACTTCTCGGTGGGAATATTATATACGTCTATAAAGTTATATATCCTAGCCTAAGGCAACCTAACATACCGGATGTAATATTTTACAACATTCCCGTCACTTCGGCACCTACTTCTCGGTGGGAACATTATATACGTCTATAACGTTATATATCCTAGCCTAAGACAATCCTAACATCTCGGATGTAATATTTTACAACATTCCTGGCGCGTCGGCACCTACTTCTCGGTGGGAACATTACATACGTCTATAACGTTATATATCCTAGCCTAAGGTAATCCTAACATCTCGGATGTAATATTTTACAACATACCTGGCGCGTCGGCACCTACTTCTCGGTGGGAACATTATATACGTCTATAACGTTATATATCCTAGCCTATGGCAACCTAACATCCCGGATGTTATATTTTACTACATTCCCGGCGCGCCGGCACCTACTTCTCGGTGGGAACATTACATACGTCTATAACGTTATATATCCTAGCCTAAGGTAATCCTAACATCTCGGATGTAATATTTTACAACATTCCTGGCGCGTCGGCACCTACTTCTCGGTGGGAACAGTATATAAGTCTATAACGTTATATATCCTAACCTAAGGCAACCTAACATCTCGGATGTAATATTTTACTACATTCCTGGCTCGTCGGCCCCTACTTCTCGGTGGGAACATTACATACGTCTATAACGTTATATATCCTAGCCTAAGGTAATCCTAACATCTCGGATGTAATATTTTACAACATTCCTGGCGCGCCGGCCCCTACTTCTCGGTGGGAACATTATATACGTCTATATCGCTATATACCATGACGGAAGGCAACCTAACATGTCGAGCGTAGTATTTTACAACATTCCTGGCGTGTCGGCCCCTATTTCTCGGTGGGAACATTATATACGTATATAACGTTATATATCCTAGTCTAAGGCAACCTAACATCTCGGATGTAATATTTTACTACGTTCGTGGCGCACCGGCCCCTACTTCTTGGTGGGAACATTATATACGTCTATAACGTTATATATCCTAACCTAAGGCAACCTAACCTCTCGGATGTAATATTTTACTACATTCCTGGCACTTCGGCCCCTAGTTCTCGGTGGGAACATTATATACGTCTATAACGCTATATATCCTAGCCTAAGGCAAACTAACATATCGAATGTAATATTTTACAACATTCCCGTCACTTCGGCCCCTACTTCTCGATGGGAACTTTATATACGTCTATAACGTTATATATCCTAACCTAAGGCAACCTAACATCTCGGATGTAATATTTTACTACATTCCTGGCACGTCGGCCACTACCTCTCGGTGGGAACATTATACAAGTCTAGAACGCTATATATCCTAGCCTAAGGCAAACTAACATGTCGAATGTAATATTTTACAACATTCCCGTCACTTCGGCACCTACTTCTTGGTGGGAACATTATATACGTCTATAACGTTATATATCCTAGCCTAAGGCAACCTAACATCACGGATGTTATATTTTACTACATTTCTGGCGCGCCGGCCCCTACTTCTCGGTGGGAACATTATATACGTCTATATCGCTATATATCATGACGTAAGGCAACCTAACATGTCGAGCGTAATATTTTACAACATTCCTGGCGTGTCGTCCCCTATTTCTCGGTGGGAACATTATATACGTATATAACGTTATATATCATAGTCTAAGGCAACCTAACATCTCGGATGTAATATTTTACTACGTTCGTGGCGCACCGGCCCCTACTTCTTGGTTAGAACATTATATACGTCTATAACGTTATATATCCTAGCCTATGGCAACCTAACATCTCGGATGTTATATTTTACTACATTCCCGGCGCGCCGGCCCCTACTTCTCGGTAGGAACATTACATACGTCTATAACGTTACTTATTCTAGCCTAAGGCAACCTAACATCTCGGATGTTATATTTTACTACATTCCCGGCGCGCCGGCCCCTACTTCTCGGTGGGAACATTACATACGTCTATAACGTTATATATCCTAGCCTAAGGTAATCCTAACAACTCGGATGTAATATTTTAAACATTCCTGGCGCGTCGGCACCTACTTCTCGGTGGGAACATTATATACGTCTATAACGTTATATATCCTAACCTAAGGGAACCTAACACCTCGGATGTAATGTTTTACAACATTCCTGGCGTGTCGGCCCCTATTTCTCGGTGGGAACATTGTATATGTCTATAACGCTATATGTCCTAGCCTGAGACAACCTAACATGTCGAATATAATATTTTACAATATTCCTGGCGCGTCGGCAACTACTTCTCGGTGGGAACTGTATATACGACTATAACGTTATATATCCTAACCCAAGACAACTTAACATGTCGAATGTAATATTTTGCCACATTCCTGGCTCGTTGGCCCCTACTTCTCGGTGGGAACATTACATACGTCTATAACGTTATATATCCTAGCCTAAGGTAATCCTAACATCTCGGATGTAATATTTTACAACATTCCTGGCGCGTCGGCACCTACCTCTAGGTGGGAACAGTATATAAGTCTATAACGTTATATATCCTAACCTAAGGCAACCTAACATCTCGGATGTAATATTTTACAACATTCCCGTCACTTCGGCACCTACTTCTTGGTGGGAACATTATATATGTCTATAACGTTATATATCCTAGCCTAAGGCAACCTAACATCTCGGATGTTATATTTTACTACATTTCTGGCGCGCCGGCCCCTACTTCTCGGTGGGAACATTATATACGTCTATATCGCTATATATCATGACGTAAGGCAACCTAACATGTCGAGCGTAATATTTTACAACATTCCTGGCGTGTCGTCCCCTATTTCTCGGTGGGAACATTATATACGTATATAACGTTATATATCATAGTCTAAGGCAACCTAACATCTCGGATGTAATATTTTACTACGTTCGTGGCGCACCGGCCCCTACTTCTTGGTGGGAACATTATGTACGTCTATAACGTTATATATCCTAGCCTATGGCAACCTAACATCTCGGATGTTATATTTTACTACATTCCCGGCGCGCCGGCCCCTACTTCTCGGTAGGAACATTACATACGTCTATAACGTTACTTATTCTAGCCTAAGGCAACCTAACATCTCGGATGTTATATTTTACTACATTCCCGGCGCGCCGGCCCCTACTTCTCGGTGGGAACATTACATACGTCTATAACGTTATATATCCTAGCCTAAGGTAATCCTAACAACTCGGATGTAATATTTTAAACATTCCTGGCGCGTCGGCACCTACTTCTCGGTGGGAACATTATATACGTCTATAACGTTATATATCCTAACCTAAGGGAACCTAACACCTCGGATGTAATGTTTTACAACATTCCTGGCGTGTCGGCCCCTATTTCTCGGTGGGAACATTGTATATGTCTATAACGCTATATGTCCTAGCCTGAGACAACCTAACATGTCGAATATAATATTTTACAATATTCCTGGCGCGTCGGCAACTACTTCTCGGTGGGAACTGTATATACGACTATAACGTTATATATCCTAACCCAAGACAACTTAACATGTCGAATGTAATATTTTGCCACATTCCTGGCTCGTTGGCCCCTACTTCTCGGTGGGAACATTACATACGTCTATAACGTTATATATCCTAGCCTAAGGTAATCCTAACATCTCGGATGTAATATTTTACAACATTCCTGGCGCGTCGGCACCTACCTCTAGGTGGGAACAGTATATAAGTCTATAACGTTATATATCCTAACCTAAGGCAACCTAACATCTCGGATGTAATATTTTACAACATTCCCGTCACTTCGGCACCTACTTCTTGGTGGGAACATTATATATGTCTATAACGTTATATATCCTAGCCTAAGGCAACCTAACATCTCGGATGTTATATTTTACTACATTTCTGGCGCGCCGGCCCCTACTTCTCGGTGGGAACATTATATACGTCTATATCGCTATATATCATGACGTAAGGCAACCTAACATGTCGAGCGTAATATTTTACAACATTCCTGGCGTGTCGTCCCCTATTTCTCGGTGGGAACATTATATACGTATATAACGTTATATATCATAGTCTAAGGCAACCTAACATCTCGGATGTTATATTTTACTACATTCCCGGCGCGCCGGCCCCTACTTCTCGGTGGGAACATTACATACGTCTATAACGTTATATATCCTTGCGTAAGGCAACCTAACATCTCGGATGTAATATTTTACTACATTCCTGGCGCGCCGGCCCCTACTTCTCGGTGGGAACATTATATACGTCTATATCGCTATACCCCATGACGTAAGGCAACCTAGCATGTCGAGCGTAGTATTTTACAACATTCCTGGCGTGTCGGCCCCTATTTCTTGGTGGGAACATTATATACGTATATAACGTTATATATCCTAACCTAAGGCAACCTAACATCTCGGATGTATCATTTTACTACATTCCTGTCTCGTCGGTCCCTACTTCTCGGTGGGAACACTATATACGTCTATAACGTTACTTATTCTAGCCTAAGGCAACCTAACATCTCGGATGTTATATTTTACTACATTCCTGGCGCGCCGGCCCCTACTTCTCGGTTGGAACATTATTTACGTCTATAATGCTATATATCCTTGCCTAAGGCAACCTAACATCTCGGATGTAATATTTTACTACATTCCTGGCGCGCCGGCCCCTACATCTCGGTGGGAACATTATATACGTCTATATCGCTATATATCATGACGTAAGGCAACCTAACATGTCGAGCGTAATATTTTACAACATTCCTGGCGTGTCGGCCCCTATTGCTCGGTGGGAATATTATATACGTATATAACGTTATATATCCTAGTCTAAGGCAACCTAACAACTCGGATGTAATATTTTACTACGTTCGTGGCGCACCGGCCCCTACTTCTTGGTGGGAACATTATATACGTCTATAACTTTATATATCCTAGCCTAAGGCAATCCTAACATCTCGGATGTAATATTTTACAACATTCCTGGCGCGTCGGCACCTACTTCTCGGTGGGAACATTATATACGTCTATAACGTTATATATCCTAACCTAAGGGAACCTAACACCTCGGATGTAATGTTTTACAACATTCGTGGCGTGTCGGCCCCTATTTCTCGGTGGGAACATTGTATATGTCTATAACGTTATATGTTCTAGCCTGAGACAACCTAACATGTCGAATATAATATTTTACAATATTCCTGGCGCGTCGGCAACTACTTCTCGGTGGGAATATTATATACGTCTATAAAGTTATATATCCTAGCCTAAGGCAACCTAACATACCGGATGTAATATTTTACCACATTCCTGGCGCGCTGGCCCCTACTTCTCGGTGGGAACATTATATACGTCTATAACGCCATATATCCTAACTTAAGGCAATCCTCATATCTCGGATGTAATATTTTGCAACATCCCTGGCGCGCCGGCACCTATTTCTCGGTGGGAACATTATATACATCTATAACTTTACATATCCTAGCCTAAGGCAACCTAACATGTCGAGCGTAATATTTTACAACATTCCTGGTTCGTCGGCCCCTACTTCTCGGTGGGAACATTATATACGTCTATAACGTTATATATCCTAGCCCAAGGCAATCCTAACATATCGAATGTAATATTTTACAGCATTCCTGGCGCGTCGGCCCCTACTTCTCGGGTGGAACATTATATACGTCTATAACGTTATATATCCTAACCTAAGACAACCTAACATCTCGGATGTAATATTTTACTACATTCCTGGCACGTCGGCCACTACTTCTCGGTGGGAACATTATACAAGTCTAGAACGCTATATATCCTAGCCTAAGGCAAACTAACATGTCGAATGTAATATTTTACAACATTCCCGTCACTTCGGCACCTACTTCTCGGTGGGAACATTATATACGTCTATAACGTTATATATCCTAGCCTATGGCAACCTAACATCTCGGATGTTATATTTTACTACATTCCCGGGGCGCCGGCCCCTACTTCTCGGTGGGAACATTATATACGTCTATAACGTTATATATCCTAGCCTAAGGCAATCCTAACATCTCGGATGTAATATTTTACAACATTCCTGGCGCGTCGGCACCTACTTCTCGGTGGGAACATTGTATACGTCTATAACGCCATATATCCTAACTTAAGGCAATCCTCATATCTCGGATGTAATATTTTACAACATTCCTGGCGCGCCGGCACCTATTTCTCGGTGGGAACATTATATACGTCTATAACTTTACACATCCTAGCCTAAGGCAACCTAACATGTCGAGCGTAATATTTTACAGCATTCCTGGCTCATCGGCCCCTACTTCTCGGTGGGAACATTATATATGTCTATAACGTTATATATCCTAACCTAAGGGAACCTAACATCTTGGAAGTAATATTTGATAACATTCCTGGCGTGTAGGCGCGTAGTTCTCGGTGGGAATATCATATACGTCTATAACGTTATATATCCTAGCCTAAGGCAATCCTAACATGTCGAATGTAATATTTGACAGCATTCCTGGCGCGTTGACCCCTACTTCTCGGGTGGAAGATTATATACGTCTATAACGTTACTTATTCAAGCCTAAGGCAACCTAACATCTCGGATGTTATATTTTACTACATTCTAGGCGCGCCGGCCCCTACTTCTCGGTCGGAACATTATATACGTCTATAATGCTACATATCCTTGCGTAAGGCAACCTAACATCTCGGATGTAATATTTTACTACATTCCTGGCGCGCCGGCCCCTACTTCTCGGTGGAACATTATATACGTCTATATCGCTATACCCCATGACGTAAGGCAACCTAACATGTCGAGCGTAGTATTTTACAACATTCCTGGCGTGTCGGCCCCTATTTCTTGGTGGGAACATTATATACGTATATAACGTTATATATCCTAACCTAAGGCAACCTAACATCTCGGATGTATCATTTTACTACATTCCTGTCTCGTCGGCCCCTACTTCTCGGTGGGAACACTATATACGTCTATAACGTTACTTATTCTAGCCTAAGGCAACCTAACATCTCGGATGTTATATTTTACTACATTCCTGGCGCGCCGGCCCCTACTTCTCGGTTGGAACATTATATACGTCTATAATGCTATATATCCTTGCCTAAGGCAACCTAACATCTCGGATGTAATATTTTACTACATTCCTGGCGCGCCGGCCCCTACATCTCGGTGGGAACATTATATACGTCTATATCGCTATATATCATGACGTAAGGCAACCTAACATGTCGAGCGTAATATTTTACAACATTCCTGGCGTGTCGGCCCCTATTTCTCGGTGGGAACATTATATACGTATATAACGTTATATATCCTAGTCTAAGGCAACCTAACAACTCGGATGTAATATTTTACTACGTTCGTGGCGCACCGGCCCCTACTTCTTGGTGCGAACATTATATACGTCTATAACGTTATATATCCTAGTCTAAGGCAACCTAACATCTCGGATGTAATATTTTACTACGTTCGTGGCGCACCGGCCCCTACTTCTTGGTGGGAACATTATATACGTCTATAACGTTATATATCCTAACCTAAGGGAACCTAACACCTCGGATGTAATGTTTTACAACATTCCTGGCGTGTCGGCTCCTATTTCTCGGTGGGAACATTGTATATGTCCATAACGTTATATGTCCTAGCCTGAGACAACCTAACATGTCGAATATAATATTTTACAATATTCCTGGCGCGTCGGCAACTACTTCTCGGTGGGAACTGTATATACGACTATAATGTTATATATCCTAACCTAAGACAACTTAACATGTCGAATGTAATATTTTGCCAAATTCCTGGCTCGTTGGCCCCTACTTATCGGTGGGAACATTATATACGTCTATAACGTTATATATCCTAACCTAAGGGAACCTAACATCTCGGATGTAATATTTTACAACATTCCTGGCGTGTCGGCCCCTATTTCTCGGTGGGAACATTATATACGTCTATAACGCTATATATCCTAGCCTAAGGCAACCTAACATCTCGGATGTAATATTTTACTACATTCCCGGCGCGCCGGCCCCTACTTCTCGGTGGGAACATTACATACGTCTATAACGTTATATATCCTAGCCTAAGGTAATCCTAACATCTCGGATGTAATATTTTAAACATTCCTGGCGCGTCGGCACCTACTTCTCGGTGGGAACATTATATACGTCTATAACGTTATATATCCTAACCTAAGGGAACCTAACACCTCGGATGTAATGTTTTACAACATTCCTGGCGTGTCGGCCCCTATTTCTCGGTGGGAACATTGTATATGTCTATAACGCTATATGTCCTAGCCTGAGACAACCTAACATGTCGAATATAATATTTTACAATATTCCTGGCGCGTCGGCAACTACTTCTCGGTGGGAACTGTATATACGACTATAACGTTATATATCCTAACCTAAGACAACTTAACATGTCGAATGTAATATTTTGCCACATTCCTGGCTCGTTGGCCCCTACTTATCGGTGGGAACATTATATACGTCTATAACGTTATATATCCTAACCTAAGGGAACCTAACATCTCGGATGTAATATTTTACAACATTCCTGGCGCGTCGGCACCTACTTCTCGGTGGGAACATTATATACGTCTATAACGTTATATATCCTAACCTAAGGGAACCTAACACCTCGGATGTAATGTTTTACAACATTCCTGGCGTGTCGGCCCCTATTTCTCGGTGGGAACATTGTATATGTCTATAACGTTATATGTGCTAGCCTGAGACAACCTAACATGTCGAATATAATATTTTACAATATTCCTGGCGCGTCGGCAACTACTTCTCGGTGGGAACTGTATATACGACTATAATGTTATATATCCTAACCTAAGACAACTTAACATGTCGAATGTAATATTTTGCCAAATTCCTGGCTCGTTGGCCCCTACTTATCGGTGGGAACATTATATACGTCTATAACGTTATATATCCTAACCTAAGGGAACCTAACATCTCGGATGTAATATTTTACAACATTCCTGGCGTGTCGGCCCCTATTTCTCGGTGGGAACATTATATACGTCTTTAACGCTATATATCCTAGCCTAAGGCAACCTAATTTGTCGAGCGTAATATTTTACAACATTCCTGGCGCGTCGGCACCTACTTCTCGGTGGGAATATTATATACGTCTATAAAGTTATATATCCTAGCCTAAGGCAACCTAACATACCGGATGTAATATTTTACAACATTCCCGTCACTTCGGCACCTACTTCTCGGTGGGAACATTATATACGTCTATAACGTTATATATCCTAGCCTAAGACAATCCTAACATCTCGGATGTAATATTTTACAACATTCCTGGCGCGTCGGCACCTACTTCTCGGTGGGAACATTACATACGTCTATAACGTTATATATCCTAGCCTAAGGTAATCCTAACATCTCGGATGTAATATTTTACAACATACCTGGCGCGTCGGCACCTACTTCTCGGTGGGAACAGTATATAAGTCTATAACGTTATATATCCTAACCCAAGGCAACCTAACATCTCGGATGTAATATTTTACTACATTCCTGGCTCGTCGGCCCCTACTTCTCGGTGGGAACATTACATACGTCTATAACGTTATATATCCTAGCCTAAGGTAATCCTAACATCTCGGATGTAATATTTTACAACATTCCTGGCGCGCCGGCCCCTACTTCTCGGTGGGAACATTATGTACGTCTATATCGCTATATACCATGACGGAAGGCAACCTAACATGTCGATCGTAGTATTTTACAACATTCCTGGCGTGTCGGCCCCTATTTCTCGGTGGGAACATTATATACGTATATAACGTTATATATCCTAGTCTAAGGCAACCTAACATCTCGGATGTAATATTTTACTACGTTCGTGGCGCACCGGCCCCTACTTCTTGGTGGGAACATTATATACGTCTATAACGTTATATATCCTAACCTAAGGCAACCTAACCTCTCGGATGTAATATTTTACTACATTCCTGGCACTTCGGCCCCTAGTTCTCGGTGGGAACATTATATACGTCTATAACGCTATATATCCTAGCCTAAGGCAAACTAACATATCGAATGTAATATTTTACAACATTCCCGTCACTTCGGCCCCTACTTCTCGATGGGAACTTTATATACGTCTATAACGTTATATATCCTAACCTAAGGCAACCTAACATCTCGGATGTAATATTTTACTACATTTCTGGCGCGCCGGCCCCTACTTCTCGGTGGGAACATTATATACGTCTATATCGCTATATATCATGACGTAAGGCAACCTAACATGTCGAGCGTAATATTTTACAACATTCCTGGCGTGTCGTCCCCTATTTCTCGGTGGGAACATTATATACGTATATAACGTTATATATCATAGTCTAAGGCAACCTAACATCTCGGATGTAAATTTTACTACGTTCGTGGCGCACCGGCCCCTACTTCTTGGTGGGAACATTATATACGTCTATAACGTTATATATCCTAGCCTATGGCAACCTAACATCTCGGGTGTTATATTTTACTACATTCCCGGCGCGCCGGCCCCTACTTCTCGGTGGGAACATTACATACGTCTATAACGTTATATATCCTAGCCTAAGGTAATCCTAACATCTCGGATGTAATATTTTACAACATTCCTGGCGCGTCGGCACCTACCTCTAGGTGGGAACAGTATATAAGTCTATAACGTTATATATCCTAACCTAAGGCAACCTAACATCTCGGATGTAATATTTTACTACATTCCTGGCTCGTCGGCCCCTACTTCTCGGTGGGAACACTATATACGTCTATAACGTTACTTATTCTAGCCTAAGGCAACCTAACATCTCGGATGTTATATTTTACTACATTCCCGGCGCGCCGGCCCCTACTTCTCGGTGGGAACATTACATACGTCTATAACGTTATATATCCTAGCCTAAGGTAATCCTAACAACTCGGATGTAATATTTTACTACATTCCTGGCACGTCGGCCCCTAGTTCTCGGTGGGAACATTATACAAGTCTAGAACGCTATATATCCTAGCCTAAGGCAAACTAACATGTCGAATGTAATATTTTACAACATTCCCGTCACTTCGGCACCTACTTCTTAGTGGGAACATTATATACGTCTATAACGTTATATATCCTAGCCTAAGGCAACCTAACATCTCGGATGTTATATTTTACTACATTTCTGGCGCGCCGGCCCCTACTTCTCGGTGGGAACATTATATACGTCTATATCGCTATATATCATGACGTAAGGCAACCTAACATGTCGAGCGTAATATTTTACAACATTCCTGGCGTGTCGTCCCCTATTTCTCGGTGGGAACATTATATACGTATATAACGTTATATATCATAGTCTAAGGCAACCTAACATCTCGGATGTAATATTTTACTACGTTCGTGGCGCACCGGCCCCTACTTCTTGGTGGGAACATTATATACGTCTATAACGTTATATATCCTAGCCTATGGCAACCTAACATCTCGGGTGTTATATTTTACTACATTCCCGGCGCGCCGGCCCCTACTTCTCGGTGGGAACATTACATACGTCTATAACGTTATATATCCTAGCCTAAGGTAATCCTAACATCTCGGATGTAATATTTTACAACATTCCTGGCGCGTCGGCACCTACCTCTAGGTGGGAACAGTATATAAGTCTATAACGTTATATATCCTAACCTAAGGCAACCTAACATCTCGGATGTAATATTTTACTACATTCCTGGCTCGTCGGCCCCTACTTCTCAGTGGGAACACTATAAACGTCTATAACGTTACTTATTCTAGCCTAAGGCAACCTAACATCTCGGATGTTATATTTTACTACATTCCCGGCGCGCCGGCCCCTACTTCTCGGTGGGAACATTACATACGTCTATAACGTTATATATCCTAGCCTATGGTAATCCTAACAACTCGGATGTAATATTTTACTACATTCCTGGCACGTCGGCCCCTAGTTCTCGGTGGGAACATTATACAAGTCTAGAACGCTATATATCCTAGCCTAAGGCAAACTAACATGTCGAATGTAATATTTTACAACATTCCCGTCACTTCGGCACCTACTTCTCGGTGGGAACATTATATACGTCTATAATGCTATATATCCTTGCCTAAGGCAACCTAACATCTCGGATGTAATATTTTACTACATTCCTGGCGCGCCGGCCCCTACATCTCGGTGGGAACATTATATACGTCTATATCGCTATATATCATGACGTAAGGCAACCTAACATGTCGAGCGTAATATTTTACAACATTCCTGGCGTGTCGGCCCCTATTTCTCGGTGGGAACATTATATACGTATATAACGTTATATATCCTAGTCTAAGGCAACCTAACAACTCGGATGTAATATTTTACTACGTTCGTGGCGCACCGGCCCCTACTTCTCGGTGGGAACATTATATACGTCTATAACGTTATATATCCTAACCTAAGGGAACCTAACACCTAGGATGTAATGTTTTACAACATTCCTGGCGTGTCGGCCCCTATTTCTCGGTGGGAACATTGTATATGTCTATAACGCTATATGTCCTAGCCTGAGACAACCTAACATGTCGAATATAATATTTTACAATATTCCTGGCGCGTCGGCAACTACTTCTCGGTGGGAACTGTATATACGACTATAACGTTATATATCCTAACCTAAGACAACTTAACATGTCGAATGTAATATTTTGCCACATTCCTGGCTCGTTGGCCCCTACTTATCGGTGGGAACATTACATACGTCTATAACGTTATATATCCTAGCCTAAGGTAATCCTAACATCTCGGATGTAATATTTTACAACATTCCTGACGCGCCGGCCCCTACTTCTCGGTGGGAACATTATATACGTCTATATCGCTATATACCATGACGTAAGGCAACCTAACATGTCGAGCGTAGTATTTTACAACATTCCTGGCGTGACGGCCCCTATTTCTCGGTGGGAACATTATATACGTATATAACGTTATATATCCTAGTCTAAGGCAACCTAACATCTCGGATGTAATATTTTACTACGTTCGTGGCGCACCGGCCCCTACTTCTTGGTGGGAACATTATATACGTCTATAACGTTATATATCCTAACCTAAGGCAACCTAACCTCTCGGATGTAATATTTTACTATATTCCTGGCACGTCGGCCCCTAGTTCTCGGTGGGAACATTATATACGTCTATAACGCTATATATCCTAGCCTAAGGCAAACTAACATATCGAATGTAATATTTTACAACATTCCCGTCACTTCGGCCCCTACTTCTCGATGGGAACTTTATATACGTCTATAACGTTATATATCCTAACCTAAGGCAACCTAACATCTCGGATGTAAAATTTTACTACATTCCTGGCACGTCGGCCACTACTTCTCGGTGGGAACATTATACAAGTCTAGAACGCTATATATCCTAGCCTAAGGCAAACTAACATGTCGAATTTAATATTTTACAACATTCCCGTCACTTCGGCACCTACTTCTCGGTGGGAACATTATATACGTCTATAACGTTATATATCCTAGCCTAAGGCAACCTAACATCTCGGATGTTATATTTTACTACATTTCTGGCGCGCCGGCCCCTACTTCTCGGTGGGAACATTATATACGTCTATATCGCTATATATCATGACGTAAGGCAACCTAACATGTCGAATATAATATTTTACAATATTCCTGGCGCGTCGGCAACTACTTCTCGGTGGGAACTGTATATACGACTATAACGTTATATATCCTAACCTAAGACAACTTAACATGTCGAATGTAATATTTTGCCAAATTCCTGGCTCGTTGGCCCCTACTTATCGGTGGGAACATCATATACGTCCATAGCGATATATATCCTAACCTAAGGCAACCTAACATCTCGGATGTAATAGTTGACAACATTCCTGGCGTGTCCGCCGGTACTTCTCGCTGGAAACATTATATACGTCTATAACGTTATATATCCTAGCCTATGGAGACCTAACATGTCGAATGTAATATTTTACAACATTCCTGGCGTGTCGTCTGCTGCTTCTCGATGGTGACATTATATACGTCTATAATGTTGTATATCCTAACCTAACGCAACCTAACATCTTGGATGTAATATTTTACAACATTCCTGGCGTGTCGTCGCCTGCTTCTCGATGGGGACATAATATACGTCTATAACGTTGTATATCCTAACCCAACGCAACCTAACATCTCGGATGTAATATTTTACAAAATTCCGGGCGTGTCGTCGCCTGCTTCTCGATGGGGACACTATATACGTCTATAACGATATATATCCTAACCTAAGGGAACCTAACATCTCGGATGTAATATTTTACAACATTCCTAGCATGTCGGTCCCTACTTCTCGGTGGGACCATTCTATACGTCTATAACGTTGTATATCCCAACCTAAGGGAACCTAACATTTCGGGTGTAATATTTTACAACATTCCTGACGCGTGGGCCCTTACTTCTGGGTGGGAACATTATATACGTCTATAACGTTATATATCCTACCTTAGGGCGACCTAACATGTCGAATGTAATATTTTACAACATTCCTGGCGTGTCGTCGCCTGCTTCTCGATGGGGACACTATATACGTCTATAACGTTGTATATCCTAACCTAACGCAACCTAACTTCTGAGATGTAATATTTTACAACATTCCTGGCATGTCCGCCCGTACTTCTCGGTCGGAACATTATATACGTCTATAACGTTATATATCCTAGCCTAAGGCGGCCTAACATGTCGAATGTAATATTATTCAACATTCCTGGCGTGTCGTCGCCTGCTTCTCGAAGGGTACATTATATACGTCTATAACGGTGTATATTCTATCCTAACGCAACCTAACATCTGGGACGTAATATTTTACAACATTCCTGACGCGTCGGCCCCTATTTCTCGGTGGGAACATTCTATACGTCTATAACGTTGTATATCCTAACCTAAGGCAACCTAACATCTCGGAAGTAATAGTTGACAACTTTCCTGGCGTGTGCGCCCGAACTTCTCGGTGGGAACATTATATACATCTATCACGTTATATATCCTAACGTGAGGTAACCTAACATCTCGGATGTAGTATTTTCCAATATTCCTGGCGGGTCGGCCTGTACATCTCGTTGGGAACATTATATACGTCTATAACCTAATATAATCTAACCTAACCCATCCATACACTGGCTGGTAATGTTTTACAGAATATCGTTCGTGTCGTCCCGTACGACTCGGTGCGGACATTATATACGTCTATATCGTTATATATCCTAGCCTAAGGCAACCTAACATCTCGAATGTTGTATTTTACAACATTCCTGGCATGTCGTTCCCTACATCTCGGTGGGAACATTCCATACGTCTATAACGTTGTATATCCTAACCTAAGGGAAACTAACATCTCGGGTGTAATATTTTACATCATTCCTGACGCGATGGGCCCCTATTTCTCGGTGGGAACATTAAATACGTCTATAACGTTATATATCCTAACCGAAGGCAACCTGTCATCTCGGATGTAATATTTTACAACATTCCTATCGTGTCGTCGCCTGCTTCTCGATGGGGATATTATATACGACTATAACGTTGTATATCCTAACCTAACGCAACCTAACATCTGGTGATGTAATCTTTTACAACATTCCTGGCACCTCGGTCCCTACGTCTTGGTAGGAACGTTCTATACGTCTATAACGTTGTATATCCTAGCCTAAGGGAACCTAATATCACGGGTGTAATATTTTACAACATTCCTGACGCGTCGGCTCCTATTTCTCGGTGGGATCATTATATACGTCTATAACGTTATATATCCTAGCGTAAGGCGACCTAACATGTCGAATGTTATATTTTACAACATTCCTGGCGTGTCGTGGCCTGCTTCTCGATGGGGACAGTATATACGTCTATAACGGTGTATATTCTATCCTAACGCAACCTAACATCTGGGATGTAATATATTACAATATTCTGGCATGTCGGTCACTACGTCTCGGTGGTAACATCATATACGTCTATAACGTTATATATCCTAGCCTAAGGCAACCTAACATCTCGGATCTAATATTTTACAACATTCCCGGCGTGTCGTCGCCTGCTTCTCGATGGGGACATTATATACGTCTATATCGCTGTATATACTCACCTAAGGCAACCTAACATCTGGGATGTAATATTTTACAAGATTCCTGGCACGTCGATCCCCACGTCTCGGTGGGAACATTATATACGTCTATAACGATATATATCCTAACCTAACGCAACCTACCATCTCGGATGTAATATTTAACAACATTCCTGGCATGTCGGTCCCTACTTCTCGGTGGGAACATTGTATTCGTCTATGACGATATATATACCAGCCTAAGGCAACCTAACATCTCGGATGTAATATTTTAGAACATTCCTGGAGCGTCGGCCCCGATTTCTCGGTGGGAACATTATATACGTCTATAACGTTATATGTCCTAGCCTAAGGCGACCAAACTTGTCGAATGTAATATTTTACGTCATTCCTGGCGCGTCGGCTCCTACTTTTCGGTGGGAAAATTATATACGTCTATAACGTTATATATCCTAGCCTAAGGCGACCTAACATGTCGAATGTAATATTTTACATCATTCCTGGCGTGTCGGCCCGTAGTTCTCGGTGGTAACATTACATACGTCTATAAAGTTATATATCCTAGCCTAAGGCAGCCTAACATGTCGAATGTAATATTATTCAACATTCCTGGCGTGTCGTCGCCTGCTTCTCGAAGGGTACATTATATACGTCTATAACGGTGTATATTCTATCCTAACGCAACCTAACATCTGGGATGTAATATTTTACAACATTCCTGGCATGTCGGTCCTTACGTCTCGGTGGGAACATTATATACGTCTATAACGTTGTATATCCTAACCTAAGGGAACCTAACATCTCGGGTGTAATATTTTACATCATTCCTGACGCGATGGACCCTATTTCTCGGTGGGAACATTAAATACGTCTATAACGTTATATATCCTAACTGAAGGCAACCTAACATCTCGGATGTAATATTTTACAACATTCCTATCGTGTCGTCGCCTGCTTCTCGATGGGGATATTATATACGACTATAACGTTGTATATCCTAACCTAACGCAACCTAACATCTGGTGATGTAATCTTTTACAACATTCGTGGCATGTCGGTCCCTACGTCTCGGTGGGAACATTATATACGTCTATAACGTTATATACCCTAACCTAACACAACTTAACATCTCGGATGTAATATTTTACAACATTCCTGGCATGTCGGTCCTTACTTCTCGGTGGGAACATCATATACGTCCATAGCGATATATATCCTAACCTAAGGCAACCTAACATCTCGGATGTAATAGTTGACAACATTCCTGGCGTGTCCGCCCGTACTTCTCGCTGGAAACATTATATACGTCTATAACGTTATATATCCTAGCCTATGGAGACCTAACATGTCGAATGTAATACTTTACAACATTCCTGGCGTGTCATCTGCTGCTTCTCGATGGGGACATTATATACGTCTATAATGTTGTATATCCTAACCTAACGCAACCTAACATCTGGGATGTAATATTTTACAACATTCCTGGCGTGTCGTCGCCTGCTTCTCGATGGGGACATAATATACGTCTATAACGTTGTATATCCTAACCCAACGCAACCTAACATCTCGGATGTAATATTTTACAAAATTCCGGGCGTGTCGCCGCCTGCTTCTCGATGGGGACACTATATACGTCTATAACGATATATATCCTAACCTAAGGGAACCTAACATCTCGGATGTAATATTTTACAACATTCCTAGCATGTCGGTCCCTACTTCTCGGTGGGACCATTCTATACGTCTATAACGTTGTATATCCTAACATAAGGGAACCTAACATTTCGGGTGTAATATTTTACAACATTCCTGACGCGTGGGCCCTTACTTCTGGGTGGGAACATTATATACGTCTATAACGTTATATATCCTACCTTAAGGCGACCTAACATGTCGAATGTAATATTTTACAACATTCCTGGCGTGTCGTCGCCTGCTTCTCGATGGGGACACTATATACGTCTATAACGTTGTATATCCTAACCTAACGCAACCTAACTTCTGAGATGTAATATTTTACAACATTCCTGGCATGTCCGCCCATACTTCTCGGTCGGAACATTATATACGTCTATAACGTTATATATCCTAGCCTAAGGCGGCCTAACATGTCGAATGTAATATTATTCAACATTCCTGGCGTGTCGTCGCCTGCTTCTCGAAGGGTACATTATATACGTCTATAACGGTGTATATTCTATCCTAACGCAACCTAACATCTGGGATGTAATATTTTACAACATTCCTGGCATGTCGGTCCCTACGTCTCGGTGGGAACATTATATACGTCTATAACGTTGAATATCCTAACCTAAGGGAACGTAACATCTCGGGTGTAATATTTTACAACATTCCTGACGCGTCGGCCCCTATTTCTCGGTGGGAACATTCTATACGTCTATAACGTTGTATATCCTAACCTAAGGCAACCTAACATCTCGGAAGTAATAGTTGACAACTTTCCTGGCGTGTGCGCCCGTACTTCTCGGTGGGAACATTATATACATCTATCACGTTATATATCCTAACGTGAGGTAACCTAACATCTCGGATGTAGTATTTTCCAATATTCCTGGCGGGTCGGCCTGTACATCTCGTTGGGAACATTATATACGTCTATAACCTAATATAATCTAACCTAACCCATCCATACACTGGCTGGTAATGTTTTACAGAATATCGTTCGTGTCGTCCCGTACGACTCGGTGCGGACATTATATACGTCTATATCGTTATATATCCTAGCCTAAGGCAACCTAACATCTCGAATGTTGTATTTTACAACATTCCTGGCATGTCGTTCCCTACATCTCGGTGGGAACATTCCATACGTCTATAACGTTGTATATCCTAACCTAAGGGAACGTAACATCTCGGGTGTAATATTTTACATCATTCCTGACGCGATGGGACCCTATTTCTCGGTGGGAACATTAAATACGTCTATAACGTTATATATCCTAACCGAAGGCAACCTGTCATCTCGGATGTAATATTTTACAACATTCCTATCGTGTCGTCGCCTGCTTCTCGATGGGGAAATTATATACGACTATAACGTTGTATATCCTAACCTAACGCAACCTAACATCTGGTGATGTAATTTTTTACAACATTCCTGGCATCTCGGTCCCTACGTCTTGGTAGGAACATTCTATACGTCTATAACGTTGTATATCCTAGCCTAAGGGAACCTAATATCACGGGTGTAATATTTTACAACATTCCTGACGCGCCGGCTCCTATTTCGCGGTGGGATCATTATATACGTCTATAACGTTATATATCCTAGCGTAAGGCGACCTAACATGTCGAATGTAATATTTTACAACATTCCTGGCGTGTCGTGGCCTGCTTCTCGATGGGGACAGTATATACGTCTATAACGGTGTATATTCTATCCTAACGCAACCTAACATCTGGGATGTAATATATTACAACATTCTGGCATGTCGGTCACTACGTCTCGGTGGTAACATCATATACGTCTATAACGATATATATCCTAACCTAACGCAACCTAACATCTCGGATGTAATATTTTACAACATTCCTGGCATGTCGGTCCCTACATCTCGGTGGGAACATACTATACGTCTATAACCTTGTATATCCTAACCTAAGGGAACCTAACATTTCGGGTGTAATATTTTACAACATTCCTGACGCGTCGGCCCCTATTTCTCGGTGGGAATATTATATACGTCTATAACGATATATATCCTAACCTAAGGGAACCTAACATCTCGGATGTAATATTTAACAACATTCCTGGCACGTAGGTCCCTACTTCTCGGTGGGAACATTGTATACGTCTATAACGATATATATACCAGCCTAAGGCAACCTAACATCTCGGATGTAATATTTTAGAACATTCCTGGAGCGTCGGCCCCTATTTCTCGGTGGGAACATTATATACGTCTATAACGTTATATGTCCTAGCCTAAGGCGACCAAACTTGTCGAATGTAATATTTTACAACATTCCTGGCATGTCGGTCCCTACGTCTCGGTGGGAACATTATATACGTCTATAACGTTGTATATCCTAACCTAAGGGAACCTAACATCTCGGGTGTAATATTTTACATCATTCCTGACGCGATGGACCCTATTTCTCGGTGGGAACATTAAATACGTCTATAACGTTATATATCCTAACCGAAGGCAACCTAACATCTCGGATGTAATATTTTACAACATTCCTATCGTGTCTTCGCCTGCTTCTCGATGGGGATATTATATACGACTATAACGTTGTATATCCTAACCTAACGCAACCTAACATCTGGTGATGTAATCTTTTACAACATTCGTGGCATGTCGGTCCCTACGTCTCGGTGGGAACATTATATACGTCTATAACGATATATATCCTAACCTAACACAACTTAACATCTCGGATGTAATATTTTACAACATTCCTGGCATGTCGGTCCTTACTTCTCGGTGGGAATATCATATACGTCTATAGCGATATATATCCTAACCGAAGGCAACCTATCATCTCGGATGAAATATTTTACAACATTCCTGGCGCGTCGGCTCCTACTTTTCGGTGGGAACATTATATACGTCTATAACGTTATATATCCTGTCGTAAGGCAACATAACATCTCGGATGTAATATTTTACAACATTCCGGGCGTATCGTCGCCTGCTTCTCGATGGGGACATAATATACGTCTATAACGTTGTATATCCTAACCCAACGCAACCTAACATCTCGGATGTAATATTTTACAAAATTCCGGGCGTGTCGTCGCCTGCTTCTCGATGGGGACACTATATACGTCTATAACGATATATATCCTAACCTAAGGGAACCTAACATCTCGGATGTAATATTTTACAACATTCCTAGCATGTCGGTCCCTACTTCTCGGTGGGACCATTCTATACGTCTATAACGTTGTATATCCTAACCTAAGGGAACCTAACATTTCGGGTGTAATATTTTACAACATTCCTGACGCGTGGGCCCTTACTTCTGGGTGGGAACATTATATACGTCTATAACGTTATATATCCTACCTTAAGGCGACCTAACATGTCGAATGTAATATTTTACAACATTCCTGGCGTGTCGTCGCCTGCTTCTCGATGGGGACACTATATACGTCTATAACGTTGTATATCCTAACCTAACGCAACCTAACTTCTGAGATGTAATATTTTACAACATTCCTGGCCTGTCCGCCGATACTTCTCGGTCTGAACATTATATACGTCTATAACGTTATATATCCTAGCCTAAGGCGGCCTAACATGTCGAATGTAATATTATTCAACATTCCTGGCGTGTCGTCGCCTGCTTCTCGAAGGGTACATTATATACGTCTATAACGGTGTATATTCTATCCTAACGCAACCTAACATCTGGGATGTAATATTTTACAACATTCCTGGCATGTCGGTCCCTACGTCTCGGTGGGAACATTATATACGTCTATAACGGTGTATATTCTATCCTAACGCAACCTAACATCTGGGATGTAATATTTTACAACATTCCTGGCGCGTCGGCTCCTACTTTTCGGTGGGAACATTATATACGTCTATAACGTTATATATCCTGTCGTAAGGCAACATAACATCTCGGATGTAATATTTTACAACATTCCTGGCGTGTCGTCGCCTGCTTCTCGATGGGGACATTATATACGTCTATAACGATATATATCCTAACCTAAGGGAACCTAACATCTCGGATGTAATATTTTACAGCATTCCTAGCATGTCGGTCCCTACTTCTCGGTGGGAACATTCTATACGTCTATAACGTTGTATATCCTAACCTAAGGGAACCTAACATTTCGGGTGTAATATTTTACAACATTCCTGACGCGTCGGCCCGTACTTCTCGGTGGAAACATTATATACGTCTATAACGTTATATATCCTAGCCTAGGGAGACCTAACATGTCGAATGTAATATTTTACAACATTCCTGGCGTGTCGTCTGCTGCTTCTCGATGGGGACATTATATACGTCTATAATGTTGTATATCCTAACCTAACGCAACCTAACATCTTGGATGTAATATTTTACAACATTCCTGGCGTGTCGTCGCCTGCTTCTCGATGGGGACATAATATACGTCTATAACGTTGTATATCCTAACCCAACGCAACCTAACATCTCGGGTGTAATATTTTACAAAATTCCGGTCGTGTCGTCGCCTGCTCCTCGATGGGGACACTATATACGTCTATAACGATATATATCCTAACCTAAGGGAACCTAACATCTCGGATGTAATATTTTACAACATTCCTGGCGTGTCGTCGCCTGCTTCTCGATGGGGACACTATGTACGTCTATAACGTTGTATATCCTAACCTAACGCAACCTAACTTCTGAGATGTAATATTTTACAACATTCCTGGCATGTCAGCCCATACTTCTCGGTCGGAACATTATATACGTCTATAACGTTATATATCCTAGCCTAAGGCGGCCTAACATGTCGAATGTAATATTATTCAACATTCCTGGCGTGTCGTCGCCTGCTTCTCGAAGGGTACATTATATACGTCTATAACGGTGTATATTCTATCCTAACGCAACCTAACATCTGGGATGTAATATTTTACAACATTCCTGGCATGTCGGTCCCTACGTCTCTGTGGGAACATTATATACGTCTATAACGTTGAATATCCTAACCTAAGGGAACGTAACATCTCGGGTGTAATATTTTACAACATTCCTGACGCGTCGGCCCCTATTTCTCGGTGGGAACATTATATACGTCTATAACGTTATATGTCCTAGCCTAAGGCGACCAAACTTGTCGAATGTAATATTTTACGTCATTCCTGGCGCGTCGGCTCCTACTTTTCGGTGGGAAAATTATATACGTCTATAACGTTATATATCCTAGCCTAAGGCGACCTAACATGTCGAATGTAATATTTTACATCATTCCTGGCGTGTCGGCCCGTAGTTCTCGGTGGGAACATTAAATACGTCTATAACGTTATATATCCTAACCGAAGGCAACCTAACATCTCGGATGTAATATTTTACAACATTCCTATCGTGTCGTCGCCTGCTTCGCGATGGGGATATTATATACGACTATAACGTTGTATATCCTAACCTAACGCAACCTAACATCTGGTGATGTAATCTTTTACAACATTCGTGGCATGTCGGTCCCTACGTCTCGATGGGGACATTATATACGTCTATAACGATATATATCCTAACCTAAGGGAACCTAACATCTCGGATGTAATATTTTACAGCATTCCTAGCATGTCGGTCCCTACTTCTCGGTGGGAACATTCTATACGTCTATAACGTTGTATATCCTAACCTAAGGGAACCCAACATTTCGGGTGTAATATTTTACAACATTCCTGACGCGTCGGCCCGTACTTCTCGGTGGAAACATTATATACGTCTATAACGTTATATATTCTAGCCTAGGGAGACCTAACATGTCGAATGTAATATTTTACAACATTCCTGGCGTGTCGTCTGCTGCTTCTCGATGGGGACATTATATACGTCTATAATGTTGTATATCCTAACCTAACGCAACCTAACATCTGGGATGTAATATTTTACAACATTCCTGGCGTGTCGTCGCCTGCTTCTCGATGGGGACACTATATACGTCTATAACATTGTATATCCTAACCTAACGCAACCTTACTTCTGAGATGTAGTTTTTACAACATTCCTGGCATGACCGCCCGTACTTTTCGGTCGGAACATTATATACGTCTATAACGGTATATATCCTAACCTAACGCAACCTAACGTCTGGGACGTAATATTTTACAACATTCCTGCCGCGTCGGCTCCTACTTTTCGGTGGGTCCATTCTATTCGTCTATAACGTTGTATATCCTAACCTAAGGCAAGCTAACCTCTCTACCGTGCATTTTACAATATTCCTAGCGTGACGGCGCCTACTTCCCGACAGGGACATTATATACGTCCATAACGTTATATATCCTAACCTAATTCCACCTAACATCTGGGATGTAATATTTTGCAACATTCCTGGCATGTCGGTCCCTACGTCTCGGTGGGAAAATTATATACGTCTATAACGTTGTATATCCTACCGTAAGGCGACCTAACATTTCGAATGTAATATTTTACAACATTCCTGGCGTGTCGTCGCCTGCTTCTCGATGGGGACACTATATACGTCTATAACGTTGTATACCCTAACCTAAGGCAACCTAACATTTCGGATGTAATAGTTGATAACATTCCTGTCGTGTCGGCCCGTACTTCTCGGTGGGAACATTATATACGTCTATAACGTTGAATATCCTAACCTAAGGGAACGTAACATCTCGGGTGTAATATTTTACAACATTCCTGACGCGTCGGCCCCTATTTCTCGGTGGGAAGATTCTATACGTCTATAACGTTGTATATCCTAACCTAAGGCAACTTAACATCTCGGAAGTAATAGTTGACAACTTTCCTGGCGTGTGCGCCCGTACTTCTCGGTGGGAACATTATATACATCTATCACGTTATATATCCTAACGTGAGGTAACCTAACATCTCGGATGTAGTATTTTCCAATATTCCTGGCGGGTCGGCCTGTACATCTCGTTGGGAACATTATATACGTCTATAACCTAATATAATCTAACCTAACCCATCCATACACTGGCTGGTAATGTTTTACAGAATATCGTTCGTGTCGTCCCGTACGACTCGGTGCGGACATTATATACGTCTATATCGTTATATATCCTAGCCTAAGGCAACCTAACATCTCGAATGTTGTATTTTACAACATTCCTGGCATGTCGTTCCCTACATCTCGGTGGGAACATTCTATACGTCTATAACGTTGTATATCCTAACCTAAGGGAACCTAACATTTCGTGTGTAATATTTTACAACATTCCTGACGCGTCGGCCCGTACTTCTCGGTGGAAACATTATATACGTCTATAACGTTATATATCCTAGCCTAGGGAGACCTAACATGTCGAATGTAATATTTTACAACATTCCTGGCGTGTCGTCTGCTGCTTCTCGATGGGGACATTATATACGTCTATAATGTTGTATATCCTAACCTAACGCAACCTAACATCTGGGATGTAATATTTTACAACATTCCTGGCGTGTCGTCGCCTGCTTCTCGATGGGGACACTATATACGTCTATAACGTTGTATATCCTAACCTAAGGGAACCTAACATTTCGGGTGTAATATTTTACAACATTCCTGGCGTGTCGTCGCGTGCTTCTCGATGGGGACACTATATACGTCTATAACGTTGTATACCCTAACCTAAGGCAACCTAACATTTCGGATGTAATAGTTGATAACATTCCTGTCGTGTCGGCCCGTACTTCTCGGTGGGAACATTATATACGTCTATAACGTTGAATATCCTAACCTAAGGGAACGTATCATCTCGGGTGTAATATTTTACAACATTCCTGACGCGTCGGCCCCTATTTCTCGGTGGGAAGATTCTATACGTCTATAACGTTGTATATCCTAACCTAAGGCAACCTAACATCTCGGAAGTAATAGTTGACAACTTTCCTGGCGTGTGCGCCCGTACTTCTCGGTGGGAACATTATATACATCTATCACGTTATATATCCTAACGTGAGGTAACCTAACATCTCGGATGTAGTATTTTCCAATATTCCTGGCGGGTCGGCCTGTACATCTCGTTGGGAACATTATATACGTCTATAACCTAATATAATCTAACCTAACCCATCCATACACTGGCTGGTAATGTTTTACAGAATATCGTTCGTGTCGTCCCGTACGACTCGGTGCGGACATTATATACGTCTATATCGTTATATATCCTAGCCTAAGGCAACCTAACATCTCGAATGTTGTATTTTACAACATTCCTGGCATGTCGTTCCCTACATCTCGGTGGGAACATTCTATACGTCTATAACGTTGTATATCCTAACCTAAGGGAACCTAACATTTCGGGTGTAATATTTTACAACATTCCTGACGCGTCGGCCCGTACTTCTCGGTGGAAACATTATATACGTCTATAACGTTATATATCCTAGCCTAGGGAGACCTAACATGTCGAATGTAATATTTTACAACATTCCTGGCGTGTCGTCTGCTGCTTCTCGATGGGGACATTATATACGTCTATAATGTTGTATATCCTAACCTAACGCAACCTAACATCTGGGATGTAATATTTTACAACATTCCTGGCGTGTCGTCGCCTGCTTCTCGATGGGGACACTATATACGTCTATAACGTTGTATATCCTAACCTAAGGGAACCTAACATTTCGGGTGTAATATTTTACAACATTCCTGGAATGTCGGTTCCTACTTGTCGGTGGGAACATTCTATATGTCTATAACGTTGTATATCCTAACCTAAGGGATCCTAAAACCTCGGATGTAATATTTTAAAACATTCCTGGCATGTCGGTCTCTACGTCCCGGTGGGAACATTAGATACGTCCATAACGTTGTATATCCTAACCTAAGGGAACCTAACATTTCGGGTGTAATATTTTACAACATTCCTGACGCGTCGGCCCCTATTTCTCGGTGGGAATATTATATACGTCTATAATGATATATATCCTAACCTAAGGGAACCTAACATCTCGGATGTAATATTTAACAACATTCCTGGCATGTCGGTCCCTACTTCTCGGTGGGAACATTGTATACGTCTATAACGATATATATACCAGCCTAAGGCAACCTAACATCTCGGATGTAATATTTTAGAACATTCCTGGAGCGTCGGCCCCTATTTCTCGGTGGGAATATTATATACGTCTATAACGTTATATGTCATAGCCTAAGGCGACCAAACTTGTCGAATGTAATATTTTACGTCATTCCTGGCGCGTCGGCTCCTACTTTTCGGTGGGAAAATTATATACGTCTATAACGTTATATATCCTAGCCTAAGGCGACCTAACATGTCGAATGTAATATTTTACATCATTCCTGGCGTGTCGGCCCGTAGTTCTCGGTGGTAACATTACATACGTCTATAAAGTTATATATCCTAGCCTAAGGCAGCCTAACATGTCGAATGTAATATTATTCAACATTCCTGGCGTGTCGTCGCCTGCTTCTCGAAGGGTACATTATATACGTCTATAACGGTGTATATTCCATCCTAACGCAACCTAACATCTGGGATGTAATATTTTACAACATTCCTGGCATGTCGGTCCCTACGTCTCGGTGGGAACATTATATACGTCTATAACGTTGTATATCCTAACCTAAGGGAACCTAACATCTCGGGTGTAATATTTTACATCATTCCCGACGCGATGGACCCTATTTCTCGGTGGCAACATTAAATACGTCTATAACGTTATATATCCTAACCGAAGGCAACCTAACATCTCGGATGTAATATTTTACAACATTCCTACCGTGTCGTCGCCTGCTTCTCGATGGGGATATTATATACGACTATAACGTTGTATATCCTAACCTAACGCAACCTAACATCTGGTGATGTAATCTTTTACAACATTCGTGGCATGTCGGTCCCTACGTCTCGATGGGGACATTATATACGTCTATAACGATATATATCCTAACCTAAGGGAACCTAACATCTCGGATGTAATATTTTACAGCATTCCTAGCATGTCGGTCCCTACTTCTCGGTGGGAACATTCTATACGTCTATAACGTTGTATATCCTAACCTAAGGGAACCTAACATTTCGGGTGTAATATTTTACAACATTCCTGACGCGTCGGCCCGTACTTCTCGGTGGAAACATTATATACGTCTATAACGTTATATATCCTAGCCTAGGGAGACCTAACATGTCGAATGTAATATTTTACAACATTCCTGGCGTGTCGTCTGCTGCTTCTCGATGGGGACATTATATACGTCTATAATGTTGTATATCCTAACCTAACGCAACCTAACATCTGGGATGTAATATTTTACAACATTCCTGGCGTGTCGTCGCCTGCTTCTCGATTAGGACACTATATACGTCTATAACGTTGTATATCCTAACCTAAGGGAACCTAACATTTCGGGTGTAATATTTTACAACATTCCTGGAATGTCGGTCCCTACTTGTCGGTGGGAACATTCTATATGTCTATAACGTTGTATATCCTAACCTAAGGGATCCTAAAACCTCGGATGTAATATTTTAAAACATTCCTGGTATGTCGGTCTCTACGTCCCGGTGGGAACATTAGATACGTCTATAACGATATATATCCTAACCTAAGGGAACCTAACAACTCGGATGTAATATTTAACAACATTCCTGGCACGTCGGTCCCTACTTCTCGGTGGGAACATTGTATACGTCTATAACGATATATATACCAGCCTAAGGCAACCTAACATCTCGGATGTAATATTTTACAACATTCCTGACGCGTCGGTCCCTACTTCTCGGTGGGAACATTGTATACGTCTATAACGATATATATCCTAGCCTAAGGCAACCTAACATTTCGAAAGTAATATTTTACAACATTCCCGGCGTGTCGTCGCCTGCTTCTCGATGGGGACATTATATACATCTATAACGTTATATATCCTAACCTAAGGGAACCTAACATCTCGGATGTAATATTTTACAACATTCCTGACGCGTCGGTGCCTACTTCTCGTTGGGAACATTGTATACGTCTATAACGATATATATCCTAGCCTAAGGCAACCTAACATTTCGAAAGTAATATTTTACAACATTCCCGGCGTGTCGTCGCCTGCTTCTCGATGGGGACATTATATACATCTATAACGTTATATATCCTAACTTAAGGGAACCTAACATCTCGGATGTAATATTTTACAACATTCCTGGAATGTTGGTCCCTACTTGTCGGTGGGAACATTCTATATGTCTATAACGTTGTATATCCTAACCTAAGGAATCCTAAAACCTCGGATGTAATATTTTAAAACATTCCTGGCATGTCGGTCTCTACGTCCCGGTGGGAACATTAGATACGTCTATAACGATATATATCCTAACCTAAGGGAACCTAACATCTCGGATGTTATATTTAACAACATTCCTGGCATGTCGGTCCGTACTTCTCGGTGGGAACATTCTATACGTCTATAACGTTGTATATCCTAACCTAAGGGAACCTAACATTTCGGGTGTAATATTTTACAACATTCCTGACGCGTCGGCCCGTACTTCTCGGTGGAAACATTATATACGTCTATAACGTTATATATCCTAGCCTAGGGAGACCTAACATGTCGAATGTAATATTTTACAACATTCCTGGCGTGTCGTCTGCTGCTTCTCGATGGGGACATTATATACGTCTATAACGTTATATATCCTGTCGTAAGGCAACATAACATCTCGGATGTAATATATTACAACATTCCTGACGAGTCGGCCCCTATTTCTCGGTGGGAACATTATATACGACTATAACGTTATATATCCTGGCCTAATGCGACCTAACATGTCGTATGTAATATTTTACATCATTCCTGGCGTGTCGGCCCGTAGTTCTCGGTGGTAATATTACATACGTCTATAACGGTATATATCCTAGCCTAAGGCAACCTAACATCTCGGATGTAATATTTTACAACATTCCTGGCGTGTCGTCGCCTGCTTCCCGATGGGGACACTATATACGTCTATAACGTTGTATATCCTAACCTAACGCAACCTAACAACTGGGATGTAATATTTTACAACATTCTTGGCGCGTCGGCTCCTACTTTTCGGTGGGAACATTATATACGTCTATAACGTTGTATATTCTAACCTAAGGCAACCTAACATCTCGGATGTAATAGTTGACAACATTCCTGGCATGTCGGCCCGTACTTCTCGTTGGGAACATTATGTACGTCTATAACGTTATATATCCTAGCCTAAGGCGACCTAACATGTCAAATGTAATATTTTACAACATTCCTGGCGTGTCGTCGCCTACTTCTCGATGGGGACATTATATACGTCTATAACGTTGTATATCCTAACCTAACGCAACCTAACATCTGGGATGTAATATTTTAAAACATTCCTGGCATGTCGGTCCATACGGCTCGGTGGGAACATCATATACGTCTATAACGATATATATCCTAACCGAAGGCAACATAACATCTCGGATGTAATATTTTATAACATTCCTGGCGCGTCGGCTCCTACTTTTCGGTGGGAACATAATATACGTCTATAACGTTATATATCCTAACGTAAGGCAACATAACATCTCGGATGCAATATTTTGCAACACTCCTGGCGTGTCGTCGCCTGCTTCTCGATGGGGACATTATATACATCTACAACGTTGTATATCCTAACCTAACGCAACCTAACATCTGGGATGTAATATTTTGCAACCTTCCTGACGTGTCGTCGCCTGCTTCTCGATGGGGACATTATATACATCTATAACGTTTTATATCCTAACCTAATTCAACCTAACATCTGGGATGTAATATTTTGCAACATTCCTGGCATGTCGGTCCGTACTTCTCGGTGGGAACATCATATACGTCTATAGCGATCTATATCCTAACCGAAGGCAACCTATCATCTCGAATGTAATATTTTAATATTCCTGGCGCGTCGGCTCCTACTTTTCGGTGGGAACATTATATACGTCTATAACGTTATATATCCTGTCGTAACGCAACATAACATCTCGGATGTAATATTTTACAACATTCCTGGCTTGTCGTCGCCTGCTTCTCGATGGGCACATTATATACGTCTATAACGTTTTATATCCTAAACTTAAGCAACCTAACATCTGCGATGAAATATTTTAGAAGATTCCTGGCATATCGGTCCCCACGTCTCGGTGGGAACATTATATACGCCTATAACGATATATATCCTAGCCTAAGGCAACCTAACATGTCGAAAGTAATATTTTACAACATTCCCGGCGTGTCGTCGCCTGCTTCTCGATGGGGACATTATATACGTCTATGACGTTGTATATCCTAACCTAACGCAACCTAACATCTGGGATGTAATATTTTACAACATTCCTGGCGTGTCGTCGCCTTCTTCTGGATGGGGACACTATATACATCTATAACGTTATATATCCTAACCTAAGGGTACTTAACATCTCGGGTGTAATATTTTACAACATTCCTGACGCGTCGGCCCCTATTTCTCGGCGGGAATATTATATACGTCTATAACGTTATATATCCTAGCCTAAGGCAACCTAACATGTCGCATGTAATATTTTACAACATTCTGGCGTGTCGTCGCCTGCTTCTCGAAGGGGACATTATACACGTCTATAACGTTATATATCCTAGCCTAAGGCAACCAAACATGTCGAATGTAATATTTTACAACATTCCTGGCGTGTCGTCGCCTACTTCTCGATGGGGAAATTATATACATCTATAACGTTGTATATCCTAACCTAAGGCAACCTGACATCTCGGAAGTAATATTTTACAACATTCCTGGCATGTCGGTCCCTACTTGTCGGTGGGAACATTCTATATGTCTATAACGTTGTATATCCTAACCTAAGGGAACCTAACACCTCTGATGTAATATTTTAAAACATTCCTGGCATGTCGGTCTCTACGTCCCGGTGGGTACACTATATACGCCTATAACGATATATATCCAAACCTAACGCAACCTAACACCTGGGATGTAATATTTTACAACATTACTGGCATGTCGGTCCCTACGTCTCGGCGGGTACATTGTATACGTCTATAACCTTGTATATACTAACCTAACGCAACCTAACATCTGGGATGTAATATTTTACAACATTCCTGGCGTGTCGTCGCCTGCTTCTCGATGGGGACATTATATACGTCTATAACGTTGTATATCCTAACCTAAGGGAACCTAACATCTCGGGTGTAATATTTTACAACATTCCTGGCATGTCGGACCCTACTTCTCGGTGGGAACATTATATACGTCTATAACGTTATATATCATAACCTAAGGCAACCTAACCTCTCTAACGTACATTTTACAATATTCCTAGCGTGACGGCGCCTACTTCCCGATAGGGACATTATATACGTCCATAACGTTGTATATCCTAACCTAAGGCAACCTGACATCTCGGATGTAATATTTTACAACATTCCAGGCGGGTCGACCCCTACTTCTCGGTGGGCACACTATATACGTCTATATCGTATTATAACCTAACCTAACCCATTTTGCCCCTCGGCGATAATGTTTTACAGAATCCCGTTCGTGTCGTCCCGTATGTCTCGGTGCGGACATTATATAAGTCTATAACGTTATATATCCTAACCTAAGGCAACCTAACATCTCGGATGTAGTATTTTACAACATTCCAGGCGGGTCGGCCCCTACTTCTCGGTGGGCACACTATATACGTCTATATCGTATTATAACCTAACCTAACCCATTTTGCCCCTCGGCGATAATGTTTTACAGAATCCCGTTCGTGTCGTCCCGTATGTCTCGGTGCGGACATTATATAAGTCTATAACGTTATATATCCTAACCTAAGGCAACTTAACATCTCGAATGTAGTATTCTACAACACTCCAGACGGGTCGGCCCCTACTTCTCGGTGGGCACATTATATACGTCTATATCGCAATATAACCTAACCTAACCCATTTAGCCCCTCGCTGGTAATGTTTTACAGAATCCAGTTCGTGTCGTCGCGTACGTCTCGGTGGGTACATTGTATGCGTCTATAACGTTATATATCCTAACCTAAGGCAACCCAACATCTCGAATGTAGTATTTTACAACATTCCAGGCCGGTCGGCCCCTACTTCTCGGTGGGGACATTATGTACGTCTATAACGTAATATAACCTAACCTAACCCATCTAGCGCCTCGGCCGTAATGTTTTACAGAATCCCGGTCGTGTCGGACCGTACTTCTCGGTGGGGACATTATATGCGTCTAGAACGTTATATATCCTAACCTAAGGCAACCCAACATCTCGAATGTAGTATTTTACAACATTCCAGGCCGGTCGGCCCCTACTTCTCGGTGGCGACATTATGTACGTCTACAACGTAGTATAACCTAACCTAACCCATCTAACCCCTCGCTGGTAATGTTTAACAGAATCCAGTTCGTGTCGTCCCTTACGTCTCGGTGGGGACATTATATATGTCTATAACATTGTATATCCCACCCGAAGGCAACCTAACATCTCGAGTGTAGTATTTCACAACATTCCTGGCGAGTCGGCCCCACTTCTTGGTAGGGACATTATATAAGTCTATATCGTAAAATAACCTAACCTAACCCATCTAGACCCTCGCTGTTAATGTTTCACTGAATCCCGTTCGTGTCGCCCCGTACGTCACGGTGCGGACATTATATACGTCCATAACGTTATATATCCTAACCTAAGGCAACCTAACATCTCAAATGTAGTATTTTACAACATTCCAGGCGGGTCGGCCCCTACTTCTCGGTGGGAAAATTATATACGTATATATCGTAGTATAACCTAACCTAAACCCATTTTGCACTTCGGTGATAATGTTTTACAGAATCCCGGTCGTGTTGGCTCATACTTCCCGGTGGGGACATTGTATGCGTCTATAACGATATATATCCTAACCTAAGGCAACCTAGCATCTCGGATGTAGTATTTTACAACATTCCTGGCGGTGCGGAACCTACTTCACGGTGGGAACAGTACATAAGTCTATATCGTAATATAACCTAACCTAACCCATCTAGACCCTCGCTGGTAATGTTCCACTGAATCCCGTTCGTGTCGCACCGTACGTCACGGTGCGGACATTATATACGTCTATAACGTTATATATCCTAACCTAAGGCAACCTAACATCTCGGATGTAGTATTTTACAACATTCCAGGCGTGTCGGCCCCTACTTCTCGGTGGGCACATTATATACGTCCATATCGTAATATAATCTAACCTAACACAGTTTGCCCCTCGGTGATAATGTTTTACAGAATCCCGGTCGTGTTGGCTCATACTTCTCGGTGGGGACATTATATACGTCTATAACGTTATATATCCTAACCTAAGGCAACCTAACATCTCGGATGTAGCATTTTACAACATTCCTGGCGGGTCGGCCCCACTTCTCGGTAGGGACATTCTATAAGTCTATATCGCAATATAACCTAGCCTAACCCATCTAGACCCTCGCTGGTAATGTTCCACTGAATCCCGTTCGTGTCGCCCCGTACGTCACGGTGCGGACATTATATAAGTCTATAACGTTATATAGCCTAACTTAAGGCCACTTAACATCTCGAATGTAGTATTTTACAACATTCCAGGCGGGTCGGCCCCTACTTCTCGGTGGGCACACTATATACGTCTATATCGTATTATAACCTAACCTAACCCATTTTGCCCCTCGGCGATAATGTTTTACAGAATCCCGTTCGTGTCGTCCCGTATGTCTCGGTGCGGACATTATATAAGTCTATAACGTTATATATCCTAACCTAAGGCAACTTAACATCTCGAATGTAGTATTCTACAACATTCCAGACGGGTCGGCCCCTACTTCTCGGTGGGCACATTATATACGTCTATATCGCAATATAACCTAACCTAACCCATTTAGCCCCTCGCTGGTAATGTTTTACAGAATCCAGTTTGTGTCGTCGCGTACGTCTCGGTGGGTACATTGTATGCGTCTATAACGTTATATATCCTAACCTAAGGCTATCTAACATCTCGGATGTAGTAATTTCAAAATTACTGACGGGTCGGCCCCTACTTATTGGTGGGAACTTTATATACGTCGATAACGTAATATAACCTAACCTAACCCATCTAGCCCCTCGGCGGTAATGTTTTACAGAATCCCGTTCGTGTCGTCCCGTGCGTCGCGGTGCGGACATTATATAAGTCCATAACGTTATATATCCTAACCTAAGGCAAATTAACATCTCGAATGTAGTATTTTGCAACATTCCAGGCGTGTCGGCCCCTACTTCTCGGTGGGAACATTATATACGTCTATATCGTAATATAACCTAACCCAAACCCATTTTGCACTTCCGTGATAATGTTTTACAGAATCCCGGTCGTGTTGGCTCATACTTCTCGGTGGGGACATTGTATGCGTCTATAACGATATATATCCTAACCTAAGGCAACCTAACATCTCGGATATAGTATTTTCGAAAATACCTGGCGGGTCGGCCCCTACTTCTCGGTGGGAATATTGTATACGTCTACAACGTGGTATAACCTAACCTAACCCATCTAGCCCCTCGCTGATAATGTTTTACAGAATCCAGTTCGTGTCGTCCCTTACGTCTCGGTGGGGACATTGTATGCGTCTATAACGATATATATCCTAACCTAAGGCGACCCAACATCTCGGATGTAGTATTTTACAACATTCCTGGCGGGGCGGAACCTACTTCGCGGTGGGAACATTATGTAAGTCTATATCGTAAAATAAGCTAACCTAACCCATCTAGACCCTCGCTGTTAATGTTTCACTGAATCCCGTTCGTGTCGCCCCGTACGTCACGGTGCGGACATTATATACGTCCATAACGTTATATATCCTAACCTAAGGCAACCTAACATCTCAAATGTAGTATTTTACAACATTCCAGGCGGGTCGGCCCCTACTTCTCGGTGGGAAAATTATATACGTATATATCGTAGTATAACCTAACCTAAACCCATTTTGCACTTCGGTGATAATGTTTTACAGAATCCCGGTCGTGTTGGCTCATACTTCTCGGTGGGGACATTGTATGCGTCTATAACGATATATATCCTAACCTAAGGCAACCTAGCATCTCGGATGTAGTATTTTACAACATTCCTGGCGGTGCGGAACCTACTTCACGGTGGGAACAGTACATAAGTCTATATCGTAATATAACCTAACCTAACCCATCTAGACCCTCGCTGGTAATGTTCCACTGAATCCCGTTCGTCTCGCCCCGTACGTCACGGTGCGGACATTATATACGTCTATAACGTTATATATCCTAACCTAAGGCAACCTAACATCTCGGATGTAGTATTTTACAACATTCCAGGCGTGTCGGCCCCTACTTCTCGGTGGGCACATTATATACCTCCATATCGTCATATAACCTAACCCAAACCCATTTTGCACTTCGGTGATAATGTTTTACAGAATCCCGCTCGTGTTGGCTCATACTTCTCGGTGGGGACATTGTATGCGTCTATAACGATATATATCCTAACCTAAGGCAACCTAACATTTCGGATATAGTATTTTCGAAAATACCTGGCGGGTCGGCCCCTACTTCTCGGTAGGAACATTATATAAGTCCATATCGTAATATAACCTAACCTAACCCATCTAGACCCTCGCTGGTATTGTTTCACAGAATCCCGTTCGTGTCGCACCGTACGTCTCGGTGGTAACATTACATACGACTATAACGGTATATATCCTAGCCTAAGGCAACCTAACATCTCTGATGTAATATTTTACAGCATTCCTGGCGTGTCCGCCCGCACTTCTCGGTGGGAACATTATATACGTCTATAACGTTATATATCCTAGCCTAAGGCGACCCAACATGTCGAATGTAATATTTTACAACATTCCTGGCGCGTAGGTTCCTACTTTTCGTTGGGAACATTATATACGTCTATAATGTTATATATCCTAACCTAAGGCTATCTAACATCTCGGATGTAGTAATTTCCGAAATTACTGGCGGGTCGGCCCCTACTTCTTGGTGGGAACTTTATATACGTCGATAACGTAATATAACCTAACCTAACCCATCTAGCCCCTCGGCGGTAATGTTTTACAGAATCCCGTTCGTGTCGTACCGTGCGTCGCGGTGCGGACATTATATAAGACCATAACGTTATATATCCTAACCTAAGGCAACTTAACATCTCGAATGTAGTATTTTGCAACATTCCAGGCGTGTCGGCCCCTACTTCTCGGTGGGATCATTATATACGTCTATAACGTAATATAACCTAACCTAACCTATCTAGCCCATCGGTGGTAATGTTTTCCAGAATCCCGTTCGTGTCGTCCCGTACCTCTCGGCGGGGACATTATATGCGTCAATAACGTTATATATCCAAACCTAAGGCAACCTAACATCTCGGATGCAGTATTTTCCAAAATTCCTGGCGGGTCGGCACCTACTTCTCGGTGGGAACATTATATACGTCCATAACGTAATATAACCTAACCTAACCAATCTAGCCCCGCGGTGGTAATGTTTTACAGAATCCCGTTCGTGTCGTTCCGTACGTCTCGGTGCGAACATTATATACGTCTATAACGTTATATATCCTAACCTAAGGCAACCTAATATCTCGAGTATAGTATTTTACAACATTCCAGGCGGGACGGCACCTACTTCTCGGTGGGGACATTATATACGTCTATAACATTGTATATCCCACCCGAAGGCAACCTAACATCTCGAATGTAGTATTTCACAACATTCCTGGCGGGTCGGCCCCACTTCTCGGTAGGGACATTATATAAGTCTATATCGCAATATAACCTAACCTAACCCATCTAGACCCTCGCTGGTAATGTTTCACAGAATCCCGTTCGTGTCGCCCCGAACGTCACTGTGCGGACATTATATACGTCTATAACGTTATATATGCTAACCTAAGGCAACCTAACATCTCGGATATAGTATTTTCCAAAATACCTGGCGGGTCGACCCTTACTTCTCGGTGGGGACATTTTATAAGGCTATATCGTAATATAACCTAACCTAACCCATTTAGCCCCTCGCTGGTAATGTTTTACGGAATCCAGTTCGTGTCGTCCCGTACGTCTCGGTAGGGTCATTGTATGCGTCTATAACGTTATATATCCTAACCTAATGCTATCTAACATCTCGGATGTAGTAATTTCAAAATTACTGGCGGGTCGGCCCCTACTTCTCGGTGGGAACATTATATACGTCCATGACGTAACATAACCTAAAATAACCCATCTAGCCACTCGGCGATAATGTTTTACAGAATCCTGTTCGGTTTGGTTCATACTTCTCGGTGGGGACATTATATACGTCTATAACATTGTATTTCCCACCCGAAGGCAACGTAACATCTCGAATGTAGTATTTCACAACATTCCTGTCTGGTCGGCCCCACTTCTCCCTAGGGACATTATATAAGTCTATATCGTAATATAACCTACCCTAACCCATCTAGACCCTCGCTGGTATTGTTTCGCAGAATCCCGTTCGTGACGCCCCGTACGTCACGGTGGGGACATTGTATGCGTCTATAACGCTATATATCCTAACCTAAGGCAACCTAACATCTCGGATGTAGTATTTTCCAAAATTCCTGGCGGGTCGGCCCCTACTTCTCGGTGGGAACATTGTATATGTCCATAACGCTATATGTCCTAGCCTGAGACAACATAACATGTCGAATATAATATTTTACAATATTCCTGGCGCGTCGGCAACTACTTCTCGGTGGGAACTGTATATACGACTATAACGTTATATATCCTAACCTAAGACAACTTAACATGTCGAATGTAATATTTTACCACATTCCAGGCTCGTTGGCCCCTACTTATCGGTGGGAACATTATATACGTCTATAACGTTATATATCCAAACCTAAGGGAACCTAACATCTCGGATGTAATATTTTACAACATTCCTGGCGTGTCGGCCCCTATTTCTCGGTGGGAACATTATATACGTCTTTACCGCTATATATCATAGCCTAAGGCAACCTAACATGTCGAGCGTAATATTTTACAACATTCCTGGCTCGTCCGCCCCTACTTCTCGGTGGGAACATTATATACGTCTATAACGTTATATATCCTAACCTAAGGGAACCTAACATCTCGGAAGTAATATTTGATAACATTCCTGGCGTGTAGGCCCGTAGTTCTCGGTGGGAATATCATATACGTCTATAACGTTATATATCCTAGCCTAAGGCAATCCTAACATGTCGAATGTAATATTTTACAGCATTCCTGGCGCGTCGGCCCCTACTTCTCGGGTGGAACTTTATATACGTCTATAACGTTATATATCCTAACCTAGGGCAACCTAACATCTCGGATGTAATATTTTACCACATTCCTGGCTCGTTGGCCCCTACTTCTCGGTAGGAACATTATATACGTGTGGAACGCCATATATCCTAACTTAAGGCAACCAAAAATGTCGAGCGTAATATTTTACTACATTCCTGGCGTGTCGGCCCCTATTTCTCGGTGGGAACAGTATATACGTCTATAACGTTATATATCCTAACCTAAGGCAACTTAACATGTCGGACGTAATATTTTACAACATTCCTGACGCGTCGGCACCTCCTTCTCGGTGGGAACATTATGTACGTCTATAACGTTATATGTCCTAACCTAAGGGAACCTAACACCTCGGATGTAATGTTTTACAACATTCGTGGCGTGTCGGTCCCTATTTCTCGGTGGGAACATTATATACGTCTTTAACGCTATATATCCTAGCCTAAGGCAACCTAACTTGTCGAGCGTAATATTTTACAACATTCCTGGGGCGTCGGCCCCTATTTCTCGGTGGGAACATTATATAAGTCAATAACGTTATATATCCTAACCTAAGGCAACCTAATATCTCGGATGTAATATTTTACAACATTCCCGTCACTTCGGCCCCTACTTCTCGGTGGGAACATTATATACGTCTATAACGTTATATATCCTAGCCTAAGGCAATCCTAACATCTCGGATGTAATATTTTACAACATTCCTGGCGCGCCGGCCCCTACTTCTCGGTGGGAACATTATATACGTCTATATCGCTATATATCATAACGTAAGGCAACCTAACATGTCGAGCGTAATATTTTACAACATTCCTGGCTCGTCGGCCCCTACTTCTCGGTGGGAACATTATATACGTCTATAACGTTATATATCCTAACCTAAGGGAACCTAACACCTCGGATGTAATGTTTTACAACATTCCTGGCGTGTCGGCCCCTTTTTCTCGGTGGGAACATTGTATATGTCTATAACGCTATATGTCCTAGCCTGAGACAACCTAACATGTCGAATATAATATTTTACAATATTCCTGGCGCGTCGGCAACTACTTCTCGGTGGGAACTGTATATACGACTATAACGTTATATATCCTAACCTATGGCAACCAAAAATGTCGAGCGTAATATTTTACTACATTCCTGGCGCGTCGGCCCCTATTTCTCGGTGGGAATATTATATACGTCTTTAGCGCTGTATGTCCTAGCCTGAGACAACCTAACATGTCGAATGTAATATTTTACAATATTCCTGGCGCGTCGGCAACTACTTGTCGGTGGGAACAGTATATACGTCTATAACGTTATATATCCTAACCTAAGGCAACTTAACATGTCGGATGTAATATTTTACAACATTCCTGGCGCGTCGGCACCTCCTTCTCGGTGGGAACATTATGTACGTCTATAACGTTATATGTCCTAACCTAAGGGAACCTAACACCTCGGATGTAATGTTTTACAACATTCCTGGCGTGTCGGCCCCTATTTCTCGGTGGGAACATTATATACGTCTTTAACGCTATATATCCTAGCCTAAGGCAACCTAACTTGTCGAGCGTAATATTTTACAACATTCCTGGGGCGTCGGCCCCTATTTCTCGGTGGGAACATTATATAAGTCAATAACGTTATATATCCTAACCTAAGGCAACCTAACAATTCGGATGTAATATTTTACAACATTCCCGTCACTTCGGCCCCTACTTCTCGGTGGGAACATTATATACGTCTATAACGTTATATATCCTAGTCTAAGGCAATCCTAACATCTCGGATGTAATATTTTACAACATTCCTGGCGCGCCGGCCCCTACTTCTCGGTGGGAACATTATATACGCCTATATCGCTATATATCATAACGTAAGGCAACCTAACATGTCGAGCGTAATATTTTGCAACATTCCTGGCTCGTCGGCCCCTACTTCTCGGTGGGAACATTATATACGTCTATAACGTCATATATCCTAACCTAAGGGAACCTAACACCTCGGATGTAATGTTTTACAACATTCCTGGCGTGTCGGCCCCTTTTTCTCGGTGGGAACATTATATACGTCTTTCACGCTAGATATCCTAGCCTAATGCAACCTAACTTGTCGAGCGTAATATTTTACAACATTCCTGGGGCTTCGGCCCCTATTTCTCGGTGGGAACATTATATAAGTCAATAACGTTATATATCCTAACCTAAGGCAACCTAATATCTCGGATGTAATATTTTACAACATTTCCGTCACTTCGGCCCCTACTTCTCGGTGGGAACATTATATACGTCTATAACGTTATATATCCTAGCCTAAGGCAATCCTAACATCTCGGATGTAATATTTTACAACATTCCTGGCGCGCCGGCCCCTACTTCTCGGTGGGAAAATTATATACGTCTCTATCGCTATATATCATAACGTAAGGCAACCTAACATGTCGAGCGTAATATTTTACAACATTCCTGGCGTGACGTCACCTGCTTCTCGATGGGGACATTATATACGTCTATAACGTTGTATATCCTAACCTAACGCAACCTATCATCTGGGATGTAATATTTTACAACATTCCTGGCATGTCGGTCCCTACGTCTCGGTGGGAACATTCTGTACGTCTACAGCGTTGTATATCCTAACCTAAGGGAACCTAACATCTCAGGTGAAATGTTTTACAACATTCCTGACATGTCGGCGCCTATTTCTCGGTGGGAACATTATATACGTCTATAACGTTATATATCCTAGCCTAAGGCGACCTAACATGTCGAATGTAATATTTTAAAACATTCCTAGCGTGCCGTCGCCTACTTCTCGATCGGGACATTATATACATCTATAACATTATATATCCTAACGTAAGGCAACATAACATCTCGGATGTAATATTTTACAACATTCCTGGCATGTCGGTCCCTACGTCTCGGTGGGAACATTCTATACGTCTACAGCGTTGTATATCCTAACCTAAGGGAACCTAACATCTCAGGTGAAATGTTTTACAACATTCCTGACATGTCGGCCCCTATTTCTCGGTGGGAACATTATATACGTCTTTAACGCTATATATCCTAGCCTAAGGCAACCTAACATGTCGAGCGTAATATTTTACAACATTCCTGGCTCGTCCGCCCCTACTTCTCGGTGGGAACATTATATACGTCTATAACGTTATATATCCTAACCTAAGGGAACCTAACATCTCGGAAGTAATATTTGATAACATTCCTGGCGTGTAGGCCCGTAGTTCTCGGTGGGAATATCATATACGTCTATAACGTTATATATCCTAGCCTAAGGCAATCCTAACATGTCGAATGTAATATTTTACAGCATTCCTGGCGCGTCGGCCCCTACTTCTCGGGTGGAACATTATATACGTCTATAACGTTATATATCCTAACCTAGGGCAACCTAACATCTCGGATGTAATATTTTACCACATTCCTGGCTCGTTGGCCCCTACTTCTCGGTAGGAACATTATATACGTGTGGAACGCCATATATCCTAACTTAAGGCAACCAAAAATGTCGAGCGTAATATTTTACTACATTCCTGGCGTGTCGGCCCCTATTTCTCGGTGGGAATATTATATACGTCTTTAACGCTATATGTCCTAGCCTGCGACAACCTAACATGTCGAATGTAATATTTTACAATATTCCTGGCGCGTCGGCAACTACTTCTCGGTGGGAACAGTATGTACGTCTATAACGACATATATCCTAGCCTAAGGCAATCCTAACACCTCGGATGTAATGTTTTACAACATTCCTGGCGTGTCGGCCCCTTTTTCTCGGTGGGAACATTATATACGTCTTTCACGCTAGATATCCTAGCCTAAGGCAACCTAACTTGTCGAGCGTAATATTTTACAACATTCCTGGGGCTTCGGCCCCTATTTCTCGGTGGGAACATTATATAAGTCAATAACGTTGTATATCCTAACCTAAGGCAACCTAATATCTCGGATGTAATATTTTACAACATTCCCGTCACTTCGGCCCCTACTTCTCGGTGGGAACATTATATACGTCTATAACGTTATATATCCTAGCCTAAGGCAATCCTAACATCTCGGATGTAATATTTTACAACATTCCTGGCGCGCCGGCCCCTACTTCTCGGTGGGAACATTATATACGTCTATATCGCTATATATCATAACGTAAGGCAACCTAACATGTCGAGCGTAATATTTTACAACATTCCTGGCTCGTCGGCCCCTACTTCTCGATGGGGACATTATATACGTCTATAACGTTGTATATCCTAACCTAACGCTACCTAACATCTGGGATGTAATATTTTACATCATTCCTGGCATGTCGGTCCCTACGTCTCGGTGGGAACATTGTATACGTCTATAACGATATATATCCTAGCCTAAGGTAACCTAACATCTCGGATGTAATATTTTACAATATTCCTGGCGTGACGTCACCTGCTTCTCGATGGGGACATTATATACGTCTATAACGTTGTATATCCTAACCTAACGCTACCTAACATCTGGGATGTAATATTTTACATCATTCCTGACATGTCGGCGCCTATTTCTCGGTGGGAACATTATATACGTCTATAACGTTATATATCCTAGCCTAAGGCGACCTAACATGTCGAATGTAATATTTTACAACATTCCTGGCGTGCCGTCGCCTACTTCTCGATCGGGACATTATATACATCTATAACGTTATATATCCTAACGTAAGGCAACATAACATCTCGGATGTAATATTTTACAACATTTCTGGCATGTCGTCGCCCGCTGCCCGATGGGGACATTATAAACGTCTATAACGTTGTATATCCTAACCTAACGCAACCTAACATCTGGTATGTAATATTTTACATCATTCCTGGCGTGTCGTCGCCTGCTTCTCGATGGGGACACTTCATACGTCTATAACGTTGTATATCCTAACCTAACGCATCCTAACATTTGGGATGTAATATTTTACAACATACTGGCTTGTCGGTCCCCACGTCTCGATCTGGACATTATATACGTCTATAACAATATATATCCAAACTTAAGGGAAAGTAACATCTCGGATGTAATATTTTACAACATTCCTGGCGCTTCGGCTCCTACTTTTCGGTGGGAACATTATATACGTCTATAACGTTACACATCCTAACGTAAGGCAACATAACATCTCGGATGTTATATTTTACAGCATTCCTGGCATGTCGGTCCCTACGTCTCGGTGGGAACATTCTATACGTCTATAACGTTGTATATCCTAACCTAAGGGAACCTAACATCTCGGGTGTAGTATTTTACAACATTCCTGACGCGTCGGCCCCTATTTCTCGGTGGGACCATTATATACGTCTATAGCGTTGTATATCCTAGCCTAAGGCGACCTGACATGTCCAATGTAATATTTTACATCATTCCTGGCGCGTCCGCCCGTAGATCTCGGTGGTAACATTATATACGTCTATAACGTTATGTATTCTAGCCTAAGGCAACCTAACATGCCGAATGTAATATTTTACAACATTCCTGGCGTGTTGTCGCCTGCTTCTCGGTGGGGACATTATATATGTCTATAACGTTGTATATCCTAACCTAACGAAACCTAACATCTGGGATGTAATATTTTACAACATTCCTGGCGTGTCGTCGCCTGCTTCTCGATGGGGACATTATATACGTCTATAACGTTGTATATCCTAACCTAACGCAACCTAACATCTGGGATGTAATATTTTACAACATTCCTGGCATGTCTGTCCCTACGTCTCGGTGGGAACGTTATATACGTCTATAACGATATATATCCAAACTTAAGGGAAACTAACACCTCGGATGTAATATTTTACAACATTCCTGGCGCTTCGGCTCCTACTTTTCGGTGGGAACATTATATACGTCTATAACGTTGTATATCCTAACCTAAGGCAACCCAACATCTCGGATGTAATATTTTACATCATTCCTGTCATGTCGGTCCCTACGTCTCGTTGGGAACACTCTATGCGTATATAGCGTTGTATATCCTAACGTAAGGGAACCTAACATCTCAGGTGTAATATTTTACAACATTCCTGGCGTGTTGTCGCCTGCTTCTCGATGGGGACATTATATATGTCTATAACGTTGTATATCCTAGCCTAAGCAATCTAACATCTCGGATGTAATATATTACAACATTCCTGGCGTGTCGTCGCCTGCTTCTTGATGGGGAGATTATATACGTCTATAACGTTGTATATCCTAACCTAACACAACCTAACATCTGGGATTTAATATTTTACATCATTCCTGGCGTGTCGTCGCCTGCTTCTCGATGGGGTCATTATATACGTCTATAACGTTGTATATCCTAACCTAATGCAACCTAACATCTAGGATGTAATATTTTACAACATTCCTGGCATGTCAGTCCCTACGTCTCGCTGGGAACGTTATATACGTCTATAACGACATATATCCAAACTTAAGGGAAACTAACATCTCGGATGTAATATTTTACAACATTCCTGGCGTGTCGTCGCCTGCTTCTCGATGGGGACATTATTTACGTCTATAACGTTGTATATCCTACCCTAAGGCAACCCAAACATCTCGGATGTAATATTTTACATCATTCCTGTCATGTCGGTCCCTACGTCTCGTTGGGAACACTCTATGCGTCTATAACGTTACATATCCTAACGTAAGGCAACATAACATCTCGGATGTTATATTTTACAACATTCCTGGCGTGTCTTCGCCTGCTTCTCGATGGGGACATTATATACGTCTATAACGTTGTATATCCTAGCCTAAGCAATCTAACATCTCGGATGTAATATTTTACAACATTCCTGGCGTGTCGTCGCCTGCTTCTCGATGGGGACATTATATACGTCTATAACGTTGTATATCCTAACCTAACGCAACCTAACATCTGGGATGTAATATTTTACATCATTCCTGTCATGTCGGTCCCTACGTCTCGTTGGGAACACTCTATGCGTCTATAGCGTTGTATATCCAAACCTAAGGGAACCTAACATCTCAGGTGTAACATTTTACAACATTCCTGGCGTGTCGTCGCCTGCTTCTTGATGGGGACATTATATACGTCTATAACGTTGTATATCCTAACCTAACGCAACCTAACATCTAGGATGTAATATTTTACAACATTCCTGGCATGTCAGTCCCTACGTCTCGCTGGGAACGTTATATACGTCTATAACGACATATATCCAAACTTAAGGGAAACTAACATCTCGGATGTAATATTTTACAACATTCCTGGCGATTCGGCTCCTACTTTTCGGTGGGAACATTATATACGTCTATAACGTTGTATATCCTAACCTAAGGCAACACAACATCTCGGATGTAATATTTTACATCATTCCTGTCATGTCGGTCCCTACGTCTCGTTGGGAACACTCTATGCGTCTATAGCGTTGTATATCCTAACGTAAGGGAACCTAACATCTCAGGTGTAATATTTTACAACATTCCTGGCGTGTTGTCGCCTGCTTCTCGGTGGGGACATTATATATGTCTATAACGTTGTATATCCTAACCTAACGAAACCTAATATCTGGGATGTAATATTTTACAACATTCCTGGCGTGTCGTCGCCTGCTTCTCGATGGGGACATTATATACGTCTATAACGTTTTATATCCTAACCTAAGGCAACCCAACATCTCGGATGTAATATTTTACATCATTCCTGTCATGTCGGTCCCTACGTCTCGTTGGGAACACTCCATGCGTCTATAACGTTACATATCCCAACGTAAGGCAACATAACATCTCGGATGTTTTATTTTACAACATTCCTGGCGTGTCGTCGCCTGCTTCTCGATGGGGACATTATATACGTCTATAACGTTGTATATCCTAGCCTAAGCAATCTAACATCTCGGATGTAATATTTTACAACATTCCTGGCGTGTCGTCGCCTGCTTCTCGATGGGGACATTATATACGTCTACAACGTTGTATATCCTAACCTAACGCAACCTAGCATCTGGGATGTAATATTTTACAACATTCCTGGCATGTCGGTCCCTACGTCTCGGTGGGAACGTTATATACGTCTATAACGATATATATCCAAACTTAAGGGAAACTAACATCTCGGATGTAATATTTTACAACATTCCTGGCGCTTCCGCTCCTACTTTTCGGTGGGAACATTATATACGTCTATAACGTTACATATCCTAACGTAAGGCAACATAACATCTCGGATGTAATATTTTACAACATTCCTGGCATGTCAGTTCCTACGTCTCGCTGGGAACATTATATACGTTTATAACGATATATATCCTAACCTAACGCAACCTAATATCTCGGATGTAATATTTTACAACATTCCTGGCGTGTCGTCGCCTACTTCTCGATGGGGACATTAAATACATCTATCACGTTGTATATCCTAACCTAAGGCAACCCAACATCTCGGATGTAATATTTTACATCATTCCTGTCATGTCGGTCCCTACGTCTCGTTGGGAACACTCTATGCGTCTATAGCGTTGTATATCCAAACCTAAGGGAACCTAACATCTCAGGTGTAACATTTTACAACATTCCTGGCGTGTTGTCGCCTGCTTCTCGATGGGGACATTATATATGTCTATAACGTTGTATATCCTAACCTAACGAAACCTAACATCTGGGATGTAATATTTTACAACATTCCTGGCGTGTCGTCGCCTGCTTCTTGATGGGGACATTATATACGTCTATAACGTTGCATATCCTAACCTAACGCAATCTAACATCTAGGATGTAATATTTTACAACATTCCTGGCATGTCAGTCCCTACGTCTCGCTGGGAACGTTATATACGTCTATAACGACATATATCCAAACTTAAGGGAAACTAACATCTCGGATGTAATATTTTACAACACTCCTGGCGATTCGGCTCCTACTTTTCGGTGGGAACATTATATACGTCTATAACGTTGTATATCCTAACCTAACACAACCTAACATCTGGGATTTAATATTCTACATCATTCCTGGCGTGTCGTCGCCTGCTTCTCGATGGGGTCATTATATACGTCTATAATGTTGTATATCCTAACCTAACGCAACCTAAAATCTGGGATGTAATATTTTACAACATTCCTGACGCGTCGGCCCCTATTTCTCGGTGGGACCATTATATACGTCTATAGCGTTATATATCCTAGCCTAAGGCGAGCTGACATGTCGAATGTAATATTTTACATCATTCCTGGCGTGTCCGCCCGTAGATCTCGGTGGTAACATTATATACGTCTATAACGTTATGTATTCTAGCCTAAGGCAACCTAACATGCCGAATGTAATATTTTACAACATTCCTGGCGTTGTCGCCTGCTTCTCGGTGGGGACATTATATATGTCTATAACGTTGTATATCCTAACCTAACGAAACCTAACATCTGGGATGTAATATTTTACAACATTCCTGACGCGTCGGCACCTATTTCTCGGTGGGAACTTTATATACGTCTTTAACGTTATATATCCTAGCCTAAGGCGACCTAGCATGTCGAATGTTATATTTTACATCATTCCTGTCGTGTCGACCCGTATTTCTCGGTGGTAACATTATATGCGTCTATAACGTTACATATCCTAACCTAAGGCAACCCAACATCTCGGATGTAATATTTTACATCATTCCTGTCATGTCGGTCCCTACGTCTCGTTGGGAACACTCTATGCGTCTATAACGTTACATATCCTAACGTAAGGCAACATAACATCTCGGATGTAATATTTTACAACATTCCTGGCATGTCAGTTCCTACGTCTCGCTGGGGACATTATATACGTCTATAACGTTGTATATCCTAGCCTAAGCAATGTAACATCTCGGATGTAATATTTTACAACATTCATTACAACGTCGCCTACTTCTCGATGGGGACATTAAATACATCTATAACGTTGTATATCCTAACCTAAGGCAACCCAACATCTCGGATGTAATATTTTACATCATTCCTGTCATGTCGGTCCCTACGTCTCGCTGGGAACACTCTATGCGTCTATAGCGTTGTATATCCTAACCTAAGGGAACCTAACATCTCAGGTGTAATATTTTACAACATTCCTGGCGTGTTGTCGCCTGCTTCTCGATGGGGACATTATATATGTCTATAACGTTGTATATCCTAACCTAAGCAATCTAACATCTCGGATGTAATATATTACAACATTCCTGGCGTGTCGTCGCCTGCTTCTCGATGGGGACATTATATACGTCTATAACGTTGTATATCCTAACCTAACACAACCTAACATCTGGGATTTAATATTTTACATCATTCCTGGCATGTCGGTCCCTACGTCTCGGTGGGAACATTCTATACGTCTATAACGTTGCATATCCTAACCTAAGGGAACCTAACATCTCGGGTGTAGTATTTTACAACATTCCTGACGCGTCGGCCCCTATTTCTCGGTGGGACCATTATATACGTCTATAGCGTTATATATCCTAGCCTAAGGCGACCTGACATGTCGAATGTAATATTTTACATCATTCCTGGCGTGTCCGCCCGTAGATCTCGGTGGTAACATTATATACGTCTATAACGTTATGTATTCTAGCCTAAGGCAACCTAACATGCCGAATGTAATATTTTAGAACATTCCTGGCGTGTCGCCGCCTGCTTCTCGATGGGGACATTATATACGTCTATAACGTTGTATATCCTAACCTAAGGCAACCCAACATCTCGGATGTAATATTTTACATCATTCCTGTCATGTCGGTCCCTACGTCTCGTTGGGAACACTCTATGCGTCTATAGCGTTGTATATCCTAACCTAAGGGAACCTAACATCTCAGGTGTAATATTTTACAACATTCCTGGCGTGTTGTCGCCTGCTTCTCGATGGGGACATTATATATGTCTATAACGTTGTATATCCTAGCCTAAGCAATCTAACATCTCGGATGTAATATATTACAACATTCCTGGCGTGTCGTCGGCTGCTTCTCGATGGGGACATTATATACGTCTATAACGTTGTATATCCTAACCTAACACAACCTAACATCTGGGATTTAATATTTTACATCATTCCTGGCGTGTCGTCGCCTGCTTCTCGGTGGGGACATTATATATGTCTATAACGTTGTATATCCTAACCTAACGAAACCTAACATCTGGGATGTAATATTTTACAACATTCCTGGCGTGTCGTCGCCTGCTTCTTGATGGGGACATTATATACGTCTATAACGATGTATATCCTAACCTAACGCAACCTAACATCTAGGATGTAATATTTTACAACATTTCTGGCATGTCAGTCCCTACGTCTCGCTGGAAACGTTATATACGTCTATAACGACATATATCCAAACTTAAGGGAAACTAACATCTCGGATGTAATATTTTACAACATTCCTGGCGATTCGGCTCCTACTTTTCGGTGGGAACATTATATACGTCTATAACGTTTATATCCTAACCTAAGGCAACCCAACATCTCGAATGTAATATTTTACATCATTCCTGTCATGTCGGTCCCTACGTCTCGTTGGGAACACTCTATGCGTCTATAGCGTTGTATATCCTAACCTAAGGGAACTTAACATCTCAGGTGTAATATTTTACAACATTCCTGGCGTGTTGTCGCCTGCTTCTCGATGGGGACATTATATATGTCTATAACGTTGTATATCCTAGCCTAAGCAATCTAACATCTCGGATGTAATATATTACAACATTCCTGGCGTGTCGTCGCCTGCTTCTCGATGGGGACATTATATACGTCTATAACGTTGTATATCCTAACCTAACACAACCTAACATCTGGGATTTAATATTTTACATCATTCCTGGCGTGTCGTCGCCTGCTTCTCGATGGGGTCATTATATACGTCTATAACGTTGTATATCCTAACCTATCGCAACCTAAAATCTGGGATGTAATATTTTACAACATTCCTGGCATGTCGGTCCCTACGTCTCGGTGGGAACATTCTATACGTCTATAACGTTGCATATCCTAACCTAAGGGAAACTAACATCTCGGGTGTAGTATTTTACAACATTCCTGACGCGTCGGCCCCTATTTCTCGGTGGGACCATTATATACGTCTATAGCGTTATATATCCTAGCCTAAGGCGACCTGACATATCGAATGTAATATTTTACATCATTCCTGGCGTGTCCGCCCGTAGATCTCGGTGGTAACATTATATACGTCTATAACGTTATGTATTCTAGCCTAAGGCAACCTAACATGCCGAATGTAATATTTTACAACATTCCTGGCGTGTTGTCGCCTGCTTCTCGGTGGGGACGTTATATATGTCTATAACGTTGTATATTCTAACCTAACGAAACCTAATATCTGGGATGTAATATTTTACAACATTCCTGGCGTGTCGTCGCCTGCTTCTTGATGGGGACATTATATACGTCTATAACGATGTATATCCTAACCTAACGCAACCTAATATCTAGGATGTAATATTTTACAACATTCCTGGCGTGTCGTCGCCTGCTTCCCGATGGGGACATTATATACGTCTATAAAGTTGTATATCCTAACCTAACGCAACCTAACATCTGGGATGTAATATTTTACAACATTCCTGGCATGTCGGTCCCTACGTCTCGGTGGGAACGCTATATACGTCTATAACGATATATATCCAAACTTAAGGGAAACTAACATCTCGGATGTAATATTTTACAACATTCCTGGCGCTTCGGCTCCTACTTTTCGGTGGGAACATTATATACGTCTATAACGTTACATATCCTAACGTAAGGCAACATAACATCTCGGATGTAATATTTTACAACATTCCTGGCATGTCAGTTCCTACGTCTCGCTGGGAACATTATATACGTTTATAACGATATATATCCTAACCTAACGCAACCTAATATCTCGGATGTAATATTTTACAACATTCCTGGCGTGTTGTCGCCTGCTTCTCGATGGGGACATTATATATGTCTATAACGTTGTATATCCTAGCCTAAGCAATCTAACATCTCGGATGTAATATATTACAACATTCCTGGGGTGTCGTCGCCTGCTTCTCGATGGGGACATTATATACGTCTATAACGTTGTATATCCTAACCTAACACAACCTAACATCTGGGATTTAATATTTTACATCATTCCTGGCGTGTCGTCGCCTGCTTCTCGATGGGGTCATTATATACGTCTATAACGTTGTATATCCTTATCTAACGCAACCTAAAATCTGGGATGTAATATTTTACAACATTCCTGGCATGTCGGTCCCTACGTCTCGGTGGGAACATTCTATACGTCTATAACGTTGCATATCCTAACCTAAGGGAACCTAACATCTGGGATGTAATATTTCACAACATTCCTGACGCGTAGGCACCTATTTCTCGGTGGGAACTTTATATACGTCTTTAACGTTATATATCCTAGCCTAAGGCGACCTAGCATGTCGAATGTAATATTTTACATCATTCCTGTCGTGTCGACCCGTATTTCTCGGTGGTAACATTATATGCGTCTATAACGTTACATATCGTAGCCTAAGGCGACCTGACATGTCGAATGTAATATTTTGCAACGTTCCTGGCGTGTCGTCGCCTGCTTCTCGATGGGGACATTATATACGTCTATAGCGTTGTATATCCTAACCTAACGCAACCTAACATCTGGGATGTAATATTTTACAACATTCCTGGCATGTCGGTCCCTACGTCTCGGTGGGAACGTTATATACGTCTATAACGATATATATCCAAACTTAAGGGAAACTAACATCTCGGATGTAATATTTTACAACATTCCTGGCGCTTCGGCTCCTACTTTTCGGTGGGAATATTATATACGTCTATAACGTTACATATCCTAACGTAAGGCAACATAACATCTCGGATGTAATATTTTACAACATTCCTGGCATGTCAGTTCCTACGCCTCGCTGGGAACATTATATACGTTTATAACGATATATATCCTAACCTAACGCAACCTAATATCTCGGATGTAATATTTTACAACATTCCTGGCGTGTCGTCGCCTACTTCTCGATGGGGACATTAAATACATCTATAACGTTGTATATCCTAACCTAAGGCAACCCAACATCTCGGATGTAATATTTTACATCATTCCTGTCATGTCGGTCCCTACGTCTCGTTGGGAACACTCTATGCGTCTATAGCGTTGTATATCCTAACCTAAGGGAACCTAACATCTCAGGTGTAATATTTTACAACATTCCTGGCGTGTTGTCGCCTGCTTCTCGATGGGGACATTATATATGTCTATAACGTTGTATATCCTAGCTTAAGCAATCTAACATCTCGGATGTAATATATTACAACATTCCTGGCGTGTCGTCGCCTGCTTCTCGATGGGGACATTATATATGTCTATAACGTTGTATATCCTAACCTAACACAACCTAACATCTGGGATTTAATATTTTACATCATTCCTGGCGTGTCGTCGCCTGCTTCTCGATGGGGTCATTATATACGTCTATAACGTTGTATATCCTAACCTAACGCAACCTAAAATCTGGGATGTAATATTTTACAACATTCCTGGCATGTCGGTCCCTACGTCTCGGTGGGAACATTCTATACGTCTATAACGTTGCATATCCTAACCTAAGGGAACCTAACATCTCGGGTGTAGTACTTTACAACATTCCTGACGCGTCGGCCCCTATTTCTCGGTGGGACCATTATATACGTCTATAGCGTCATATATCCTAGCCTAAGGCGACCTGACATGTCGAATGTAATATTTTACATCATTCCTGGCATGTCAGTTCCTACGTCTCGCTGGGAACATTATATACGTTTATAACGATATATATCCTAACCTAACGCAACCTAATATCTCGGATGTAATATTTTACAACATTCCTGGCGTGTCGTCGCCTGCTTCTCGGTGGGGACATTATATATGTCTATAACGTTGTATATCCTAACCTAACGAAACCTAACATCTGGGATGTAATATTTTACAACATTCCTGGCGTGTCGTCGCCTGCTTCTTGATGGGGACATTATATACGTCTATAACGTTGTATATCCTAACCTAACGCAACCTAACATCTGGGATGTAATATTTTACAACATTCCTGACGCGTCGGCACCTATTTCTCGGTGGGAACTTTATATACGTCTTTAACGTTATATATCCTAGCCTAAGGCGACCTAGCATGTCGAATGTAATATTTTACATCATTCCTGTCGTGTCGACCCGTATTTCTCGGTGGTAACATTATATGCGTCTATAACGTTACATATCGTAGCCTAAGGCGACCTGACATGTCGAATGTAATATTTTGCAACGTTCCTGCCGTGTCGTCGCCTGCTTCTCGATGGGGACATTATATACGTCTATAGCGTTGTATATCCTAACCTAATGCAACCTAACATCTAGGATGTAATATTTTACAACATTCCTGGCATGTCAGTCCCTACGTCTCGGTGGGAACATTCTATACGTCTATAACGTTGCATATCCTAACCTAAGGGAACCTAACATCTCGGGTGTAGTATTTTACAACATTCCTGACGCGTCGGCCCCTATTTCTCGGTGGGACCATTATATACGTCTATAGCGTTATATATCCTAGCCTAAGGCGACCTGACATGTCGAATGTAATATTTTACATCATTCCTGGCGTGTCCGCCCGTAGATCTCGGTGGTAACATTATATACGTCTATAACGTTATGTATTCTAGCCTAAGGCAACCTAACGTGCCGAATGTAATATTTTACAACATTCCTGGCGTGTTGTCGCCTGCTTCTCGGTGGGGACATTATATATGTCTATAACGTTGTATATCCTAACCTGACGAAACCTAACATCTGGGATGTAATATTTTACAACATTCCTGGCGTGTCGTCGCCTGCTTCTTGATGGGGACATTATATACGTCTATAACGTTGTATATCCTAACCTAACGCAACCTAACATCTGGGATGTAATATTTTACAACATTCCTGACGCGTCGGCACCTATTTCTCGGTGGGAACTTTATATACGTCTTTAACGTTATATATCCTATCCTAAGGCGACCTAGCATGTCGAATGTAATATTTTACATCATTCCTGTCGTGTCGACCCGTATTTCTCGGTGGTAACATTATATGCGTCTATAACGTTACATATCGTAGCCTAAGGCGACCTGACATGTCGAATGTAATATTTTGCAACGTTCCTGGCGTGTCGTCGCCTGCTTTTCGATGGGGACATTATATACGTCTATAGCGTTGTATATCCTAACCTAACGCAACCTAACATCTGGGATGTAATATTTTACAACATTCCTGGCATGTCGGTCCCTACGTCTCGGTGGGAACGTTATATACGTCTATAACGATATATATCCAAACTTAAGGGAAACTAACATCTCGGATGTAATATTTTACAACATTCCTGGCGCCTCGGCTCCTACTTTTCGGTGGGAACATTACATACGTCTATAACGTTGTATATCCTAACCTAAGGCAACCCAACATCTCGGATGTAATATATTACATCATTCCTGTCATGTTGGTCCCTACGTCTCGTTGGGAACACTCTATGCGTCTATAGCGTTGTATATACTAACCTAAGGGAACCTAACATCTCAGGTGTAATATTTTACAACATTCCTGGCGTGTTTTCGCCTGCTTATCGATGGGGACATTATACATGTCTATAACGTTGTATATCCTAGTCTAAGCAATCTAACATCTCGGATGTAATATATTACAACATTCCTGGTGTGTCGTCGCCTGCTTCTCGATGGGGACATTATATACGTCTATAACGTTGTATATCCTAACCTAACGCAACCTAACATCTGGGATTTAATATTTTACATCATTCCTGGCGTGTCGTCGCCTGCTTCTCGATGGGGTCATTATATACGTCTATAACGTTGTATATCCTAACCTAACGCAACCTAACATCTGGGATGTAATATTTTACAACATTCCTGACGCGTCGGCACCTATTTCTCGGTGGGAACTTTATATACGTCTTTAACGTTATATATCCTAGCCTAAGGCGACCTAGCATGTCGAATGTAATATTTTACATCATTCCTGTCGTGTCGACCCGTATTTCTCGGTGGTAACATTATATGCGTCTATAACGTTACATATCGTAGCCTAAGGCGACCTGACATGTCGAATGTAATATTTTGCAACGTTCCTGGCGTGTCGTCGCCTGCTTTTCGATGGGGACATTATATACGTCTATAGCGTTGTATATCCTAACCTAACGCAACCTAACATCTGGGATGTAATATTTTACAACATTCCTGGCATGTCGGTCCCTACGTCTCGGTGGGAACGTTATATACGTCTATAACGATATATATCCAAACTTAAGGGAAACTAACATCTCGGATGTAATATTTTACAACATTCCTTGCGCTTCGGCTCCTACTTTTCGGTGGGAACATTATATACGTCTATAACGTCACATATCCTAACGTAAGGCAACATAACATCTCGGATGTAATATTTTACAACATTCCTGGCATGTCAGTTCCTACGTCTCGCTGGGAACATTATATACGTTTATAACGATATGTATCCTAACCTAACGCAACCTAATATCTCGGATGTAATATTTTACAACATTCCTGGCGTGTCGTCGCCTACTTCTCGATGGGGACATTAAATACATCTATAACGTTGTATATCCTAACCTAAGGCAACCCAACATCTCGGATGTAATATTTTACATCATTCCTGGCATGTCGGTCCCTACGTCTCGGTGGGAACATTCTATACGTCTATAACGTTGCATATCCTAACCTAAGGGAACCTAACATCTCGGGTGTAGTATTTTACAACATTCCTGACGCGTCGGCCCCTATTTCTCGGTGGGACCATTATATACGTCTGTAGCGTTATATATCCTAGCCTAGGGCGACCTGACATGTCGAATGTAATATTTTACATCATTCCTGGCATGTCCGCCCGTAGATCTCGGTGGTAACATTATATACGTCTATAACGTTATGTATTCTAGCCTAAGGCAACCTAACATGCCGAATGTAATATTTTACAACATTCCTGGCGTGTTGTCGCCTGCTTCTCGGTGGGGACATTATATATGTCTATAACGTTGTATATCCTAACCTAACGAAACCTGACATCTGGGATGTAATATTTTACAACATTCCTGGCGTGTCGTCGCGTGCTTCTTGATGGGGACATTATATACGTCTATAACGTTGTATATCCTAACCTAACGCAACCTATCATCTGGGATGTAAAATTTCACAACATTCCTGACGCGTCGGCACCTATTTCTCGGTGGGAACTTTATATACGTCTTTAACGTTATATATCCTAGCCCAAGGCGACCTAGCATGTCGAATGTAATATTTTACATCATTCCTGTCGTGTCGACCCGTATTTCTCGGTGGTAACATTATATGCGTCTATAACGTTACATATCGTAGCCTAAGGCGACCTGACATGTCGAATGTAATATTTTACAACGTTCCTAGCGTGTCGTCGCCTGCTTCTCGATGGGGACATTATATACGTCTATAACGTTGTATATCCTAACCTAACGCAACCTAACATCTGGGATTTAATATTTTACATCATTCCTGGCGTGTCGTCGCCTACTTCTCGATGGGGACATTAAATACATCTATAACGTTGTATATCCTAACCTAAGGCAACCCAACATCTCGGATGTAATATTTTACATCATTCCTGTCATGTCGGTCCCTACGTCTCGTTGGGAACACTCTATGCGTCTATAGCGTTGTATATCCTAACCTAAGGGAACCTAACATCTCAGGTGTAATATTTTACAACATTCCTGGCGTGTTGTCGCCTGCTTCTCGATGGGGACATTATATATGTCTATAACGTTGTATATCCTAGCCTAAGCAATCTAACATCTCGGATGTAATATATTACAACATTCCTGGCGTGTCGCCGCCTGCTTCTCGATGGGGACATTATATACGTCTATAACGTTATGTATTCTAGCCTAAGGCAACCTAACGTGCCGAATGTAATATTTTACAACATTCCTGGCGTGTTGTCGCCTGCTTCTCGGTGGGGACATTATATATGTCTATAACGTTGTATATCCTAACCTGACGAAACCTAACATCTGGGATGTAATATTTTACAACATTCCTGGCGTGTCGTCGCCTGCTTCTTGATGGGGACATTATATACGTCTATAACGTTGTATATCCTAACCTAACGCAACCTAACATCTGGGATGTAATATTTTACAACATTCCTGACGCGTCGGCACCTATTTCTCGGTGGGAACTTTATATACGTCTTTAACGTTATATATCCTATCCTAAGGCGACCTAGCATGTCGAATGTAATATTTTACATCATTCCTGTCGTGTCGACCCGTATTTCTCGGTGGTAACATTATATGCGTCTATAACGTTACATATCGTAGCCTAAGGCGACCTGACATGTCGAATGTAATATTTTGCAACGTTCCTGGCGTGTCGTCGCCTGCTTTTCGATGGGGACATTATATACGTCTATAGCGTTGTATATCCTAACCTAACGCAACCTAACATCTGGGATGTAATATTTTACAACATTCCTGGCATGTCGGTCCCTACGTCTCGGTGGGAACGTTATATACGTCTATAACGATATATATCCAAACTTAAGGGAAACTAACATCTCGGATGTAATATTTTACAACATTCCTGGCGCCTCGGCTCCTACTTTTCGGTGGGAACATTACATACGTCTATAACGTTGTATATCCTAACCTAAGGCAACCCAACATCTCGGATGTAATATATTACATCATTCCTGTCATGTTGGTCCCTACGTCTCGTTGGGAACACTCTATGCGTCTATAGCGTTGTATATACTAACCTAAGGGAACCTAACATCTCAGGTGTAATATTTTACAACATTCCTGGCGTGTTTTCGCCTGCTTATCGATGGGGACATTATACATGTCTATAACGTTGTATATCCTAGTCTAAGCAATCTAACATCTCGGATGTAATATATTACAACATTCCTGGTGTGTCGTCGCCTGCTTCTCGATGGGGACATTATATACGTCTATAACGTTGTATATCCTAACCTAACGCAACCTAACATCTGGGATTTAATATTTTACATCATTCCTGGCGTGTCGTCGCCTGCTTCTCGATGGGGTCATTATATACGTCTATAACGTTGTATATCCTAACCTAACGCAACCTAACATCTGGGATGTAATATTTTACAACATTCCTGACGCGTCGGCACCTATTTCTCGGTGGGAACTTTATATACGTCTTTAACGTTATATATCCTAGCCTAAGGCGACCTAGCATGTCGAATGTAATATTTTACATCATTCCTGTCGTGTCGACCCGTATTTCTCGGTGGTAACATTATATGCGTCTATAACGTTACATATCGTAGCCTAAGGCGACCTGACATGTCGAATGTAATATTTTGCAACGTTCCTGGCGTGTCGTCGCCTGCTTTTCGATGGGGACATTATATACGTCTATAGCGTTGTATATCCTAACCTAACGCAACCTAACATCTGGGATGTAATATTTTACAACATTCCTGGCATGTCGGTCCCTACGTCTCGGTGGGAACGTTATATACGTCTATAACGATATATATCCAAACTTAAGGGAAACTAACATCTCGGATGTAATATTTTACAACATTCCTTGCGCTTCGGCTCCTACTTTTCGGTGGGAACATTATATACGTCTATAACGTCACATATCCTAACGTAAGGCAACATAACATCTCGGATGTAATATTTTACAACATTCCTGGCATGTCAGTTCCTACGTCTCGCTGGGAACATTATATACGTTTATAACGATATGTATCCTAACCTAACGCAACCTAATATCTCGGATGTAATATTTTACAACATTCCTGGCGTGTCGTCGCCTACTTCTCGATGGGGACATTAAATACATCTATAACGTTGTATATCCTAACCTAAGGCAACCCAACATCTCGGATGTAATATTTTACATCATTCCTGGCATGTCGGTCCCTACGTCTCGGTGGGAACATTCTATACGTCTATAACGTTGCATATCCTAACCTAAGGGAACCTAACATCTCGGGTGTAGTATTTTACAACATTCCTGACGCGTCGGCCCCTATTTCTCGGTGGGACCATTATATACGTCTGTAGCGTTATATATCCTAGCCTAGGGCGACCTGACATGTCGAATGTAATATTTTACATCATTCCTGGCATGTCCGCCCGTAGATCTCGGTGGTAACATTATATACGTCTATAACGTTATGTATTCTAGCCTAAGGCAACCTAACATGCCGAATGTAATATTTTACAACATTCCTGGCGTGTTGTCGCCTGCTTCTCGGTGGGGACATTATATATGTCTATAACGTTGTATATCCTAACCTAACGAAACCTGACATCTGGGATGTAATATTTTACAACATTCCTGGCGTGTCGTCGCGTGCTTCTTGATGGGGACATTATATACGTCTATAACGTTGTATATCCTAACCTAACGCAACCTATCATCTGGGATGTAAAATTTCACAACATTCCTGACGCGTCGGCACCTATTTCTCGGTGGGAACTTTATATACGTCTTTAACGTTATATATCCTAGCCCAAGGCGACCTAGCATGTCGAATGTAATATTTTACATCATTCCTGTCGTGTCGACCCGTATTTCTCGGTGGTAACATTATATGCGTCTATAACGTTACATATCGTAGCCTAAGGCGACCTGACATGTCGAATGTAATATTTTACAACGTTCCTAGCGTGTCGTCGCCTGCTTCTCGATGGGGACATTATATACGTCTATAACGTTGTATATCCTAACCTAACGCAACCTAACATCTGGGATTTAATATTTTACATCATTCCTGGCGTGTCGTCGCCTACTTCTCGATGGGGACATTAAATACATCTATAACGTTGTATATCCTAACCTAAGGCAACCCAACATCTCGGATGTAATATTTTACATCATTCCTGTCATGTCGGTCCCTACGTCTCGTTGGGAACACTCTATGCGTCTATAGCGTTGTATATCCTAACCTAAGGGAACCTAACATCTCAGGTGTAATATTTTACAACATTCCTGGCGTGTTGTCGCCTGCTTCTCGATGGGGACATTATATATGTCTATAACGTTGTATATCCTAGCCTAAGCAATCTAACATCTCGGATGTAATATATTACAACATTCCTGGCGTGTCGCCGCCTGCTTCTCGATGGGGACATTATATACGTCTATAACGTTGTATATCCTAACCTAACACAACCTAACATCTGGGATTTAATATTTTACATCAGTCCTGGCGTGTCGTCGCCTGCTTCTCGATGGGTTCATTATATACGTCTATAACGTTGTATATACTAACCTAACGCAACCTAAAATCTGGGATGTAATATTTTACAACATTCCTGGCATGTCGGTCCCTACGTCTCGGTGGGAACATTCTATACGTCTATAACGTTGCATATCCTAACCTAAGGGAACCTAACATCTCGGGTGTAGTATTTTACAACATTCCTGACGCGTCGGCCCCTATTTCTCGGTGGGACCATTATATACGTCTATAGCGTTATATATCCTAGCCTAAGGCGACCTGACATGTCGAATGTAATATTTTACATCATTCCTGGCGTGTCCGCCCGTAGATCTCGGTGGTAACATTATATGCGTCTATAACGTTATGTATTCTAGCCTAAGGCAACCTAACATGCCGAATGTAATATTTTAGAACATTCCTGGCGTGTTGTCGCCTGCTTCTCGGTGGGGACATTATATATGTCTATAACGTTGTATATCCTAACCTGACGAAACCTAACATCTGGGATGTAATATTTTACAACATTCCTGGCGTGTCGTCGCCTGCTTCTTGATGGGGACATTATATACGTCTATAACGTTGTATATCCTAACCTAACGCAACCTAACATCTGGGATGTAATATTTTACAACATTCCTGACGCGTCGGCACCTACTTCTCGGTGGGAACTTTATATACGTCTTTAACGTTATATATCCTAGCCCAAGGCGACTTAGCATGTCGAATGTAATATTTTACATCATTCCTGTCGTGTCGACCCTTATTTCTCGGTGGTAACATTATATGCGTCTATAACGTTACATATCGTAGCCTAAGGCGACCTGACATGTCGAATGTAATATTTTACAACGTTCCTAGCGTGTCGTCGCCTGCTTCTCGATGGGGACATTATATACGTCTATAACGTTGTATATCCTAACCTAATGCAACCTCACATCTAGGATTTAATATTTTACATCATTCCTGGCGTGTCGTCGCCTACTTCTCGATGGGGACATTAAATACATCTATAACGTTGTATATCCTAACCTAAGGCAACCCAACATCTCGGATGTAATATTTTACATCATTCCTGTCATGTCGGTCCCTACGTCTCGTTGGGAACACTCTATGCGTCTATAGCGTTGTATATCCTAACCTAAGGGAACCTAACATCTCAGGTGTAATATTTTACAACATTCCTGGCGTGTTGTCGCCTGCTTCTCGATGGGGACATTATATATATCTATAACGTTGTATATCCTAGCCTAAGCAATCTAACATCTCGGATGTAATATATTACAACATTCCTGGCGTGTCGCCGCCTGCTTCTCGATGGGGACATTATATACGTCTATAACGTTGTATATCCTAACCTAACACAACCTAACATCTGGGATTTAATATTTTACATCAGTCCTGGCGTGTCGTCGCCTGCTTCTCGATGGGGTCATTATATACGTCTATAACGTTGTATATCCTAACCTAACGCAACCTAAAATCTGGGATGTAATATTTTACAACATTCCTGGCATGTCGGTCCCTACGTCTCGGTGGGAACATTCTATACGTCTATAACGTTGCATATCCTAACCTAAGGGAACCTAACATCTCGGGTGTAGTATTTTACAACATTCCTGACGCGTCGGCCCCTATTTCTCGGTGGGACCATTATATACGTCTATAGCGTTATATATCCTAGCCTAAGGCGACCTGACATGTCGAATGTAATATTTTACATCATTCCTGGCGTGTCCGCCCGTAGATCTCGGTGGTAACATTATATACGTCTATAACGTTATGTATTCTAGCCTAAGGCAACCTAACATGCCGACTGTAATATTTTAGAACATTCCTGGCGTGTTGTCGCCTGCTTCTCGGTGGGGACATTATATATGTCTATAACGTTGTATATCCTAACCTGACGAAACCTAACATCTGGGATGTAATATTTTACAACATTCCTGGCGTGTCGTCGCCTGCTTCTTGATGGGGACATTATATACGTCTATAACGTTGTATATCCTAACCTAACGCAACCTAACATCTGGGATGTAATATTTTACAACATTCCAAACGCGTCGGCACCTACTTCTCGGTGGGAACTTTATATACGTCTTTAACGTTATATATCCTAGCCCAAGGCGACTTAGCATGTCGAATGTAATATTTTACATCATTCCTGTCGTGTCGACCCGTATTTCTCGGTGGTAACATTATATGCGTCTATAACGTTACATATCGTAGCCTAAGGCGACCTGACATGTCGAATGTAATATTTTACAACGTTCCTAGCGTGTCGTCGCCTGCTTCTCGATGGGGACATTATATACGTCTATAACGTTGTATATCCTAACCTAATGCAACCTAACATCTAGGATGTAATATTTTACAACATTCCTGGCATGTCAGTCCCTACGTCTCGCTGGGAACGTTATATACGTCCATAACGACATATATCCAAACTTAAGGGAAACTAACATCTCGGATGTAATATTTTACAACATTCCTGGCGATTCGGCTCCTACTTTTCGGTGGGAACATTATATACGTCTATAACGTTGTATATCCTAACCTAAGGCAACCCAACATCTCGGATGTAATATTGAACATCATTCCTGTCATGTCGGTCCCTACGTCTCGTTGGGAACACTCTATGCGTCTATAGCGTTGTATATCCTAACCTAAGGGAACCTAACATCTCAGGTGTAATATTTTACAACATTCCTGGCGTGTTGTCGCCTGCTTCTCGATGGGGACATTATATATGTCTGTAATGTTGTATACCCTAGCCTAAGCAATCTAACATCTCGGATGTAATATATTACAACATTCCTGGCGTGTCGTCGCCTGCTTCTCGATGGGGACATTATATACGTCTATAACGTTGTATATCCTAACCTAACACAACCTAACATCTGGGATTTAATATTTTACATCATTCCTGGCGTGTCGTCGCCTGCTTCTCGATGGGGTCATTATATACGTCTATAACGTTGTATATCCTAACCTAACGCAACCTAAAATCTGGGATGTAATATTTTACAACATTCCTGGCATGTCGGTCCCTACGTCTCGGTGGGAACATTCTATACGTCTATAACGTTGCATATCCTAACCTAAGGGAACCTAACATCTCGGGTGTAGTATTTTACAACATTCCTGACGCGTCGGCCCCTATTTCTCGGTGGGACCATTATATACGTCTATAGCGTTATATATCCTAGCCTAAGTCGACCTGACATGTCGAATGTAATATTTTACATTATTCCTGGCGTGTCCGCCCGTAGATCTCGGTGGTAACATTATATACGTCTATAACGTTATGTATTCTAGCCTAAGGCAACCTAACATGCCGAATATAATATTTTACAACATTCCTGGCGTGTCGTCGCCTGCTTCTCGATGGGGACATTATATACGTCTATAACGTTGTATATCCTAACCTAACGCAACCTACCATCTGGGAATTAATATTTTACATCATTCCTGGCGTGTCGTCGCCTGCTTCTCGATGGGGACGTTATATACGTCTATAACGTTGTATATCCTAACCTAAAGCAACCTAACATCTGGGTTCTAATATTTTACAAGATTCCTGGCGTGTCGTCGCCTGCTTATCGAGGGGCACATTATATACGTCCATAACGTTGTATATCCTAACCTAACGCAACCTAACATGTCGAATGTTATATTTTACATCATTCCAGTCGTGTCGGCCCGTTGTTCTCGGTGGTAACATTATATGCGTCTATAACGATATATCCTAGCCTAAGGAAACCTAACACATCAAATGTAATATTTTACAACACTCCGGTCGTGTCGTCGCCTACTTCTGGATAGGGACATTATATACATCTATAACTTTGTATATCCTAACCTAAAGCAACCTAACATCTCGGATGTAATATTTTGCAACATTCCTGGCATGTCGGTCCCTACATCTCGGTGGGAACATACTATACGTCTATAACGTTGTATATCCTAACCTAAGGGTACCTAACATCTCGGGTGTAAACTTTTACAACATTCCTGACGCGTCGGACCCTATTTTTCGGTGGGAACATTATATACGGCTATAACGTTATATATCCTAGCCTAAGGCAACCTAACATGTCGAATGTAATATTTTACAACATTCCTGGCGTGTCGTCGCCTACTTCTCGATGGGGACATTATATACATCTATAACCTTGTATATCCCAACCTAAGGCAGCCTAACATCTCGGATGTAATATTTTACAACACTCCTGGCATGTCGGTCCCTACTTCTCGGGGGAAATATTGTATACGTCTATAACGATATATATCCTAACCTAGGGCAACCTAACATCTCGGATGTAATAGTTGACAACATTCCTGGCGTGTCCGCCCGCACTTCTCGGTGGGAACATTATATACGTCTATAACGTTATATATCCTAGCCTAAGGCCACCTAACATGTCGAATGTAATATTTTACAACATTCCTGGCGCGTCGTCTCCTGCTTCTCGATGGGGACATAATATACGTCTATAACGTTGTATATCCTAACCTAACGCAACCTAACACCTCGGATGTAATATCTTACATTCTTGGCATGTCGGTCCCTACGTCTCGGTGGGAACATTGTATACGTCTATAACGTTATATATCCTAGCCTAAGGCGACCTAATATATCGAATGTAATATTTTACATAATTCCTGGCGTGTCTTCGCCTGCTTCTCAATGGGAACATTATATACGTCTATAACGTTGTATATCCTAACCTAACGCAACCTAACATCTGGGATGTAATATTCCTGGCGTGTCGTCGCCTGCTTCTGGATGGGGACATTATATACGTCTATAACGTTATATATCCTAACCTAAGGGAACCTAACATCTCGGGTGTAATAGTTGACAACATTCCTGGCGTGTCCGCCCGTACTTCTCGGTGGGAACATTATATACGTCTATAACGTTATATATCCTAGCCTAAGGCGACCTAACATGTCGAATGTAATATTTTACAACATTCCTGTCGTGTCGTCTCCTGCTTCTCGATGGGGACATTATATACGTCTACAATGTTGTATATCCTGACCTAACGCAACCTAACATCTGGGATGTAATATTTTACATCATTCCTGGCGTGTCGTCGCCTGCTTCTCGATGGGAACATTATATACGTCTATAACGTTGTGTATCCTAACCTAAGGGAACCTAACATCTCGGGTGTAATATTTTACAACATTCCTGACGCGTCGGCCCCTATTTTTCGGTGGGAACATTATATACGTCTATAACGTTATATATCCTAACCTAAGGCAACCTAACATCTCGGATGTAATAGTTGACAAAATTCCGGGCGTGTCCGCCCGTACTTCTCGGTGGGAACATTATATACGTCTATAACGTTGTATATCCTAGCCTAAGGCCACCTAACATGTCGAATGTAATATTTTACAACATTCCTGACGCGTCGGCCCCTATTTTTCGGTGGGAACATTATATACGTCTATAACGTTATATATCCTAGTCTAAGGCAACCTAACATGTCGAATGTAATATTTTACAACATTCCTGGCGTGTCGTCGCCTGCTTCTCGATGGGGATATAATATACGTCAATAACGTTGTATATCCTTACCTAACACAACCTAATATCTGGGATGTAATATTTTAAAACATTCCTGGAGTGTCGTCGCCTACTTCTGGATAGGGTCATTATGTACATCTATAACGTTGTATATCCTAGCCTAAGGCAACCTAACATGTCGAATGTAATATTTTACAACATTCCTGGCGTGTCGTCGCCTTCTTCTCGATGGGGACATTCTATACATCTATAACATTGTATATCCTAACCTAAGGCAACCTAACATCTCGGATGTAATATTCTACAACATTCTGGCGTGTCGTCGCCTGCTTCTCGATGGGGAGATTATATACGTCTATAACGTTGTATATCCTAACCTAACGCAAGCTAACATTTGGGATGTAATATTTTACAACATTCCTTGCATGTCGGTGCCTACGTCTCGGTCAGAACATTATATACGTCTATAACGATATATATCCTAACCTAAGGCAACCTAACACCTCGGATGTAATATTTTACAACATGCCTGGCATATCGGTCCCTACTTCTCGGTGGAAACATTGTATACGTCTATAACGATATATATCCTAGCCTAGGGCAACCTAACATCTCGGATGTAATATTTTACAACATTCTGGCGTGTCGTCTCCTGCTTCTTGATGGGGACATTATATACATCTATAACATTGTATATCCTAACCTAAGGGAACCTAACATTTGGGATGTAATATTTTACAACATTCCTTCCATGTCGGTGCCTACGTCTCGGTGCGAACATTATATACGTCTATAACGATATATATCCTAACCTAAGGCAACCTAACGCCTCGGATGTAATAGTTGACAACATTCCTGGCGTGTCCGCCCGTACTTCTCGGTGGGAACATTATATACGTCTATAACGTTATATATCCTAGCCTAAGGCCACATAACATGTCGAATGTAATATTTTACAACATTCCAGGCGTGTCGTCGCCTACTTCTGGATAGGGTCATTATATACATCTATAACGTTGTATATCCTAACCTGAGGCAACCTAACATCTCGAATGTAATATTTTATAACATTCCTGGCGTGTCGTCGCCTGCTTCTCGATGGGGACATTATATACGTCTATAACGTTGTATATCCTAACCTAACGCAACCTAACATCTCGGATGTAATATTTTACAACATTCCTGGCATGTCGGTCCCTACATCTCGGTGGGGAGATACTATACGTCTATAACGTTGTATATCCTAACCTAAGGGAACCTAACATCTCGGGTGTAATATTTTACAACATTCCTGACGCGTCGGCCCCTATTTTTCGGGGGGAACATTATATACGTCTATAACGTTATATATCCTAGCCTAAGGCAACCTAACATCTCGGATGTAATATTTTACAACATTCTGGCGTGTCGTCGCCTGCTTCTCGATGGGGACATTATATACGTCTATAACGTTGTATATCCTAACCTAAGGCAACCTAATATCTGGGATGTAATATTTTACAACATTCCTGGAGTGTCGTCGCCTACATCTCGATAGGGTCATTATATACATCTATAACGTTGTATATCCTAACCTAAGGAAACCTAACATCTCGAGTGTAATATTTTATAACATTCCTGGCGTGTCGTCGCCGGCTTCTCGATGGAGACATTATATACATCTATTACATTGTATATCCTAACCTAAGGCAACCTAACAACTCGGATGTAATATTTTACAACATTCCTGGCATGTCGGTCCCTACTTCTCGGTGGAAACATTGTATACGTCTATAACGGTATATATCCTAACCTAGGGCAACCTAACATCTCGGATGTAATAGTTGACAACATTCCTGGCGTGTCCGCCCGTACTTCTCGGTGGGAACATTATATACGTCTATAACGTTATATATCCTAGCCTAAGGCAACCTAACATCTCGGATGTAATATTTTACAACATTCTGGCGTGTCGTCTCCTGCTTCTCGATGGGGACATTATATACATCTATAACATTGTATATCCTAACCTAAGGGAACCTAACATTTGGGATGTAATATTTTACAACATTCCTTCCATGTCGGTGCCTACGTCTCGGTGGGAACATTATATACGTCTATAACGATATACATCCTAACCTAAGGCAACCTAACGCCTCGGATGTAATAGTTGACAACATTCCTGGCGTGTCCGCCCGTACTTCTCGGTGGGAACATTATATACGTCTATAACGTTATATATCCTAGCCTAAGGCCACATAACATGTCGAATGTAATATTTTACAACATTCCAGGCGTGTCGTCGCCTACTTCTGGATAGGGTCATTATATACATCTATAACGTTGTATATCCTAACCTAAGGCAACCTAACATCTCGAATGTAATATTTTATAACATTCCTGGCGTGTCGTCGCCTGCTTCTCGATGGGGACATTATATACGTCTATAACGTTGTATATCCTAACCTAAGGCAACCTAATATCTGGGATGTAATATTTTACAACATTCCTGGAGTGTCGTCGCCTACATCTCGATAGGGTCATTATATACATCTATAACGTTGTATATCCTAACCTAAGGAAACCTAACATCTCGAGTGTAATATTTTATAACATTCCTGGCGTGTCGTCGCCTGCTTCTCGATGGAGACATTATATACGTCTATAACGTTGTATATCCTAACCTAAGGCAACCTAATATCTGGGATGTAATATTTTACAACATTCCTGGAGTGTCGTCGCCTACATCTCGATAGGGTCATTATATACATCTATAATGTTGTATATCCTAACCTAAGGAAACCTAACATCTCGAGTGTAATATTTTATAACATTCCTGGCGTGTCGTCGCCTGCTTCTCGATGGAGACATTATATACATCTATTACATTGTATATCCTAACCTAAGGCAACCTAACAACTCGGATGTAATATTTTACAACATTCCTGGCATGTCTGTCCCTACTTCTCGGTGGAAACATTATATACGTCTATAACGTTATATATCCTAGTCTAAGGCAACCTAACATGTCGAATGTAATATTTTACAACATTCCTGGCGTGTCGTCGCCTGCTTCTCGAAGGGGATATAATATACGTCAATAACGTTGTATATCCTTACCTAACACAACCTAATATCTGGGATGTAATATTTTAAAACATTCCTGGAGTGTCGTCGCCTACTTCTGGATAGGGTCATTATGTACATCTATAACGTTGTATATCCTAGCCTAAGGCAACCTAACATGTCGAATGTAATATTTTACAACATTCCTGGCGTGTCGTCGCCTACTTCTCGATGGGTACATTATATACATCTATAACATTGTATATCCTAACCTAAGGGAACCTAACATCTCGGGTGTAAGATTTTACAACATTCCTTGCATGTCGGTGCCTACGTCTCTGTCAGAACATTATATACGTCTATAACGATATATATCCTAACCTAAGGCAACCTAACACCTCGGATGTAATATTTTACAACATGCCTGGCATATCGGTCCCTACTTCTCGGTGGAAACATTGTATACGTCTATAACGATATATATCCTAACCTAAGGCAACCTAACATGTCGAATGTAATATTTTACAACATTCCTGGCGTGTCGTCGCCTACTTCTCGATGGGGACATTATGTACATCTATAATATTGTATATCCTAACCTAAGGCAACCTAACATCTCGGATGTAATATTTTACAACATTCCTGGCATATCGGTCCCTACTTCTCGGTGCAAACGTTGTATACGTCTATAACGATATATATCCTAACCTAAGGCAACCTAACATCTCGGATGTAATATTTTACAACATTCCTGGCGTGTCGTCGCCTTTTTCTCGATGGGGACATTCTATACATCTATAACATTGTATATCCTAACCTAAGGCAACCTAACATCTCGGATGTAATATTTTACAACATTCTGGCGTGTCGTCGCCTGCTTCTCGATGGGGAGATTATATACGTCTATAACGTTGTATATCCTAACCTAACGCAAGCTAACATTTGGGATGTAATATTTTACAACATTCCTTCCATGTCGGTGCCTACGTCTCGGTGGGAACATTATATACGTCTATAACGATATATATCCTAACCTAAGGCAACCTAACGCCTCGGATGTAATAATTGACAACATACCTGGCGTGTCCGCCCGTACTTCTCGGTGGGAACATTATATACGTCTATAACGTTATATATCCTAGCCTAAGGCCACATAACATGTCGAATGTAATATTTTACAACATTCCAGGCGTGTCGTCGCCTGCTTCTCGATGGGGACATTATATACGTCTATAACGTTGTATATCCTAACCTAACACAACCTAATATCTGGGATGTAATATTTTACAACATTCCTGGAGTGTCGTCGCCTACTTCTGGATAGGGTCATTATATACATCTATAACGTTGTATATCCTAACCTAAGGCAACCTAACATCTCGAATGTAATATTTTATAACATTCCTGGCGTGTCGTCGCCTGCTTCTCGATGGGGACATTATATACGTCTATAACGTTGTATATCCTAACCTAACGCAACCTAACATCTCGGATGTAATATTTTACAACATTCCTGGCATGTCGGTCCCTACATCTCCGTGGGAACATACTATACGTCTATAACGTTGTGTATCCTAACCTAAGGGAACCTAACATCTCGGGTGTAATATTTTACAACATTCCTGACGCGTCGAACCCTATTTTTCGGTGGGAACATTATATACGTCTATAACGTTATATATCCTAGCCTAAGGCAACCTAACATGTCGAATGTAATATTTTACTACATTCCTGGCGTGTCGTCGCCTGCTTCTCGATGGGAACATTATATACGTCTATAACGTTGTGTATCCTAACCTAACGCAACCTAACATCTGGGATGTAATATTCCTGGCGTGTCGTCGCCTACTTCTGGATGGGGCATTATATACGTCTATAACGTTATATATCCTAACCTAAGGCAACCTAACATCTCGGATGTAATAGTTGACAAAATTCCGGGCGTGTCCGCCCGTACTTCTCGGTGGGAACATTATATACGTCTATAACGTTGTATATCCTAGCCTAAGGCCACCTAACATGTCGAATGTAATATTTTACAACATTCCTGACGCGTCGGCCCCTATTTTTCGGTGGGAACATTATATACGTCTATAACGTTATATATCCTAGTCTAAGGCAACCTAACATGTCGAATGTAATATTTTACAACATTCCTGGCGTGTCATCGCCTGCTTCTCGATGGGGATATAATATACGTCAATAACGTTGTATATCCTTACCTAACACAACCTAATATCTGGGATGTAATATTTTAAAACATTCCTGGAGTGTCGTCGCCTACTTCTGGATAGGGTCATTATGTACATCTATAACGTTGTATATCCTAGCCTAAGGCAACCTAACATGTCGAATGTAATATTTTACAACATTCCTGGCGTGTCGTCGCCTTCTTCTCGATGGGGACATTCTATACATCTATAACATTGTATATCCTAACCTAAGGCAACCTAACATCTCGGATGTAATATTTTACAACATTCTGGCGTGTCGTCGCCTGCTTCTCGATGGGGAGATTATATACGTCTATAACGTTGTATATCCTAACCTAACGCAAGCTAACATTTGGGATGTAATATTTTACAACATTCCTTGCATGTCGGTGCCTACGCCTCGGTCAGAACATTATATACGTCTATAACGATATATATCCTAACCTAAGGCAACCTATGACCTCGGATGTAATATTTTACAACATGCCTGGCATATCGGTCCCTACTTCTCGGTGGAAACATTGTATACGTCTATAACGATATATATCCTAACCTAAGGCAACCTAACGCCTCGGATGTAATAGTTGACAACATTCCTGGCCTGTCCGCCCGTACTTCTCGGTGGGAACATTATATACGTCTATAACGTTATATATCCTAGCCTAAGGCCACATAACGTGTCGAATGTAATATTTTACATCATTCCTGGCGTGTCGTCGCCTGCTTCTCGATGGGAACATTATATATGTCTATAACGTTGTGTATCCTAACCTAAGGGAACCTAACATCTCGGGTGTAAGATTTTACAACATTCCTGACGCGTCGGCCCCTATTTTTCGGTGGGAACATTATATACGTCTATAACGTTATATATCCTAGCCTAAGGCAACCTAACATGTCGAATGCAATATTTTACAACATTCCTGGCGTGTCGTCGCCTACTTCTCGATAGGGTCATTATATACATCTATGACGTTGTATATCCTAACCTAAGGAAACCTAACATCTCGAATGTAATATTTTATAACATTCCTGGCATGTCGGTCCCTACATCTCCGTGGGAACATACTATACGTCTATAACGTTGTATATCCTAACCTAAGGGAACCTAACATCTGGGGTGTAATATTTTACAACATTCCTGGCGTGTCGTCGCCTTCTTCTCGATGGGGACATACTATACGTCTATAACGTTGTATATCCTAACCTAAGGGAACCTAACAACTCGGGTGTAATATTTTACAACATTCCTGACGCGTCGGCCCCTATTTTTCGGTGGGAACATTATATACGTCTATAACGTTATATATCCTAGCCTAAGGCAACCTAACATGTCGAATGTAATATTTTACAACATTCCTGGCGTGTCGTCGCCTGTTTCTCGATGGGGTCATTATATACGTCTATAACGTTGTATATCCTAACCTAACGCAACCTAACATCTCGGATGTAATATTTTACAACATTCCTGGCATGTCGGTCCCTACATCTCGGTGGGAACATACTATACGTCTATAGCGTTGTATATCCTAACCTAAGGGAACCTAACATCTCGGGTGTAATAGTTGACAACATTCCTGGCGTGTCCGCCCGTACTTCTCGGTGGGAACATTATATACGTCTATAACGTTATATATCTTAGCCTAAGGCGACCTAACATGTCGAATGTAATATTTTACAACATTCCTGTCGTGCCGTCTCCTGCTTCTCGATGGGGACATTATATACGTCTACAATGTTGTATATCCTGACCTAACGCAACCTAACATCTGGGATGTAATATTTTTCATCATTCCTGGCGTGTCGTCGCCTGCTTCTCGATGGGAACATTATATACGTCTATAACGTTGTGTATCCTAACCTAAGGGAACCTAACATCTCGGGTGTAATATTTTACAACATTCCTGACGCGTCGGCCCCTATTTTTCGGTGGGAACATTATATACGTCTATAACGTTATATATCCTAGCCTAAGGCAACCTAACATGTCGAATGTAATATTTTACTACATTCCTGGCGTGTCGTCGCCTACTTCTCGATAGGGTCATTATATACATCTATAACGTTGTATATCCTAACCTAAGGAAACCTAACATCTCGAATGTAATATTTTATAACATTCCTGGCGTGTCGTCGCCTGCTTCTCGATGGGGACATTATATACGTCTATAACGTTGTATATCCTAACCTAACGCAACCTAACATCTCGGATGTAATATTTAACAACATTCCTGGCATGACGGTCCCTACATCTCGGTGGGAACATACTATACGTCTATAACGTTGTATATCCTAACCTAAGGGAACCTAACATCTCGGGTGTAATATTTTACAACATTCCTGACGCGTCGGCCCCTATTTTTCGGTGGGAACATTATATACGTCTATAACGTTATATATCCTAGCCTAAGGCAACCTAACATGTCGAATGTAATATTTTACAACATTCCTGGCGTGTCGTCGCCTGCTTCTCGATGGGAACATTATATACGTCTATAACGTTGTGTATCCTAACCTAACGCAACCTAACATCTGGGATGTAATATTCCTGGCGTGTCGTCGCCTACTTCTGGATGGGGACATTATATACGTCTATAACGTTATATATCCTAACCTAAGGCAACCTAACATGTCGAATGTAATATTTTACAACATTCCTGGCGTGTCGTCGCCTACTTCTCGATGGGGACATTATATACATCTATAATATTGTATATCCTAACCTAAGGCAACCTAACATCTCGGATGTAATATTTTACAACATTCCTGGCATATCGGTCCCTACTTCTCGGTGCAAACATTGTATACGTCTATAACGATATATATCCTAGCCTAAGGCAACCTAACATCTCGGATGTAATATTTTACAACATTCCTGGCGTGTCGTCGCCTTCTTCTCGATGGGGACATTCTATACATCTATAACATTGTATATCCTAACCTAAGGCAACCTAACATCTCGGATGTAATATTTTACAACATTCTGGCGTGTCGTCGCCTGCTTCTCGATGGGGAGATTATATACGTCTATAACGTTGTATATCCTAACCTAACGCAAGCTAACATTTGGGATGTAATATTTTACAACATTCCTTGCATGTCGGTGCCTACGTCTCGGTCAGAACATTATATACGTCTATAACGATATATATCCTAACCTAAGGCAACCTAACACCTCGGATGTAATATTTTACAACATGCCTGGCATATCGGTCCCTACTTCTCGGTGGAAACATTGTATACGTCTATAACGATATATATCCTAGCCTAGGGCAACCTAGCATCTCGGATGTAATATTTTACAACATTCTGGCGTGTCGTCTCCTGCTTCTCGATGGGGACATTATATACATCTATAACATTGTATATCCTAACCTAAGGGAACCTAACATTTGGGATGTAATATTTTACAACATTCCTTCCATGTCGGTGCCTACGTCTCGGTGGGAACATTATATACGTCTATAACGATATATATCCTAACCTAAGGCAACCTAACGCCTCGGATGTAATAGTTGACAACATTCCTGGCGTGTCCGCCCGTACTTCTCGGTGGGAACATTATATACGTCTATAACGTTATATATCCTAGCCTAAGGCCACATAACATGTCGAATGTAATATTTTACAACATTCCAGGCGTGTCGTCGCCTGCTTCTCGATGGGGACATTATATACGTCTATAACGTTGTATGTCCTAACCTAACACAACCTAATATCTGGGATGTAATATTTTACAACATTCCTGGAGTGTCGTCGCCTACTTCTGGATAGGGTCATTATATACATCTATAACGTTGTATATCCTAACCTAAGGCAACCCAACATCTCGAATGTAATATTTTATAACATTCCTGGCGTGTCGTCGCCTGCTTCTCGATGGGGACATTATATACGTCTATAACGTTGTATATCCTAACCTAACGCAACCTAACATCTCGGATGTAATATTTAACAACATTCCTGGCATGACGGTCCCTACATCTCGGTGGGAACATACTATACGTCTATAACGTTGTATATCCTAACCTAAGGGAACCTAACATCTCGGGTGTAATATTTTACAACATTCCTGACGCGTCGGCCCCTATTTTTCGGTGGGAACATTATATACGTCTATAACGTTATATATCCTAGCCTAAGGCAACCTAACATGTCGAATGTAATATTTTACAACATTCCTGGCGTGTCGTCGCCTGCTTCTCGATGGGAACATTATATACGTCTATAACGTTGTGTATCCTAACCTAACGCAACCTAACATCTGGGATGTAATATTCCTGGCGTGTCGTCGCCTACTTCTGGATGGGGACATTATATACGTCTATAACGTTATATATCCTAACCTAAGGCAACCTAACATGTCGAATGTAATATTTTACAACATTCCTGGCGTGTCGTCGCCTACTTCTCGATGGGGACATTATATACATCTATAATATTGTATATCCTAACCTAAGGCAACCTAACATCTCGGATGTAATATTTTACAACATTCCTGGCATATCGGTCCCTACTTCTCGGTGCAAACATTGTATACGTCTATAACGATATATATCCTAGCCTAAGGCAACCTAACATCTCGGATGTAATATTTTACAACATTCCTGGCGTGTCGTCGCCTTCTTCTCGATGGGGACATTCTATACATCTATAACATTGTATATCCTAACCTAAGGCAACCTAACATCTCGGATGTAATATTTTACAACATTCTGGCGTGTCGTCGCCTGCTTCTCGATGGGGAGATTATATACGTCTATAACGTTGTATATCCTAACCTAACGCAAGCTAACATTTGGGATGTAATATTTTACAACATTCCTTGCATGTCGGTGCCTACGTCTTGGTCAGAACATTATATACGTCTATAACGATATATATCCTAACCTAAGGCAACCTAACACCTCGGATGTAATATTTTACAACATGCCTGGCATATCGGTCCCTACTTCTCGGTGGAAACATTGTATACGTCTATAACGATATATATCCTAGCCTAGGGCAACCTAGCATCTCGGATGTAATATTTTACAACATTCTGGCGTGTCGTCTCCTGCTTCTCGATGGGGACATTATATACATCTATAACATTGTATATCCTAACCTAAGGGAACCTAACATTTGGGATGTAATATTTTACAACATTCCTTCCATGTCGGTGCCTACGTCTCGGTGGGAACATTATATACGTCTATAACGATATATATCCTAACCTAAGGCAACCTAACGCCTCGGATGTAATAGTTGACAACATTCCTGGCGTGTCCGCCCGTACTTCTCGGTGGGAACATTATATACGTCTATAACGTTATATATCCTAGCCTAAGGCCACATAACATGTCGAATGTAATATTTTACAACATTCCAGGCGTGTCGTCGCCTGCTTCTCGATGGGGACATTATATACGTCTATAACGTTGTATGTCCTAACCTAACACAACCTAATATCTGGGATGTAATATTTTACAACATTCCTGGAGTGTCGTCGCCTACTTCTGGATAGGGTCATTATATACATCTATAACGTTGTATATCCTAACCTAAGGCAACCCAACATCTCGAATGTAATATTTTATAACATTCCTGGCGTGTCGTCGCCTGCTTCTCGATGGGGACATTATATACGTCTATAACGTTGTATATCCTAACCTAACGCAACCTAACATCTCGGATGTAATATTTTACAACATTCCTGGCATGTCGGTCCCTACATCTCGGTGGGGAGATACTATACGTCTATAACGTTGTATATCCTAACCTAAGGGAACCTAACATCTCGGGTGTAATATTTTACAACATTCCTGACGCGTCGCCCCTATTTTTCGGTGGGAACATTATATACGTCTATAACGTTATATATCCTAGCCTAAGGCAACCTAACATCTCGGATGTAATATTCTACAACATTCTGGCGTGTCGTCGCCTGCTTCTCGATGGGGACATTATATACGTCTATAACGTTGTATATCCTTACCAAACGCAACCTAATATCTGGGATGTAATATTTTACAACATTCCTGGAGTGTCGTCGCCTACTTCTCGATAGGGTCATTATATACATCTATAACGTTGTATATCCTAACCTAAGGAAACCTAACATCTCGAATGTAATATTTTATAACATTCCTGGCGTTTCGTCGCCTGCTTCTCGATGGGAACATTATATACGTCTATAACGTTGTGTATCCTAACCTAACGCAACCTAACATCTGGGATGTAATATTCCTGGCGTGTCGTCGCCTACTTCTGGATGGGGACATTATATACGTCTATAACGTTATATATCCTAACCTAAGGCAACCTAACATGTCGAATGTAATATTTTACAACATTCCTGGCGTGTCGTCGCCTACTTCTCGATGGGGACATTATATACATCTATAATATTGTATATCCTAACCTAAGGCAACCTAACATCTCGGATGTAATATTTTACAACATTCCTGGCATATCGGTCCCTACTTCTCGGTGCAAACGTTGTATACGTCTATAACGATATATATCCTAACCTAAGGCAACCTAACATCTCGGATGTAATATTTTACAACATTCCTGGCGTGTCGTCGCCTTCTTCTCGATGGGGACATTCTATACATCTATAACATTGTATATCCTAACCTAAGGCAACCTAACATCTCGGATGTAATATTTTACAACATTCTGGCGTGTCGTCGCCTGCTTCTCGATGGGGAGATTATATACGTCTATAACGTTGTATATCCTAACCTAACGCAAGCTAACATTTGGGATGTAATATTTTACAACATTCCTTCCATGTCGGTGCCTACGTCTCGGTGGGAACATTATATACGTCTATAACGATATATATCCTAACCTAAGGCAACCTAACGCCTCGGATGTAATAATTGACAACATTCCTGGCGTGTCCGCCCGTACTTCTCGGTGGGAACATTATATACGTCTATAACGTTATATATCCTAGCCTAAGGCCACATAACATGTCGAATGTAATATTTTACAACATTCCAGGCGTGTCGTCGCCTGCTTCTCGATGGGGACATTATATACGTCTATAACGTTGTATATCCTAACCTAACACAACCTAATATCTGGGATGTAATATTTTACAACATTCCTGGAGTGTCGTCGCCTACTTCTGGATAGGGTCATTATATACATCTATAACGTTGTATATCCTTACCTAAGGCAACCTAACATCTCGAATGTAATATTTTATAACATTCCTGGCGTGTCGTCGCCTGCTTCTCGATGGGGACATTATATACGTCTATAACGTTGTATATACTAACCTAACGCAACCTAACATCTCGGATGTAATATTTAACAACATTCCTGGCATGACGGTCCCTACATCTCGGTGGGAACATACTATACGTCTATAACGTTGTATATCCTAACCTAAGGGAACCTAACATCTCGGGTGTAATATTTTACAACATTCCTGACGCGTCGGCCCCTATTTTTCGGTGGGAACATTATATACGTCTATAACGTTATATATCCTAGCCTAAGGCAACCTAACATGTCGAATGTAATATTTTACAACATTCCTGGCGTGTCGTCGCCTGCTTCTCGATGGGAACATTATATACGTCTATAACGTTGTGTATCCTAGCCTAACGCAACCTAACATCTGGGATGTAATATTCCTGGCGTGTCGTCGCCTACTTCTGGATGGGGACATTATATACGTCTATAACGTTATATATCCTAACCTAAGGCAACCTAACATGTCGAATGTAATATTTTACAACATTCCTGGCGTGTCGTCGCCTACTTCTCGATGGGGACATTATATACATCTATAATATTGTATATCCTAACCTAAGGCAACCTAACATCTCGGATGTAATATTTTACAACATTCCTGGCATATCGGTCCCTACTTCTCGGTGCAAACATTGTATACGTCTATAACGATATATATCCTAGCCTAAGGCAACCTAACATCTCGGATGTAATATTTTACAACATTCCTGGCGTGTCGTCGCCTTCTTCTCGATGGGGACATTCTATACATCTATAACATTGTATATCCTAACCTAAGGCAACCTAACATCTCGGATGTAATATTTTACAACATTCTGGCGTGTCGTCGCCTGCTCCTCGATGGGGAGATTATATACGTCTATAACGTTGTATATCCTAACCTAACGCAAGCTAACATTTGGGATGTAATATTTTACAACATTCCTTGCATGTCGGTGCCTACGTCTCGGTCAGAACATTATATACGTCTATAACGATATATATCCTAACCTAAGGCAACCTAACACCTCGGATGTAATATTTTACAACATGCCTGGCATATCGGTCCCTACTTCTCGGTGGAAACATTGTATACGTCTATAACGATATATATCCTAGCCTAGGGCAACCTAACATCTCGGATGTAATATTTTACAACATTCTGGCGTGTCGTCTCCTGCTTCTCGATGGGGACATTATATACATCTATAACATTGTATATCCTAACCTAAGGGAACCTAACATTTGGGATGTAATATTTTACAACATTCCTTCCATGTCGGTGCCTACGTCTCGGTGGGAACATTATATACGTCTATAACGATATATATCCTAACCTAAGGCAACCTAACGCCTCGGATGTAATAGTTGACAACATTCCTGGCGTGTCCGCCCGTACTTCTCGGTGGGAACATTATATACGTCTATAACGTTATATATCCTAGCCTAAGGCCACATAACAAGTCGAATGTAATATTTTACAACATTCCAGGCGTGTCGTCGCCTGCTTCTCGATGGGGACATTAAATACGTCTATAACGTTGTATGTCCTAACCTAACACAACCTAATATCTGGGATGTAATATTTTACAACATTCCTGGAGTGTCGTCGCCTACTTCTGGATAGGGTCATTATATACATCTATAACGTTGTATATCCTAACCTAAGGCAACCCAACATCTCGAATGTAATATTTTATAACATTCCTGGCGTGTCGTCGCCTGCTTCTCGATGGGGACATTATATACGTCTATAACGTTGTATATCCTAACCTAACGCAACCTAACATCTCGGATGTAATATTTTACAACATTCCTGGCATGTCGGTCCCTACATCTCGGTGGGGAGATACTATACGTCTATAACGTTGTATATCCTAACCTAAGGGAACCTAACATCTCGGGTGTAATATTTTACAACATTCCTGACGCGTCGCCCCTATTTTTCGGTGGGAACATTATATACGTCTATAACGTTATATATCCTAGCCTAAGGCAACCTAACATCTCGGATGTAATATTCTACAACATTCTGGCGTGTCGTCGCCTGCTTCTCGATGGGGACATTATATACGTCTATAACGTTGTATATCCTTACCAAACGCAACCTAATATCTGGGATGTAATATTTTACAACATTCCTGGAGTGTCGTCGCCTACTTCTCGATAGGGTCATTATATACATCTATAACGTTGTATATCCTAACCTAAGGAAACCTAACATCTCGAATGTAATATTTTATAACATTCCTGGCGTTTCGTCGCTTGCTTCTCGATGGGGACATTATATACGTCTATAACGTTGTATATCCTAACCTAACGCAACCTAACATCTCGGATGTAATATTTAACAACATTCCTGGCATGTCGGTCCCTACATCTCGGTGGGAACATGCTATACGTTTATAACGATATATATCCTAACCTAGGGCAACCTAACATCTCGGATGTAATAGTTGACAACATTCCTGGCGCGTCCGCCCGTACTTCTCGGTGGGAACATTATATACGTCTATAACGTTATATATCCTAGCCCAAGGCGACCTAACATGTCGAATGTAATATTTTACATCATTCCTGGCGTGTCGTCTCCTGCTTCTCGATGGGGACATTATATACGTCTACAATGTTGTATATCCTGACCTAACGCAACCTAACATCTGGGATGTAATATTTTACATCATTCCTGGCGTGTCGTCGCCTGCTCCTCGATGGGGAGATTATATACGTCTATAACGTTGTATATCCTAACCTAACGCAAGCTAACATTTGGGATGTAATATTTTACAACATTCCTTGCATGTCGGTGCCTACGTCTCGGTCAGAACATTATATACGTCTATAACGATATATATCCTAACCTAAGGCAACCTAACACCTCGGATGTAATATTTTACAACATGCCTGGCATATCGGTCCCTACTTCTCGGTGGAAACATTGTATACGTCTATAACGATATATATCCTAGCCTAGGGCAACCTAACATCTCGGATGTAATATTTTACAACATTCTGGCGTGTCGTCTCCTGCTTCTCGATGGGGACATTATATACATCTATAACATTGTATATCCTAACCTAAGGGAACCTAACATTTGGGATGTAATATTTTACAACATTCCTTCCATGTCGGTGCCTACGTCTCGGTGGGAACATTATATACGTCTATAACGATATATATCCTAACCTAAGGCAACCTAACGCCTCGGATGTAATAGTTGACAACATTCCTGGCGTGTCCGCCCGTACTTCTCGGTGGGAACATTATATACGTCTATAACGTTATATATCCTAGCCTAAGGCCACATAACAAGTCGAATGTAATATTTTACAACATTCCAGGCGTGTCGTCGCCTGCTTCTCGATGGGGACATTAAATACGTCTATAACGTTGTATGTCCTAACCTAACACAACCTAATATCTGGGATGTAATATTTTACAACATTCCTGGAGTGTCGTCGCCTACTTCTGGATAGGGTCATTATATACATCTATAACGTTGTATATCCTAACCTAAGGCAACCCAACATCTCGAATGTAATATTTTATAACATTCCTGGCGTGTCGTCGCCTGCTTCTCGATGGGGACATTATATACGTCTATAACGTTGTATATCCTAACCTAACGCAACCTAACATCTCGGATGTAATATTTTACAACATTCCTGGCATGTCGGTCCCTACATCTCGGTGGGGAGATACTATACGTCTATAACGTTGTATATCCTAACCTAAGGGAACCTAACATCTCGGGTGTAATATTTTACAACATTCCTGACGCGTCGCCCCTATTTTTCGGTGGGAACATTATATACGTCTATAACGTTATATATCCTAGCCTAAGGCAACCTAACATCTCGGATGTAATATTCTACAACATTCTGGCGTGTCGTCGCCTGCTTCTCGATGGGGACATTATATACGTCTATAACGTTGTATATCCTTACCAAACGCAACCTAATATCTGGGATGTAATATTTTACAACATTCCTGGAGTGTCGTCGCCTACTTCTCGATAGGGTCATTATATACATCTATAACGTTGTATATCCTAACCTAAGGAAACCTAACATCTCGAATGTAATATTTTATAACATTCCTGGCGTTTCGTCGCTTGCTTCTCGATGGGGACATTATATACGTCTATAACGTTGTATATCCTAACCTAACGCAACCTAACATCTCGGATGTAATATTTAACAACATTCCTGGCATGTCGGTCCCTACATCTCGGTGGGAACATGCTATACGTTTATAACGATATATATCCTAACCTAGGGCAACCTAACATCTCGGATGTAATAGTTGACAACATTCCTGGCGCGTCCGCCCGTACTTCTCGGTGGGAACATTATATACGTCTATAACGTTATATATCCTAGCCCAAGGCGACCTAACATGTCGAATGTAATATTTTACATCATTCCTGGCGTGTCGTCTCCTGCTTCTCGATGGGGACATTATATACGTCTACAATGTTGTATATCCTGACCTAACGCAACCTAACATCTGGGATGTAATATTTTACATCATTCCTGGCGTGTCGTCGCCTACTTCTGGATGGGGACATTATATACGTCTATAACGTTATATATCCTAACCTAAGGCAACCTAACATCTCGGATGTAATAGTTGACAAAATTCCTGGCGTATCCGCCCGTACTTCTCGGTGGGAACATTATATACGTCTATAACGTTGTATATCCTAGCCTAAGGCCACCTAACATGTCGAATGTAATATTTTACAACATTCCTGGCGCGTCCGCCCGTACTTCTCGGTGGGAACATTATATACGTCTACAACGTTATATATCCTAGCCTAAGGCGACCTAACATGTCGAATGTAATATTTTACAACATTCTGGCGTTTCGTCGCCTGCTTCTCGATGGGAACATTATATACGTCTATAACATTGTGTTTCCTAACCTAACGCAACCTAACATCTGGGATGTAATGTTCGTGGCGTGTCGTCGCCTACTTCTGGATGGTGTCATTATATACATCTATAACGTTGTATATCCTAACCTAAGGGAGCCTAACTTCTCGGGTGTAATATTTTACAACATTCCCGACGCGTCGGCCCCTATTTTTCGGTGGGAACATTATATTCGTCTATAACATTGTATATCCTAACCCAAGGCAACCTAACATCTCGGATGTAATATTTTACAACATTCCTGGCGTGTCGTCGCCTAGTTTGGATGGGGTCATTATATACATCTATAACGCTGTATATCCTAACCTAAGGCAACCTAACATCTCGGATGTAATATTTTACAACATTCCTGGCATGTCGGTCCCTACATCTCTGTGGGAACATACTATACGTCTATAACGTTGTATATCCTAACCTAAGGGAACCTAACATCTCGGGTGTAAACTTTTACAACATTCCTGACGCGTCGGGCCCTATTTTTCGGTGGGAACATTATATACGGCTATAACGTTATATATTCTAACCTAACGCAACCTAACATTTGGGATGTAGTATTTTACAACATTCCTTGCATGTCGGTGCCTACGTCTCGGTGGGAACATTATATACGTCTATAACGATATATATCCTAACCTAAGGCAACCTAACACCTCGGATGTAATAGTTGACAACATTCCTGGCGTGTAGGCCCGTACTTCTCGGTGGGAACATTGTATACGGCTATAACGATATATATCCTAGCCTAAGGCGACCTAACATGTCGAATGTAATATTTTACATCATTCCTGGCGTGTCGTCTCCTGCTTCTCGATGGGAACATTACATACGTCTATAACGTTATATATTATAACCTAAGGCAACCGAACATCTGGAATGTAATATTTTACAACATTCCTGGCATATTAGTCCCTCCTTCTCGGTGGAAACATTGTATACGTCTATAACGATATATATCCTAGCCTAGGGCAACCTAACATCTCGGATGTAATATTTTACAACATTCTGGCGTGTCGTCGCCGGCTTCTCGATGGGGAGATTATAAACGTCTATAACGTTGTATATCCTAACCTAACGCAACCTAACATTTGGGATGTAATATTTTACAACATTCCTTGCATGTCGGTGCCTACGTCTCGGTAGGAACATTATATACGTCTATAACGATATATATCCTGACGCAAGGCAACCTAACACCTCGGATGTAATAGTTGACAACATTCCTGGCGTGTAGGCCCGTACTTCTCGGTGGGAACATTGTATACGTCTATAACGTTATATATCCTAGCCTAAGGCGACCTAACATATCGAATGTAATATTTTACATCATTCCTGGCGTGTCGTCGCCTGCTTCGCGATGGGAACATTATATACGTCTATAACGTTGTGTATCCTAACCTAACGCAACCTAACATCTGGGATGTAATATTCCTGGCGTGTCGTCGCCTACTTCTGGATGGGGACATTATATAAGTCTATAACGTTATACATCCTAACCTAAGGCAACCTAACATCACGGATGTAATAGTTGGCAAATTTCCTGGCGTGTCCGCCCGTACTTCTCGGTGGGAACATTATATACGTCTATAACGTTGTATATCCTAGCCTAAGGCCAGCTAACATGTCGAATGTAATATTTTACAACATTCCTGACGCGTCGGCCCCTATTTTTCGGTGGGAACATTATATACGTCTATAACGTTATATATCCTAGTCTAAGGCAACCTAACATGTCGACTGTAATATTTTACAACATTCCTGACGTGTCGTCGCCTGCTTCTCGATGGGGACATAATATACATCTATAACATTGTATATCCTAACCTAAGGCAACCTAACATCTCGGATGTAATATTTTACAACATTCTGGCGTGTCGTCGCCGGCTTCTCGATGGGGAGATTATATACGTCTATAACGTTGTATATCCTAACCTAACGCAACCTAACATTTGGGATGTAATATTTTACAACACTCCTTGCATGTCGGTGCCTACGTCTCGGTGGGAACATTATATACGTCTATAACGATATATATCCTAACCCAAGGCAACCTAACACCTCGGATGTAATAGTTGACCACATTCCTGGCATGTAGGCCCGTACTTCTCGGTGGGAACATTGTATACGCCTATAACGTTATATATCCTAGCCTAAGGCGACCTAACATGTCGAATGTAATATTTTACATCATTCCTGGCGTGTCGTCACCTGCTTCTCGATGGGAACATTATATACGTCTATAACGTTATATATCATAACCTAAGGCAACCGAACATCTGGGATGTAATATTTTACAACATTCCTGGCATATCGGTCCCTACTTCTCGGTGGAAACATTGTATACGTCTATAACGATATATATCCTAGCCTAAGGCAACCTAACATCTCGCATGTAATATTTTACAACATTCCTGGCGTGTCGTCGCCTACTTCTCGATGGGGACATTATATACGTCTATAACGTTATATATCCTAGCCTAAGGCAACCTAACATGTCGAATGTAATATTTTACAACATTCCTGGCGTGTCGTCGCCTACTTCTCGATGGGGACATTATATACATCTATAACATTGTATATCCTAACCCAAGGCAACCTAACATCTCGGATGGAATATTTTACAACATTCCTGGCATATCGGTCCCTACTTCTCGGTGGGAACATTGTATACGTCTATAACGGTATATATCCTAGCCTAAGGCGACCTAACATATCGAATGTAATATTTTACATCATTCCTGGCGTGTCGTCGCCTGCTTCTCGATGGGAACATTATATACGTCTATAACGTTGTGTATCCTAACCTAACGCAACCTAACATCTGGGATGTAATATTCCTGGCGTGTCGTCGCCTACTTCTGGATGGGGACATTATATACGTCTATAACGTTATATATCCTAACCTAAGGCAACCTAACATCTCGGATGTAATAGTTGACAACATTCCTGGCGTGCCCGCCCGTACTTCTCGGTGGGAACATTATATACGTCTATAACGTTATATATCCTAGCCTAAGGCCACATAACATGTCGAATGTAATATTGTACAACATTCCAGGCGTGTCGTCGCCTGCTTCTCGATGGGGACATTATATACGTCTATAACGTTGTATATCCTAACCTAAAGCAACCTAACATCTGGGATGTAATATTTTACAAGATTCCTGGCATGTAGGTCCGCAAGTCTCGGTAGGAACATTATATACGTCTATAACGATATATATCCAAACCTAAGGGAACCTAACATCTCGGATGTAATATTTTACAACATTCCTGGCATGTCGGTCCCTACTTCTCGGTGGGAAAATTATATACGTCTATAACGTTATATATCATAACCTAAGGCAACCTAACTTCTCGGATGTAATATTTTACAACATTCCTGGCATGTCGGTCCCTACTTCTCGGTGGGAATATTATATACGTCTATAACGTTATATATCATAACCTAAGGCAACCTAACATCTGGGATGTAATATTTTACAACATTCCTGGAGTGTCGTCGCCTACTTCTGGCTAGGGTCATAATATACATCTATAACGTTGTATATCCTAACCTAAGGCAACATAACATCTCGAATGTAATATTTTATAACATTCCTGGCGTGTCGCCGCCTGCTTCTCGATGGGGATATTATATACGTCTATAACGTTGTATATCCTAACCTAACGCAACCTAACATCTCGGATGTAATATTTTACAACATTCCTGGCATGTCGGTCCCTACGTCTCGGTGGGAACATTATATACGTCTATAACGATATATATCCTAACCTAAGGCAACCTAACACCTCGGATGTTATAGTTGACAACATTCCTGGCGTGTAGGTCCGTACTTCTCGGTGGGAACATTGTATACGTCTATAACGTTATATATCCTAGCCTAAGGCGACCTAACATATCGAATGTAATATTTTACATCATTCCTGGCGTGTCGTCGCCTACCTCTGGATGGGGACATTATATAAATCTATAACGTTGTATATCCTAACCTAAGGCAACCTAACATCTCGGATGTAATATTTGACAACATTCCTGACGTGTCGGCCCGTACTTCTCGGTGGGAACATCATATGCGTCTATAGCGATATATATTCTAACCGAAGGCAACCTAACATCTCGGATGTAATATTTTACAACATTCCTGTCATGTCGGTCTCTACGTCTCGGTGGGAACATCCTATACGTCTATAACGTTGCATATCCTAACCTAAGGGAACCTAACATCTCGGGTGTAATATTTTACAACATTCCTGACGCGTCGGGACTATTTCTCGGTGGGAATGTTATATTCGTCTATAATGTTATACATCCTAGCCTAAGGCGCCCTGACATGTCGGATGTAATAGTTGATAACATTCCTGGCGTGTCGGCCCGTACTTCTCGGCGGGGAAATTACATACGTCTATAATGTTGTATATCCTAACCTAAGGCAAACTAACCTCAATACCGTAATATTTTACAACATTCCTGGCGCGTCGGCTCCTACTTTTCGGTGGGAACATTATATACGTCTATAACGGTATATATCCTAACGTAAGGCAACATAACATCTCGGATGTAATATTCTACAACATTCCTGGCGTGTCGGCCCGTACTTCTCGGTGGGAACATTGTATACCTCTATAACGATATATATACCAGCCTAAGGCAACCTAACATGTCGAATGTAATATTTTACAACATTCCTGGCGTGTCGTCGCCTACTTCTCGATGGGGACATTATATACATCTATAACATTGTATATCCTAAGCTAAGGCAACCTAACATCTCGGATGTAATATTTTACAACATTCCTGGCATATCGGTCCCTACGTCTCGCTGGAAACATTGTATACGTCTATAACGATATATATCCTAGCCTAATGCGACCTAACATATCGAATGTAATATTTTACAACATTCCTGGAGTGTCGTCGCCTGCTTCTCGAAGGGGACATTATATACATCTATTACGTTGTATATCCTAACCTAACGCAACCTTACATCTGGGATGTAATATTTTACAACATTCCTGGCATGACGGGCCCTACGTCTTGATGGGAACATTCTATACGTCTATAGCGTTGTATATCCTAACCTAAGGGAACCTAACATCTCGGGTGCAATATTTTACAAATTTCTGACGCGTCGGCCCCTATTTCTCGGTGGGAACATTAGATACGTCTATAACGTTATATATCATAGCCTAAGGCGACCTAACATGTCGAATGTAATATTTTACATCATTCCTGGCCTGTCTGCCCGTAGTTCTCGGTGGTAACATTATATACGTCTATAACGTTATATATCCTAGCCTAAGGCGACCTAACATGTCGAATGTAATATTTTACAAAATTCCTGGCGTGTCGTCTACTGCTTCTCGATGGGGACATTATATACGTCTATAATGTTGTATATCTTAACCTAACGCAACTTAACATCTGGGATGTAATATTTTACAGCATTCGTGGTGTGTCGTCGCCTACTTCTGGATGGGGTCATTATATACATCTAAAACATTGTATATCCTAACCTAAGGGAACCTAACACCTCGGGTGTAATATTTTACAACATTCCCGACACGTCGGCCCCTATTTTTCGGTGAGAACATTATATACATTTATAACGGTATATATCCTAGCCTAAGGCAACCTAACATCTCGGATGTAATAGTTGACAACATTCCTGCCGTGTCCGCCCGTACTTCTCGGTGGGAACATTATATACGTCTATAACGTGATATATCCTAGCCTAAGGCTACATAACATGTCGAATGTAATATTTTACAACATTCCTGGCGTGTCGTCGCCTGCTTCTCGATGGGAACATTACATACGTCTATAAGGTTGTATATCCTAACCTAAAGCAACCTAACATCTGGGATGTAATATTTTACAAGATTCCTGGCATGTCGGTCCCCAAGTCTCGGTAGGAACATTATATACGTCTATAACGATATATATCCAAACCTAAGGGAACCTAACATCTCGGATGTAATATTTTACAACATTCCTGGCGTGTCGTCGCCTACTTCTCGATGGGGACATTATATACATCTATAACATTGTATATCCTAACCCAAGGCAACCTAACATCTCGGATGGAATATTTTACAAAATTCCTGGCATATCGGTCCCTACTTCTCGGTGGGAACATTGTATACGTCTATAACGTTATATATCCTAGCCTAAGGCGACCTAACATATCGAATGTAATATTTTACATCATTCCTGGCGTGTCGTCGCCTGCTTCTCGATGGGAACATTATATACGTCTATAACGTTGTGTATCCTAACCTAACGCAACCTAACATCTGGGATGTAATATTCCTGGCGTGTCGTCGCCTACTTCTGGATGGGGACATTATATACGTCTATAACGTTATATATCCTAACCTAAGGCAACCTAACATCTCGGATGTAATAGTTGACAACATTCCTGGCGTGCCCGCCCGTACTTCTCGGTGGGAACATTATATACGTCTATAACGTTATATATCCTAGCCTAAGGCCACATAACATGTCGAATGTAATATTTTACAACATTCCAGGCGTGTCGTCGCCTGCTTCTCGATGGGGACATTATATACGTCTATAACGTTGTATATCCTAACCTAAGGCAACCTAATATTTCGGATGTAATATTTGACAAGATTCCTGGCATGTCGGTCCGCAAGTCTCGGTAGGAACATTATATACGTCTATAACGATATATATCCAAACCTAAGGGAACCTAACATCTCGGATGTAATATTTTACAACATTCCTGGCATGTCGGTCCCTACTTCTCGGTGGGAAAATTATATACGTCTATAACGTTATATATCATAACCTAAGGCAAGCTAACTTCTCGGATGTAATATTTTACAACATTCCTGGCATATCGGTCCCTACTTATCGGTGGAAACATTGTATACGTCTATAACGATATATATCCTAGCCTAAGGCAACCTAACATCTCGAATGTAATATTTTATAACATTCCTGGCGTGTCTTCGCCTGCTTCTCGATGGGGACATTATATACGTCTATAACGTTGCATATCCTAACCTACCGCAACCTAACATCTCGGATGTAATATTTTACACCATTCCTGGCATGTCGGTCCCTACATCTCGGTGGGAACATACTATACGTCTATAACGTTGTATATCCTAACCTAACGGAACCTAACATCTCGGGTGTAATATTTTACAACATTCCTGACGCGTCGGCCCCTATTTTTCGGTGGGAACATTATATACGTCTATAACGTTATATATCCTAGCCTAAGGATACCTAACATGTCGAATGTAATACTTTACAACATTCCTGGCGTGTCGTCGCCTACTTCTCGATGGGGACATTATATACATCTATAACATTGTATATCCTAACCTAAGGCAACCTAACAACTCGGATGTAATATTTTACCACATTCCTGGCATGTCGGTGCCTACGTCTCGGTGGGAACGTTATATACGTCTATAGCGATATATATCCTAACCTAAGGCAACCTAACGCCGCGGATGTAATAGTTGACAACATTCCTGGCGTGTCCGCCCGTACTTCTCGGTGGGAAAATTATATACGTCTATAACGTTATATATCCTAGCCTAAGGCGACCTAACATGTCGAATGTAATATTTTACATCATTCCTGGCGTGTCGTCGCCTGCTTCTCGATGGGGACATTATATACATCTATAACATTGTATATCGTAACCTAAGGCAACCTAACATCTCGGATGTAATATTTTACAACATTCTGGCGTGTCGTCGCCTGCTTCTCGATGGGGAGATTATATACGTCTATAACGTTGTATGTCCTAACCTAACATAACCTAACATTTGGGATGTAATATTTTACAACATTCCTTGCATGTCGGTGCCTACGTCTCGGTGGGAACATTATATACGTCTATAACGATATATATCCTAACCTAAGGCAACCTAACACCTCGGATGTAATATTTTACAACATTCCTGACGTGTCGGCCCCTATTTTTCGGTGGGAACATTATATACGTCTATAACGTTATATATCCTAGCCTAAGGCCACATAACATGTCGAATGTAATATTTTACAACATTCCAGGCGTGTCGTCGCCTGCTTCTCGATGGGGACATTATATACGTCTATAACGTTGTATATCCTAACCTAAAGCAACCTAACAGCTGGGATGTAATATTTTACAAGATTCCTGGCATGTCGGTCCGCAAGTCTCGGTAGGAACATTATATACGTCTATAACGATATATATCCAAACCTAAGGGAACCTAACATCTCGGATGTAATATTTTACAACATTCCTGGCATGTCGGTCCCTACTTCTCGGTGGGAAAATTATATACGTCTATAACGTTATATATCATAACCTAAGGCAACCTAACTTCTCGGATGTAATAGTTGACAACATTCCTGGCGTGTAGGCCCTCACATCTCGGCGGGAACATTGTATACGTCTATAACGTTATATATCGTAGCCTAAGGCGACCTAACATGTCGAATGTCATATTTTACATCATTCCTGGCGTGTCGTCTCCTGTTTCTCGATGGGAACATTATATACGTCTATAACGTTGTGTATCCTAACGTAACGCAACCTAACATCTGGGATGTAATATTCCTAGCGTGTCGTCGCCTACTTCTGGATGGGGAGATTATATACCTCTATAACGTTATATATCCTAACCTAAGGCAACCTAACATCTCGGATGTAATAGTTGACAACATTCCTGGCGTGTCCGCCCGTACTTCTCGGTGGGAACATTATATACGCCTATAACGTTATATATCCTAGCCTAAGGCCACATAACATGTCCAATGTCATATTTTACAACATTCCTGGCGTGTCGTCGCCTGCTTCTCGATGGGGACATTAAATACGTCTATAACGTTGTAAATCCTAACCTAAAGCAACCTAACATCTGGGATGTAATATTTTACAAGATTCCTGGCATGTCGGTCCCCAAGTCTCGGTAGGAACATTATATACGTCTATAACGATATATATCCAAACCTAAGGGAACCTAACATCTCGGATGTAATATTTTACAACATTCCTGGCATGTCGGTCCCTACGTCTCGGTGGGAACATTATATACGTCTATAAATATATATATCCTAACCTAAGGCAACCTAACACCTCGGATGTTATAGTTGACAACATTCCTGGCGTGTAGGTCCGTACTTCTCGGTGGGAACATTGTATACGTCTATAACGTTATATATCCTAGCCTAAGGCGACCTAACATATCGAATGTAATATTTTACATCATTCCTGGCGTGTCGTAGCCTGCTTCTCGATGGGGACATTATATACGTCTATAATGTTGTATATCTTAACCTAACGCAACTTAACATCTGGGATGTAATATTTTACAGCATTCGTGGTGTGTCGTCGCCTACTTCTGGATGGGGTCATTATATACATCTATAGCGTTGTATATCCTAACCTAAGTGAACCTAACAACTCGGGTGTAATATTTTACAACATTCCCGACGCGTCGGCCCCTATTTTTCGGTGAGAACATTATATACATTTATAACGGTATATATCCTAGCCTAAGGCAACCTAACATCTCGGATGTAATAGTTGACAACATTCCTGGCGTGTCCGCCCGTACATCTCCTTGGGAACATTATATACGTCTATAACGTTATATATCCTAGCCTAAGGCGACCTAACATGTCGAATGTAATATTTTACAACATTCCTGACGTGTCGTCTCCTGCTTCTCGATGGGGACATTATATACGTCTATAACGTTGTATATCCTAACCTAACGCAACCTAACATCTCGGATGTAATAGTTGACAACATTCCTGGCATGTAGGCCCGTACTTCTCGGTGGAAACATTGTATACGTCTATAACGTTATATATCCTAGCCTAAGGCGACCTAACATGTCGAATGTAATATTTTACATCATTCCTGGCGTGTCGTCGCCTACCTCTGGATGGGGACATTATATAAATCTATAACGTTGTATATCCTAACCTAAGGCAACCTAATATCTCGGATGTAATATTTGACAACATTCCTGACGTGTCGGCCCGTACTTCTCGGTGGGAACATCATATGCGTCTATAGCGATATATATCCTAACCGAAGGCAACCTAACATCTCGGATGTAATATTTTACAACATTCCTGTCATGTCGGTCTCTACGTCTCGGTGGGAACATCCTATACGTCTATAACGTTGCATATCCTAACCTAAGGGAACCTAACATCTCGGGTGTATTATTTTACAACATTCCTGACGCGTCGGGACTATTTCTCGGTGGGAATGTTATATTCGTCTATAATGTTATACATCCTAGCCTAAGGCGCCCTAACATGTCGGATGTAATAGTTGATAACATTCCTGGCGTGTCGGCCCGTACTTCTCGGCGGGGAAATTATATACGTCTATAATGTTGTATATCCTAACCTAAGGCAAACTAACCTCAATACCGTAATATTTTACAACATTCCTGGCGCGTCGGCTCCTACTTTTCGGTGGGAACATTATATACGTCTATAACGGTATATATCCTAACGTAAGGCAACACAACATCTCGGATGTAATATTCTACAACATTCCTGGCGTGTCGGCCCGTACTTCTCGGTGGGAACATTGTATACCTCTATAACGATATATATACCAGCCTAAGGCAACCTAACATGTCGAATGTAATATTTTACAACATTCCTGGCGTGTCGTCGCCTACTTCTCGATGGGGACATTACATACATCTATAACATTGTATATCCTAAGTTAAGGCAACCTAACATCTCGGATGTAATATTTTACAACATTCCTGGCATATCGGTCCCTACGTCTCGCTGGAAACATTGTATACGTCTATAACGATATATATCCTAGCCTAATGCGTCCTAACATATCGAATGTAATATTTTACAACATTCCTGGAGTGTCGTCGCCTGCTTCTTGAAGGGGACATTATATACATCTATTACGTTGTATATCCTAACCTAACGCAACCTAACATCTGGGATGTAATATTTTACAACATTCCTGGCATGACGGGCCCTACGTCTTGATGGGAACATTCTATACGTCTATAGCGTTGTATATACTAACCTAAGGGAACCTAACATCTCGGGTGTAATATTTTACAACATTTCTGACGCGTCGGCCCCTATTTCTCGTTGGGAACATTAGATACGTCTATAACGTTATATATCATAGCGTAAGGCGACCTAACATGTCGAATGTAATATTTTACATCATTCCTGGCCTGTCTGCCCGTAGTTCTCGGTGGTAACATTATATACGTCTATAACGTTATATATCCTAGCCTAAGGCAAGATAACATGCCGAATGTAATATTTTACAACATTCCTGGCGTGTCGTCGCCTGCTTCTCGATGGGAACATTATATACGTCTATAACGTTGTGTATCCTAACCTAACGCAACCTAACATCTGGGATGTAATATTCCTGGCGTGTCGTCGCCTACACCTGGATGGGGACATTATATACGTCTATAACATTATATATCCTAACCTAAGGCAACCTAACATCTCGGATGTAATATTTTACAACATTCCTGGCATGTCGGTCCCTACATCTCGGTGGGAACATACTATACGTCTATAACGTTGCATATCCTATCCTAAGGGAACATAACATCTCGGGTGTAATATTTTACAACATTCCTAACGCGTCGGCCCCTATTTTTCGGTGGGAACATTATATACGTCTATAACGTTATATATCCTAGCCTAAGGCGACCTAACATGTCGAATGTAATATTTTACAACATTCCTGGCGTGTCGTCTACTGCTTCTCGATGGGGACATTATATACGTCTATAACGTTGTATATCCTAACCTAAAGCAACCTAACATCTGGGATGTAATATTTTACAAGATTCCTGGCATGTCGGTCCCCAAGTCTCGGTAGGAACATTATATACGTCTATAACGATATATATCCAAACCTAAGGGAACCTAACATCTCGGATGTAATATTTTACAACATTCCTGGCATGTCGGTCCCTACTTCTCGGTGGGAATATTATATACGTCTATAACGTTATATATCATAACCTAAGGCAACCTAACATCTCGGATGTAATATTTTACAACATTCCTGGCATATGGGTCCCTACTTCTCGTTGGAAACATTGTATACGTCTATAACGATATATATCCTAGCCTAAGGCAACCTAACATCTCGGATGTAATATTTTACAACATTCCTGGCGTGTCGTCGCCTACTTCTCGATGGGGACATTATATACATCTATAACATTTTATATCCTAACCTAAGACAACCTAACATCTCGGATGTAATATTTTACAACATTCTGGCGTGTCGTCGCCTGCTTCTCGATGGGGAGATTATATACGTCTATAACGTTGTATATCCTAACCTAACGCAACCTAACATTTGGGATGTAATATTTTACAACATTCCTTGCATGTCGGTGCCTACGTCTCGGTGGGAACAGTATATACGTCTATAACGTTATATATCCTAACCTAAGGCAACCTAACATCTCGGATGTAATAGTTGACAACATTCCTGGCGTGTAGGCCCGTACTTCTCGGTGAGAACATTCTATACGTCTATAACGTTGTATATCCTAGCCTAAGGCGACCTAATATATCGAATGTAATATTTTACATCATTCCTCGCGTCTCATCGCCTGCTTCTCAATGGGAACATTATATACGTCTATAACGTTGTATATCCTAACCTAACGCAACCTAACATCTGGAATGTAATATTCCTGGCGTGTCGTCGCCTACTTCTCGATGGGGACATTATATACGTCGATAACATAATATATCCTAGCCTAAGGCAACCTAACATGTCGAATGTAATATTTTACAACATTCCTGTCGTGTCGTCGCCTACTTCTCGATGGGGACATTATATACATCTATAACATTGTATATCCTAACCCAAGGCAACCTAACATCTCGGATGAAATATTTTACAACATTCCTGGCATATCGGTCCCTACTTCTCGGTGGAAACATTGTATACGTTTATAACGATATATATCCTAGCCTAAGGCAACCTAACATCTCGGATGTAATATTTTACAACATTCTGGCGTGTCGTCTCCTGCTTCTCGATGGGGACATTATATACGTCTACAATGTTGTATATCCTAACCTAACGCAACCTAACATCTGGGATGTAATATTTTACAAGATTCCTGGCATGTCGGTCCCCAAGTCTCGGTAGGAACATTATATACGTCTATAACGATATATATCCAAACGTAAGGGAACCTAACATCTCGGATGTAATATTTTACAACATTCCTGGCATGTCGGTCCCTACTTCTCGGTGGGAATATTATATACGTCTATAACGTTATATATCATAACCTAAGGCAACCTAACTTCTCGGATGTAATATTTTACAACATTCCTGGCATATCGGTCCCTACATCTCGGTGGGGACATTATATACATCTATAACATTGTATATCCTAACCCAAGGCAACCTAACATCTCGGATGGAATATTTTACAACATTCCTGGCATATCGGTCCCTACTTATCGGTGGAAACATTGTATACGTCTATAACGATATATATCTTAGCCTAAGGCAACCTAACATCTCGGATGTAATATTTTACAACATTCTGGCGTGTCGTCGCCTGCTTCTCGATGGAGAGATTATATACGTCTATAACGTTGTATATCCTAACCTAACGCAACCTAACATTTGGGATGTAATATTTTACAACATTCCTTGCATGTCGGTGCCTACGTCTCGGTGGAAACATTATGTACGTCTATAACGATATATATCCTAACCTAAGGCAACCTAACACCTCGGATGTTATAGTTGACAACATTCCTGGCGCGTAGGTCCGTACTTCTCGGTGGGAACATTGTATACGTCTATAACGTTATATATCCTAGCCTAAGGCGACCTAACATATCGAATGTAATATTTTACATCATTCCTGGCGTGTCGTAGCCTGCTTCTCGATGGGAACATTATATACGTCTATAACGTTGTGTATCCTAACCTAACGCAACCTAACATCTGGGATGTAATATTCCTGGCGTGTCGTCGCCTACTTCTGGATGGGGACATTATATACGTCTATAACATTATATATCCTAACCTAAGGCAACCTAACATCTCGGATGTATTATTTTACAACATTCCTGGCATGTCGGTTCCTACATCTCGGTGGGAACATACTATACGTCTATAACGTTGTATATCCTATCCTAAGGGAACATAACATGTCGGGTGTAATATTTTACATCATTCCTAACGCGTCGGCCCCTATTTTTCGGTGGGAACATTATATACGTCTATAACGTTATATATCCTAGCCTAAGGCGACCTAACATGTCGAATGTAATATTTTACAACATTCCTGGCGTGTCGTCTACTGCTTCTCGATGGGGACATTATATACGTCTATATTGTTGTATATCTTAACCTAACGCAACTTAACATCTGGGATGTAATATTTTACAGCATTCGTGGTGTGTCGTCGCCTACTTCTGGATGGGGTCATTATATACATCTATAACGTTGTATATCCTAACCTAAGGGAACCTAACACCTCGGGTGTAATATTTTACAACATTCCCGACACGTCGGCCCCTATTTTTCGGTGAGAACATTATATACATTTATAACGGTATATATCCTAGCCTAAGGCAACCTAACATCTCGGATGTAATAGTTGACAACATTCCTGCCGTGTCCGCCCGTACTTCTTGGTGGGAACATTATATACGTCTATAACGTGATATATCCTAGCCTAAGGCTACATAACATGTCGAATGTAATATTTTACAACATTCCTGGCGTGTCGTCGCCTGCTTCTCGATGGGGATATTATATACGTCTATAACGTTGTATATCCTAACCTAAAGCAACCTAACATCTGGGATGTAATATTTTACAAGATTCCTGGCATGTCGGTCCCCAAGTCTCGGTAGGAACATTATATACGTCTATAACGATATATATCCAAACCTAAGGGAACCTAACATCTCGGATGTAATATTTCACAACATTCCTGGCATGTCGGTCCCTACTTCTCGGTGGGAATATTATATACGTCTATAACGTTATATATCATAACCTAAGGCAACCTAACATCTCGGATGTAATATTTTACAACATTCCTGGCATATGGGTCCCTACTTCTCGGTGGAAACATTGTATACGTCTATAACGATATATATCCTAGCCTAAGGCAACCTAACATCTCGGATGTAATATTTTACAACATTCCTGGCGTGTCGTCGCCTGCTTCTCGATTGGGAGATTATATACGTCTATAACGTTGTGTATCCTAATCTAACGCAACCTAACATCTGGGATGTAATATTCCTGGCGTGTCGTCGCCTACTTCTGGATGGGGACATTATATACGTCTATAACGTTATATATCCTAACCTAAGGCAACCTAACATCTCGGATGTAATAGTTGACAACATTCCTGGCGTGTCCGCCCGTACTTCTCGGTGGGAACATTATATACGTCTATAACGTTATATATCCTAGCCTAAGGCCACCTAACGTGTCGAATGTAAAATTTTGCAGCATTCCTGACGCGTCGGCCCCTATTTTTCGGTGGGAACATTATATACGTCTATAACGTTATATATCCTAGCCTAAGGCCACCTAACGTGTCGAATGTAAAATTTTACAGCATTCCTGACGCGTCGGCCCCTATTTTTCGGTGGGAACATTATATACGTCTATAACGTTATATATCCTAGTCTAAGGCAACCTAACATGTCGAATGTAATATTTTACAACATTCCTGGCATGTCGGTCCCTACATCTCGGTGGAAACATACTATACGTCTATAACGTTGTATATCCTAACCTAAGGGAACCTAACATCTCGGGTGTAATATTTTACAACATTCCTGACGCGTCGGCCCCTATTTTTCGGTGGGAACATTATATACGTCTATAACGTTATATATCCTAGCCTAAGGCAACCTAACATGTCGAATGTAATATGTTACAACATTCCTGGCGTGTCGTCGCCTACTTCTCGATGGGGACATTATATACATCTATATCATTGTATATCCTAACCTAAGGGTACCTAACAACTCGGATGTAATATTTTACAACATTCTGGCGTTTCGTCGCCTGCTTCTCGATGGGGAGATTATATACTTATATAACGTTGTACATCCTAACCTAACGCAACCTAACATCTGGGATGTAATATTTTACAACATTCCTGGCATGTCGGCCCCTATTTCTCGGTGGGAATATTATATACGTCTATAACGTTATATATCCTAGCCTAAGGCAACCTAACATCTCGAGTTTAATATTTTACAACATTCCTGACGCGTCGGCCCCTACTTTTCGGTGGGAACATTATATACGTACATAACGTTATATATCATAACCTAAGGCAACCTAAAATCTCTACCGTAACAGTTTACAACATTCCTGGCGTGTCGGCTCGTACTTCTCGGTGCGAACATTATATACGTTTATAACGATATATATCCAAACTTGAGGGAAACTAACATCTCGGATGTAATATTTTATAACATTCCTGGCGCTTCGGCTCCTACTTTTCGGTGGGAACATTATATACGTCTATAACGTTGTATATCCTAACCTAACGCAACCTAACATCTGGGATGTAATATTTTACAACATTCCTGGCATGTCGGCCCCTATTTCTCGGTGGGAATATTATATACGTCTATAACGTTATATATCCTAGCCTAAGGCAACCTAACATCTCGTGTTTAATATTTTACGACATTCCTGACGCGTCGGCCCCTATTTCTCGGTGGGAACATTATATACGTCTATAACGTTATATATCATAACCTAAGGCAACCTAAAATCTCTACCGTAACAGTTTACAACATTCCTGGCGTGTCGGCTCGTAATTCTCGGTGCGCACATTATATACGTCTATAACGTTATATATCCTAACGAAAGGCAACATAACATCTCGGATGTAATATTTTACAACATTCCTGGCACGTCGGTCCCTACGTCTCGGTGGGAACGTTATATACGTCTATAACGATATATATCCAAACTTAAGGGAAACTAACATCTCGGATGTCATATTTTACAACATTCCTGGCGCTTCGGCCCCTATTTCTCGGTGGTAACATTATATACGTCTATAACGTTATATATCATAACCTAAGGCAACCTAAAATCTCTACCGTAATAGTTTACAACATTCCTGGCGTGTCGGCTCGTACTTCTCGGTGCGAACATTATATACGTCTATAACGTTATATATCCTAACGTAAGGCAACATAACATCTCGGATATAATATTTTACGACATTCCTGGCGTGTCGTCGCCTGATTCTCGATGGGGACATTATATACGTCTATAACGTTGTATATCCTAACCTAACGCAACCTAACATCTGGGATGTAATATTTTACAACATTCCTGGCATGTCGGTCCCTACGTCTCGGTGGGGACGTTATATACGTCTATAACGACATATATCCAAACTTAAGGGAAACTAACATCTCGGATGTAATATTTTACAACATTCCTGGCTCTTCGGCTCCTACTTTTCGGTGGAAACATTATATACGTCTATAACGTTACATATCCTAACGTAAGGCAACATAACATCTCGAATGTTATATTTTACAACATTCCTGGCGTGTCGTCGCCTGCTCCTCGATGGGGTCATTATATACGTCTATAACGTTGTATATCCTAACCTAACGCAACCTGACATCTCGGATGTAATATTTTACAACATTCTGGCTTGTCGGTCCCCACGTCTCGATCTGGACATTATATACGTCTATAACGATATATATCCAAACTTAAGGGAAACTAACATCTCGGATGTAATATTTTACAACATTCCTGGCGCTTCGGCTCGTACTTTTCGGTGGGAACATTATATACGTCTATAACGTTACATATCCTAACGTAAGGCAACATAACATCTCAGATGTTATATTTTACAACATTCCTGGCGTGTCGTCGCCTGCTTCTCGATGGGGACATTATATACGTCTATAACGTTGTATATCCTAGCCTAAGCAATCTAACATCTCGGATGTAATATTTTACAACATTCCTGGCGTGTCGTCGCCTGCTTCTCGATGGGGACATTATATACGTCTATAACGTTGTATATCCTAACCTAACGCAACCTAACATCTGGGATGTAATATTCTACAACATTCCTGGCATGTCGGCCCCTATTTCTCGGTGGGAAAATTATATACGTCTATAACGTTATATATCCTAGCCTAAGGCAACCTAACATCTCGGGTTTAATATTTTACAACATTCCTGGCGCTTCGGCCCCTATTTCTCGGTGGTAACATTATATACGTCTATAACGTTATATATCATAACCTAAGGCAACCTAAAATCTCTACCGTAATAGTTTACAACATTCCTGGCGTGTCGGCTCGTACTTCTCGGTGCGAACATTATATACGTCTATAACGTTATATATCCTAACGTAAGGCAACATAACATCTCAGATGTTATATTTTACAACATTCCTGGCGTGTCGTCGCCTGCTTCTCGATGGGGACATTATATACGTCTATAACGTTGTATATCCTAGCCTAAGCAATCTAACATCTCGGATGTAATATTTTACAACATTCCTGGCGTGTCGTCGCCTGCTTCTCGATGGGGACGTTATATACGTCTATAACGTTGTATATCCTAACCAAACGCAACCTAACATCTGGGATGTAATATTTTACAACATTCCTGGCATGTCGGTTCCTACGTCTCGGTGGGAACGTTATATACGTCTATAACGACATATATCCAAACTTAAGGGAAACTAACATCTCGGATGTGATATTTTACAACATTCGTGGCGATTCGGCTACTACTTTTCGGTGGGAACATTATATACGTCTATAACGTTGTATATCCTAACCTAACGCAACCTAACATCTGGGATGTAATATTTTACAACATTCCTGGCATGTCGGCCCCTATTTCTCGGTGGGAATATTATATACGTCTATAACGTTATATATCCTAGCCTAAGGCAACCTAACATCTCGAGTTTAATATTTTACGACATTCCTGACGCGTCGGCCCCTATTTCTCGGTGGGAACATTATATACGTCTATAACGTTATATATCATAACCTAAGGCAACCTAAAATCTCTACCGTAACAGTTTACAACATTCCTGGCGTGTCGGCTCGTACTTCTCGGTGCGCACATTATATACGTCTATAACGTTATATATCCTAACGAAAGGCAACATAACATCTCGGATGTAATATTTTACAACATTCCTGGCGCGTCGGTCCCTACGCCTCGGTGGGAACGTTATATACGTCTATAACGATATATATCCAAACTTAAGGGAAACTAACATCTCGGATGTCATATTTTACAACATTCCTGGCGCTTCGGCCCCTATTTCTCGGTGGTAACATTATATACGTCTATAACGTTATATATCATAACCTAAGGCAACCTAAAATCTCTACCGTAATAGTTTACAACATTCCTGGCGTGTCGGCTCGTACTTCTCGGTGCGAACATTATATACGTCTATAACGTTATATATCCTAACGTAAGGCAACATAACATCTCGGATATAATATTTTACAACATTCCTGGCGTGTCGTCGCCTGCTTCTCGATGGGGACATTATATACGTCTATAACGTTGTATATCCTAGCCTAAGCAATCTAACATCTCGGATGTAATATTTTACAACATTCCTGGCGTGTCGTCGCCTGCTTCTCGATGGGGACATTATATACGTCTATAACGTTGTATATCCTAACCTAACGCAACCTAACATCTGGGATGTAATATTCTACAACATTCCTGGCATGTCGGCCCCTATTTCTCGGTGGGAAAATTATATACGTCTATAACGTTATATATCCTAGCCTAAGGCAACCTAACATCTCGGGTTTAATATTTTACAACATTCCTGGCGCTTCGGCCCCTATTTCTCGGCGGTAACATTATATACGTCTATAACGTTATATATCATAACCTAAGGCAACCTAAAATCTCTACCGTAATAGTTTACAACATTCCTGGCGTGTCGGCTCGTACTTCTCGGTGCGAACATTATATACGTCTATAACGTTATATATCCTAACGTAAGGCAACATAACATCTCAGATGTTATATTTTACAACATTCCTGGCGTGTCGTCGCCTGCTTCTCGATGGGGACATTATATACGTCTATAACGTTGTATATCCTAGCCTAAGCAATCTAACATCTCGGATGTAATATTTTACAACATTCCTGGCGTGTCGTCGCCTGCTTCTCGATGGGGACGTTATATACGTCTATAACGTTGTATATCCTAACCAAACGCAACCTAACATCTGGGATGTAATATTTTACAACATTCCTGGCATGTCGGTTCCTACGTCTCGGTGGGAACGTTATATACGTCTATAACGACATATATCCAAACTTAAGGGAAACTAACATCTCGGATGTAATATTTTACAACATTCGTGGCGATTCGGCTACTACTTTTCGGTGGGAACATTATATACGTCTATAACGTTACATATCCTAACGTAAGGCAACATAACATCTCGGATGTAATATTTTACAACATTCCTGGCGTGTCGTCGCCTGCTTCTCGATGGGGACATTATATACGTCTATAGCGTTGTATATCCTAACCTAACGCAACCTAACCTCTCGGATGTAATATTTTACAACATTCCTGGCATGTCGTCGCCTGCTTCTCGATGGGGACATTATATAAGTCTATATCGTTGTATATCCTAACCTAACGCAACCTAACATCTGGGATGTAATATTTTACATCATTCCTGGCGTGTCGGCCCGTAGTTCTCGGTGGTAACAATATATTCGTCTATAACGTTATGTATCCAGCCTAAGGCAACCTAACATGCCGAATGTAATATTTTACAACATTCCTGGCGTGTTGTCGCCTACTTCTCGATGGGGACATTATATACGTCTATAACGTTGTATATCCTAACCTAACGCAACCTAACATCTCGTATGTAATATTTTACAACATTCCTGGCATGTCGGTCCCTACATCTCGGCGGGAACACACTATACGTCTATAACGTTGTATATCCTAACCTAACGCAACCTAACATTTGGGATGCAATATTTTACAACATTCCTGGCATGTTTGTTCCTACTTTTCGGTGGGAACATTATATACGTCTATAACGTTGTATATCCTAGTCCAAGGCAACCTAACATGTCGAATGTAATATTTTACAACATTCCTGGCGTGTCGTCGCCTACTTCTCGATGGGGACATTATATACATCTATAACCTTGTATATCCTAACCTAAGGCAACCTAACATCTGGGATGTAATATTCCTGGCGTGTCGTCGCCTACTTCTGGATGGGGAGATTATATACGTCTATAACGTTATATATCCTAACCTAAGGCAACCTAACATCTCGGATGTAATAGTTGACAACATTCCTGGCGTGTCCGCCCGTACTTCTCGGTGGGAACATTATATACGTCTATAACGTTGTATATCCTAACCTAAGGGAACCTAACATCTCGGGTGTAATATTTTACAACATTCCTGACGCGTCCGACCCTATTTTTCGGTGGGAACATTATATACGTCTATAACGTTATATATCCTAGCCTAAGGCTACCTAAGATGTCGAACGTAATATTTTACAACATTCCTGGCGTGTCGTCCCCTGCTTCTCGATGGGGACATTATATACGTCTATAACGTTGTATATCCTAACCTAACGCAACCTAACATTACGGATGTAATATTTTACAACATTCCTGGCATGTCGGTCCCTACATCTCGGTGGGAACATACTATACGTCTATAACGTTGTATATCCTAACCTAAGGGAACCTAACATCTCGGGTGTAATATTTTACAACATTCCTGACGCGTCGGACCCTATTTTTCGGTGGGAACATTATATACGTCTATAACGTTATATATCCTAGCCTAAGGCAACCTAAGATGTCGAATGTAATATTTTACAACATTCCTGGCGTGTCGTCGCCTACTTCACGATGGGGACATTATATACATCTATAACATTGTATATCCTAACCTAAGGCAACCTAACATCTCGGATGTAATATTTTACAACATTCTGTCGTGTCGTCGCCTGCTTCTCGATGGGGAGATTATATACGTCTATAACGTTGTATATCCTAACCTAACGCAACCTAACATTTGGGATGCAATATTTTACAACATTCCTGGCATGTCGGTGCCTACGTCTCGGTGGGAACATTATATACGTCTATAACGATATATGTCCCAACCTAAGGCAACCTAACACCTCGGATGTAATAGTTGACAACATTCCTGGCGTCTAGGCCCGTACTTCTCGGTGGGAACATTGTATACGTCTATAACGTTATATATCCTAGCCTAAGGCCACATAACATGTCGGATGTAATATTTTACAACATTCCTGGCGTGTCGTCGCCTGCTTCTCGATGGGGACATTATATACGTCTATATCGTTGTATATCCTAACCTAACGCAACCTAACTTCTGGGATGTAATATTTTACAACATTCCTGGCATGTCGGTCCCTACGTATCGGTGGTAACATTACATACGTCTATAACGTTATATATCCTAGCCTAAGGCGGCCTAACATGTCGAATGTAATATTTTACATCATTCCTGGCGTGTCGGCCCGTAGTTCTCGGTGGTAACAATATATTCGTCTATAACGTTATGTATCCTAGCCTAAGGCAACCTAACATGCCGAATGTAATATTTTACAACATTCCTGGCGTGTCGTCGCCTACTTCTCGATGGGGACATTATATACGTCTATAACGTTGTATATCCTAACCTAACGCAACCTAACATCTCGTATGTAATATTTTACAACATTCCTGGCATGTCGGTCCCTACATCTCGGCGGGAACACACTATACGTCTATAACGTTGTATATCCTAACCTAACGCAACCTAACATTTGGGATGCAATATTTTACAACATTCCTGGCATGTCTGTTCCTACTTTTCGATGGGAACATTATATACGTCTATAACGTTGTATATCCTAGTCCAAGGCAACCTAACATGTCGAACGTAATATTTTACAACATTCCTGGCGTGTCGTCGCCTACTTCTCGATGGGGACATTATATACATCTATAACCTTGTATATCCTAACCTAAGGCAACCTAACATCTCGGATGTAATGTTTTACAACATTCTGGCGTGTCGTCGCCTGCTTCTCGATGGGGACATTATATACGTCTATAACGTTGTATATCCTAACCTAACGCAACCTAACATTTGGGATGTAATATTTTACAACATTCCTGGCATGTCGGTGCCTACGTCTCGGTGGGAACATTATATACGTCTATAACGATAGATATCCTAACCTAAGGCAACCTAACACCTCGGATGTAATAGTTGACAACATTCCTGGCGTGTAGGCCCGTACTTCCCGGTGGTAACATTACATACGTCTATAACGTTATATATCCTAGCCTAAGGCCACCTAACATGTCGAATGTAATATTTTACAACATTCCTGACGCGTCGGCCCCTATTTTTCGGTGGGAACATTATATACGTCTACAACGTTATATATCCTAGTCTAAGGCAACCTAACATGTCGAATGTAATATTTTACAACATTCCTGGCGTGTCGTCGCCTACTTCTCGATGGGGACATTATATACGTTTATAACATTGTATATCCTAACCTAACGCAACCTAACATCTCGTATGTAATATTTTACAACATTCCTGGCATGTTGGTCCCTACATCTCGGCGGGAACACACTATACGTCTATAACGTTGTATATCCTAACCTAACGCAACCTAACATTTGGGATGCAATATTTTACAACATTCCTGGCGTCTAGGCCCGTACTTCTCGGTGGGAACATTGTATACGTCTATAACGTTATATATCCTAGCCTAAGGCCACATAACATGTCGAATGTAATATTTTACAACATTCCTGGCGTGTCGTCGCCTGCTTCTCGATGGAGACATTATATACGTCTATAACGTTGTATATCCTAACCTAACGCAACCTAACATCTCGGATGTACTATTTTACAAAATTCCTGGCATGTCGGTCCCTACATCTCGGTGGGAACTGACTATACGTCTATAAAGTTGTATATCCTAACCTAAGGGAACCTAACATCTCGGGTGTAATATTTTACAACATTCGTGACTCGCCGGCCCCTATTTTTAGGTGGGAACATTATATACGTCTATAACGCTATATATCCTAGCCTAAGGCAACCTAAGATGTCGAATGTAATATTTTACAACATTCTGGCGTGTCGTCGCCTGCTTCTCGATGGGGAGATTATATACGTCTATAACTTTGTATATCCTAACCTAACGCAACCTAAGATTTGGGATGTAATATTTTACAAAATTCCTTGCATGTCGGTGCCTACGTCTCGGTGGGAACATTATATACGTCTATAACGTTATATATCCTAGCCTAAGGCCACCTAACATGTCGAATGTAATATTTTACAACATTCCTGACGCGTAGGCCCCTATTTTTCGGTGGGAACATTACATACGTCTATAACGTTATATATCCTAGTCTAAGGCAACCTGACATGTCGAATGTAATATTTTACAACACTCCTGTCGTGTAGTCGCCTACTTCTGGATGGGGACATTATATACATCTATAACTTTGTATATCCTAACCTAAAGCAACCTAACATCTCGGGTGTAATATTTTACAACATTCCTGACGCGTCGGCCCCTATTTCTCGGTGGGAACATTATATACGTCTATAACGTTATATATCCTAGCCTAAGGCGACCTAACATGTCGGATCTAATAGTTGATAACATTCCTGGCGTGTCGGCCCGTACTTCTCGGTGGTAACATTACATACGTCTATAACGTTATATATCCTAGCCTAAGGCAACCTAACATGTCGAATGTAATATTTTACAACATTCCTGGCGTGTCGTCCCCTGCTTCTCGTTGGGGACATTATATACGTCTATAACGTTGTATATCCTAACCTAACGCAACCTAACATCTCGGATGTAATATTTTACAACATTCCTGCCATGTCGGTCCCTACATCTCGGTGGGAACATACTATACGTCTATAACGTTGTATATCCTAACCTAAGGGAACCTAACATCTCGGGTGTAATATTTTACAACATTCCTGACGCGTCGGCCCCTATTTTTCGGTGGGAACATTATATACGTCTATAACGTTATATATCCTAGCCTAAGGCAACCTAAGATGTCGAATGTAATATTTTACAACATTCCTGGCGTGTCGTCGCCTACTTCACGATGGGGACATTATATACATCTGTAACATTGTATATCCTAACCTAAGGCAGCCTAACATCTCGGATGCAGTATTTTACAACATTCCTGGCGTGTCGTCTCCTACTTCTGGATGGGGTCATTATATACATCCATAACGTTGTATATCCTAACCTAAGAGAACCTAACATCTCGGGTGTAATATTTTACAACATTCCTGACGCGTCGGCCCCTACTTTTCGGTGGGAACATTATATACGTCTATAACGTTACATATCCTAACGTAAGGCAACATAACATCTCGGATGTTATATTTTACAACATTCCTGGCGTGTCGTCGCCTGCTCCTCGATGGGGTCATTATATACGTCTATAACGTTGTATAACCTAACCTAACGCAACCTAACATCTGGGATGTAATATTTTACAACATTCCTGGCATGTCGGCCCCTATTTCTCGGTGGGAATATTATATACGTCTATAACGTTATATATCCTAGCCTAAGGCAACCTAACATCTCGAGTTTAATATTTTACAACATTCCTGACGCGTCGGCCCCTACTTTTCGGTGGGAACATTATATACGTACATAACGTTATATATCATAACCTAAGGCAACCTAAAATCTCTACCGTAACAGTTTACAACAATCCTGGCGTGTCGGCTCGTACTTCTCGGTGCGAACATTATATACGTCTATAACGATATATATCCAAACTTAAGGGAAACTAACATCTCGGATGTAATATTTTATAACATTCCTGGCGCTTCGGCTCCTACTTTTCGGTGGGAACATTATATACGTCTATAACGTTGTATATCCTAACCTAACGCAACCTAACATCTGGGATGTAATATTTTACAACATTCCTGGCATGTCGGCCCCTATTTCTCGGTGGGAATATTATATACGTCTATAACGTTATATATCCTAGCCTAAGGCAACCTAACGTCTCGAGTTTAATATTTTACGACATTCCTGACGCGTCGGCCCCTATTTCTCGGTGGGAACATTATATACGTCTATAACGTTATATATCATAACCTAAGGCAACCTAAAATCTCTACCGTAACAGTTTACAACATTCCTGGCGTGTCGGCTCGTACTTCTCGGTGCGCACATTATATACGTCTATAACGTTATATATCCTAACGAAAGGCAACATAACATCTCGGATATAATATTTTACAACATTCCTGGCGTGTCGTCGCCTGCTTCTCGATGGGGACATTATATACGTCTATAACGTTGTATATCGTAACCTAACGCAACCTAACATCTGGGATGTAATATTTTACAACATTCCTGGCATGTCGGTCCCTACGTCTCGGTGGGGACGTTATATACGTCTATAACGACATATATCCAAACTTAAGGGAAACTAACATCTCGGATGTAATATTTTACAACATTCCTGGCTCTTCGGCTCCTACTTTTCGGTGGAAACATTATATACGTCTATAACGTTACATATCCTAACGTAAGGCAACATAACATCTCGGATGTTATATTTTACAACATTCCTGGCGTGTCGTCGCCTGCTCCTCGATGGGGTCATTATATACGTCTATAACGTTGTATATCCTAACCTAACGCAACCTAACATCTCGGATGTAATATTTTACAACATTCTGGCTTGTCGGTCCCCACGTCTCGATCTGGACATTATATACGTCTATTACGATATATATCCAAACTTAAGGGAAACTAACATCTCGGATGTAATATTTTACAACATTCCTGGCGCTTCGGCTCGTACTTTTCGGTGGGAACATTATATACGTCTATAACGTTACATATCCTAACGTAAGGCAACATAACATCTCAGATGTTATATTTTACAACATTCCTGGCGTGTCGTCGCCTGCTTCTCGATGGGGACATTATATACGTCTATAACGTTGTATATCCTAACCTAAGCAATCTAACATCTCGGATGTAATATTTTACAACATTCCTGGCGTGTCGTCGCCTGCTCCTCGATGGGGTCATTATATACGTCTATAACGTTGTATAACCTAACCTAACGCAACCTAACATCTGGGATGTAATATTTTACAACATTCCTGGCATGTCGGCCCCTATTTCTCGGTGGGAATATTATATACGTCTATAACGTTATATATCCTAGCCTAAGGCAACCTAACATCTCGAGTTTAATATTTTACAACATTCCTGACGCGTCGGCCCCTACGTTTCGGTGGGAACATTATATACGTACATAACGTTATATATCATATCCTAAGGCAACCTAAAATCTCTACCGTAACAGTTTACAACATTCCTGGCGTGTCGGCTCGTACTTCTCGGTGCGAACATTATATACGTCTATAACGTTATATATCCTAACGTAAGGCAACATAACATCTCGGATATAATATTTTACAACATTCCTGGCGTGTCGTCGCCTGCTTCTCGATGGGGACATTATATACGTCTATAACGTTGTGTATCGTAACCTAACGCAACCTAACATCTGGGATGTAATATTCTACAACATTCCTGGCATGTCGGCCCCTATTTCTCGGTGGGAAAATTATATACGTCTATAACGTTATATATCCTAGCCTAAGGCAACCTAACATCTCGGGTTTAATATTTTACAACATTCCTGGCGCTTCGGCCCCTATTTCTCGGTGGTAACATTATATACGTCTATAACGTTATATATCATAACCTAAGGCAACCTAAAATCTCTACCGTAATAGTTTACAACATTCCTGGCGTGTCGGCTCGTACTTCTCGGTGCGAACATTATATACGTCTATAACGTTATATATCCTAACGTAAGGCAACATAACATCTCGGATATAATATTTTACAACATTCCTGGCGAGTCGTCGCCTGCTTCTCGATGGGGACATTATATACGTCTATAACGTTGTATATCCTAACCTAACGCAACCTAACATCTGGGATGTAATATTTTACAACATTCCTGGCATGTCGGTCCCTACGTCTCGGTGGGGACGTTATATACGTATATAACGACATATATCCAAACTTAAGGGAAACTAACATCTCGGATGTAATATTTTACAACATTCCTGGCTCTTCGGCTCCTACTTTTCGGTGGAAACATTATATACGTCTATAACGTTACATATCATAACGTAAGGCAACATAACATCTCGGATGTTATATTTTACAACATTCCTGGCGTGTCGTCGCCTGCTCCTCGATGGGGTCATTATATACGTCTATGACGTTGTATATCCTAACCTAACGCAACCTAACATCTCGGATGTAATATTTTACAACATTCTGGCTTGTCGGTCCCCACGTCTCGATCTGGACATTATATACGTCTATAACGATATATATCCAAACTTAAGGGAAACTAACATCTCGGATGTAATATTTTACAACATTCCTGGCGCTTCGGCTCGTACTTTTCGGTGGGAACATTATATACGTCTATAACGTTACATATCCTAACGTAAGGCAACATAACATCTCAGATGTTATATTTTACAACATTCCTGGCGTGTCGTCGCCTGCTTCTCGATGGGGACATTATATACGTCTATAACGTTGTATATCCTAGCCTAAGCAATCTAACATCTCGGATGTAATATTTTACAACATTCCTGGCGTGTCGTCGCCTGCTTCTCGATGGGGACATTATATACGTCTATAACGTTGTATATCCTAACCTAACGCAACCTAACATCTGGGATGTAATATTCTACAACATTCCTGGCATGTCGGCGCCTATTTCTCGGTGGGAAAATTATATACGTCTATAACGTTATATATCCTAGCCTAAGGCAACCTAACATCTCGGGTTTAATATTTTACAACATTCCTGGCGCTTCGGCCCCTATTTCTCGGTGGTAACATTATATACGTCTATAACGTTATATATCATAACCTAAGGCAACCTAAAATCTCTACCGTAATAGTTTACAACATTCCTGGCGTGTCGGCTCGTACTTCTCGGTGCGAACATTATATACGTCTATAACGTTATATATCCTAACGTAAGGCAACATACCATCTCGGATATAATATTTTACAACATTCCTGGCGAGTCGTCGCCTGCTTCTCGATGGGGACATTATATACGTCTATAACGTTGTATATCCTAACCAAACGCAACCTAACATCTGGGATGCAATATTTTACAACATTCCTGGCATGTCGGTCCCTACGTCTCGGTGGGGACGTTATATACGTCTATAACGACATATATCCAAACTTAAGGGAAACTAACATCTCGGATGTAATATTTTACAACATTCCTGGCTCTTCGGCTCCTACTTTTCGGTGGAAACATTATATACGTCTATAACGTTACATATCATAACGTAAGGCAACATAACATCTCGGATGTTATATTTTACAACATTCCTGGCGTGTCGTCGCCTGCTCCTCGATGGGGTCATTATATACGTCTATGACGTTGTATATCCTAACCTAACGCAACCTAACATCTCGGATGTAATATTTTACAACATTCTGGCTTGTCGGTCCCCACGTCTCGATCTGGACATTATATACGTCTATAACGATATATATCCAAACTTAAGGGAAACTAACATCTCGGATGTAATATTTTACAACATTCCTGGCGCTTCGGCTCGTACTTTTCGGTGGGAACATTATATACGTCTATAACGTTACATATCCTAACGTAAGGCAACATAACATCTCAGATGTTATATTTTACAACATTCCTGGCGTGTCGTCGCCTGCTTCTCGATGGGGACATTATATACGTCTATAACGTTGTATATCCTAGCCTAAGCAATCTAACATCTCGGATGTAATATTTTACAACATTCCTGGCGTGTCGTCGCCTGCTTCTCGATGGGGACATTATATACGTCTATAACGTTGTATATCCTAACCTAACGCAACCTAACATCTGGGATGTAATATTCTACAACATTCCTGGCATGTCGGCGCCTATTTCTCGGTGGGAAAATTATATACGTCTATAACGTTATATATCCTAGCCTAAGGCAACCTAACATCTCGGGTTTAATATTTTACAACATTCCTGGCGCTTCGGCCCCTATTTCTCGGTGGTAACATTATATACGTCTATAACGTTATATATCATAACCTAAGGCAACCTAAAATCTCTACCGTAATAGTTTACAACATTCCTGGCGTGTCGGCTCGTACTTCTCGGTGCGAACATTATATACGTCTATAACGTTATATATCCTAACGTAAGGCAACATACCATCTCGGATATAATATTTTACAACATTCCTGGCGAGTCGTCGCCTGCTTCTCGATGGGGACATTATATACGTCTATAACGTTGTATATCCTAACCAAACGCAACCTAACATCTGGGATGTAATATTTTACAACATTCCTGGCATGTCGGTTCCTACGTCTCGGTGGGAACGTTATATACGTCTATAACGACATATATCCAAACTTAAGGGAAACTAACATCTCGGATGTAATATTTTACAACATTCGTGGCGATTCGGCTACTACTTTTCGGTGGGAACATTATATACGTCTATAACGTTATATATCCTAACGTAAGGCAACATACCATCTCGGATATAATATTTTACAACATTCCTGGCGAGTCGTCGCCTGCTTCTCGATGGGGACATTATATACGTCTATAACGTTGTATATCCTAACCAAACGCAACCTAACATCTGGGATGTAATATTTTACAACATTCCTGGCATGTCGGTTCCTACGTCTCGGTGGGAACGTTATATACGTCTATAACGACATATATCCAAACTTAAGGGAAACTAACATCTCGGATGTAATATTTTACAACATTCGTGGCGATTCGGCTACTACTTTTCGGTGGGAACATTATATACGTCTATAACGTTACATATCCTAACGTAAGGCAACATAACATCTCGGATGTAATATTTTACAACATTCCTGGCGTGTCGTCGCCTGCTTCTCGATGGGGACATTATATACGTCTATAGCGTTGTATATCCTAACCTAACGCAACCTAACATCTCGGATGTAATATTTTACAACATTCCTGGCATGTCGTCGCCTGCTTCTCGATGGGGACATTATATAAGTCTATATCGTTGTATATCCTAACCTAACGCAACCTAACATCTGGGATGTAATATTTTACATCATTCCTGGCGTGTCGGCCCGTAGTTCTCGGTGGTAACAATATATTCGTCTATAACGTTATGTATCCTAGCCTAAGGCAACCTAACATGCCGAATGTAATATTTTACAACATTTCTGGCGTGTCGTCGCCTACTTCTCGATGGGGACATTATATACGTCTATAACGTTGTATATCCTAACCTAACGCAACCTAACATCTCGTATGTAATATTTTACAACATTCCTGGCATGTCGGTCCCTATATCTCGGCGGGAACACACTATACGTCTATAACGTTGTATATCCTAACCTAACGCAACCTAACATTTGGGATGCAATATTTTACAACATTCCTGGCATGTTTGTTCCTACTTTTCGGTGGGAACATTATATACGTCTATAACGTTGTATATCCTAGTCCAAGGCAACCTAACATGTCGAATGTAATATTTTACAACATTCCTGGCGTGTCGTCGCCTACTTCTCGATGGGGACATTATATACATCTATAACCTTGTATATCCTAACCTAAGGCAACCTAACATCTGGGATGTAATATTCCTGGCGTGTCGTCGCCTACTTCTGGATGGGGAGATTATATACGTCTATAACGTTATATATCCTAACCTAAGGCAACCTAACATCTCGGATGTAATAGTTGACAACATTCCTGGCGTGTCCGCCCGTACTTCTCGGTGGGAACATTATATACGTCTATAACATTGTATATCCTAACCTAAGGCAACCTAACATCTCGGATGTAATATTTTACAACATTCTGGCGTGTCGTCGCCTGCTTCTCGATGGGGAGATTATATACGTCTATAACGTTGTATATCCTAACCTAACGCAACCTAACATTTGGGATGCAATATTTTACAACATTCCTGGCATGTCGGTGCCTACGTCTCGGTGGGAACATTATATACGTCTATAACGATATATGTCCCAACCTAAGGCAACCTAACACCTCGGATGTAATAGTTGACAACATTCCTGGCGTCTAGGCCCGTACTTCTCGGTGGGAACATTGTATACGTCTATAACGTTATATATCCTAGCCTAAGGCGACCTAACATGTCGAATGTAATATTTTACATCATTCCTGGCGTGTCGTCGCCTGCTTCTCGATGGGAACATTATATACGTCTATAACGTTGTGTATCCTAACCTAAAGCAACCTAACATCTGGGATGTAATATTCGTGGCGTGTCGTCGCCTACTTCTGGATGGGGAGATTATATACGCCTATAACGTTATATATCCTAACCTAAGGCAACCTAACATCTCGGACGTAATAGTTGACAACATTTCTGTCGTGTCCGCCCGTACTTCTCGGTGGGAACATTATATACGTCTATAACGTTATATATCCTAGCCTAAGGCCACATAACATGTCGGATGTAATATTTTACAACATTCCTGGCGTGTCGTCGCCTGCTTCTCGATGGGGACATTATATACGTCTATATCGTTGTATATCCTAACCTAACGCAACCTGACTTCTGGGATGTAATATTTTACAACATTCCTGGCATGTCAGTCCCTACGTATCGGTGGTAACATTACATACGTCTATCACGTTATGTATCCTAGCCTAAGGCGGCCTAACATGTCGAATGTAATATTTTACATCATTCCTGGCGTGTCGGCCCGTAGTTCTCGGTGGTAACAATATATTCGTCTATAACGTTATGTATCCTAGCCTAAGGCAACCTAACATGCCGAATGTAATATTTTACAACATTCCTGGCGTGTCGTCGCCTACTTCTCGATGGGGACATTATATACGTCTATAACGTTGTATATCCTAACCTAACGCAACCTAACATCTCGTATGTAATATTTTACAACATTCCTGGCATGTCGGTCCCTACATCTCGGCGGGAACACACTATACGTCTATAACGTTGTATATCCTAACCTAACGCAACCTAACATTTGGGATGCAATATTTTACAACATTCCTGGCATGTCTGTTCCTACTTTTCGATGGGAACATTATATACGTCTATAACGTTGTATATCCTAGTCCAAGGCAACCTAACATGTCGAACGTAATATTTTACAACATTCCTGGCGTGTCGTCGCCTACTTCTCGATGGGGACATTATATACATCTATAACCTTGTATATCCTAACCTAAGGCAACCTAACATCTCGGATGTCATGCTTTACAACATTCTGGCGTGTCGTCGCCTGCTTCTCGATGGGGACATTATATACGTCTATAACGTTGTATACCCTAACCTAACGCAACCTAACATTTGGGATGTAATATTTTACAACATTCCTGGCATGTCGGTGCCTACGTCTCGGTGGGAACATTATATACGTCTATAACGATAGATATCCTAACCTAAGGCAACCTAACACCTCGGATGTAATAGTTGACAACATTCCTGGCGTGTAGGCCCGTACTTCCCGGTGGTAACATTACATACGTCTATAACGTTATATATCTTAGCCTAAGGCGACCTAACATGTCGGATCTAATAGTTGATAACATTCCTGGCGTGTCGGCCCGTACTTCTCGGTGGTAACATTACATACGTCTATAACGTTATATATCCTAGCCTAAGGCCACATAACATGTCGAATGTAATATTTTACAACATTCCTGGCGTGTCGTCGCCTGCTTCTCGATGGGGACATTATATACGTCTTTAACGTTGTATATCCTAACCTAAAGCAACCTAACATCTGGGATGTAATATTTTACAAGATTCCTGGCATGTCGGTCCCCAAGTCTCGGTAGGAACATTATATACGTCTATAACGATATATATCCTAAAGTAAAGCAACCTAACATCTCGGATGTAATACTTTACAACATTCCTGGCATGTCGGTCCCTACATCTCGGTGGGAACATTCTATACTTCTATAATATTGTATATCCTAACCTAAGGCAACCTAACATCTCGGATGTAATATTTTACAACATTCCTGGCATGCCGGTCCCTACTACTCGGTGGAAACATTGTATACGTCTATAACGATATATATCCTAACCCAAGGCAACCTAACATCTCGGATGTAATAGTTGACAACATTCCAGGCGTGTAGGCCCGTACTTCTCGGTGGGAACATTGTATACGTCTATAACGTTATATATCCTAGCCTAAGGCGACCTAACATATCGAATGTAATATTTTACATCATTCCTGGCGTGTCGTCGCCTGCTTCTCGATGGGAACATTATATACGTCTATAACGTTGTGTATCCTAACCTAACGCAACCTAACATCTGGGATGTAATATTCCTGGCGTGTCGTCGCCTACTTCTGGACGGGGACATTTTATACGTCTATAACGTTATATATCCTAACCTAAGGCAACCTAACATCTCGGATGTAATAGTTGACAACATTCCTGGCGTGTCCACCCGTACTTCTCGGTGGGAACATTATATACGTCTATAACGTGATATATCCTAGCCTAAGGCAACCTAACATCTCGGATGTAATATTTTACAACATTCTGGCGTGTCGTCGCCTACTTCTGGATGGGGAGATTATATACGTCTATAGCGTTGTATATCCTAACCTAAGGGAACCTAACATCTCGGGTGTAATATTTTACAACATTCCTGACGCGTCGACCCCTATTCTTCGGTGGGAATATTATATACGTCTATAACGTTATATATCCTAGCCTAAGGCAACCTAACACCTCGGATTTAATAGTTGACAACATTCCTGGCGTGTAGGCCCGTACTTCTCGGTGGGAACATTGTATACGTCTATAACGTTATATATCCTAGCCTAAGGCGACCTAACATATCGAATGTAATATTTTATATCATTCCTGGCGTGTCGTCGCCTGCTTCTCGATGGGAACATTATATACGTCTATAACGTTGTGTATCCTAACCTAACGCAACCTAACATCTGGGATGTAATATTCCTGGCGTGTCGTCGCCTGCTTCTCGATGGGGACATAATATACGTCTATAACATTGTATATCCTAACGTAACGCAACCTAACATCTGGAATGTAATATTTTACAACATTCCTGGCGTGTCGTCGCCTGCTTCCCGATGGGGACATAATATACGTCTATAACGTTGTATATCCTTACCTAACGCAACCTAACATCTGGGATGTAATATTTTACAAGATTCCTGGCATGTCGGTCCTCAAGTCTCGGTAGGAACATTATATACGTCTATAACGATATATATCCTAAAGTAAAGCAACCTAACATCTCGGATGTAATACTTTACAACATTCCTGGCATGTCGGTCCCTACATCTCGGTGGGAACATTCTATACTTCTATAATATTGTATATCCTAACCTAAGGCAACCTAACATCTCGGATGTAATATTTTACAACATTCCTGGCATGCCGGTCCCTACTTCTCGGTGGAAACATTGTATACGTCTATAACGATATATATCCTAACCCAAGGCAACCTAACATCTCGGATGTAATAGTTGACAACATTCCAGGCGTGTAGGCCCGTACTTCTCGGTGGGAACATTGTATACGTCTATAACGTCATATATCCTAGCCTAAGGCGACCTAACATGTCGAATGTAATATTTTACAACATTCCTGGCGTGTCGTCGCCTACTTCTCGATGGGGACCTTATATACATCTATAACATTGTATATCCTATCCTAAGGCAGCCTAAAATCTCGGATGTAATATTTTACAACATTCCTGTCATATCGGTCCCTACGTCTCGGTGTAAACATTGTATACGTCTATAACGATATATATCCTAGCCTAAGGCAACCTAACATCTCGGATGTAATATTTTACAACATTCTGGCATGTCGTCGCCTGCTTCTCGATGGGGACATTATATACGTCTATAACGTTGTATATCCTAATCTAACGCAACCGAACATTTGGGATGTAATATTTTACAACATTCCTGGCATGTCGGTCCCTACGACTCGGTGGGAACATTATATACGTCTATAACGATATATATCCTAACCTAAGGCTACCTAACACCTCGGCTGTAATAGTTGTCAACATTCCTGGCGTGTAGGCCCGTACTTCTTGGTGGGAACATTGTATACGTCTATAACGTTATATGTCCTAGCCTAAGGCGACCTAACATGTCGAATGTAATATTTTACATCATTCCTGGCGTGTCGTCGCCTACTTCTGGATGGGGACATTATATACGTCTATAACGTTATATATCCTAACCTAAGGCAACCTAACATCTCGGATGTAATATTTTACAACATTCTGGCGTGTCGTCGCCTGCTTCTCGATGGGGAGATTATATACGTCTATAACGTTGTATATCCTAACCTAACGCAACCTAACATTTGGGATGTAATATTCTACAACATTCGTTGCATGTCGGTGCCTACGTCTCGGTGGGAACATTATATACGTCTATAACGATATATATCCTAACCTAAGGCAACCTAACACCTCGGATGTAATAGTTGACAACAATCCTGGCGTGTAGGCCCGCACTTCTCGGTGGGAACATTGTATACGTCTATAACGTTATATATCCTAACCTAAGGCAACCTAACATCTCGGATGTAATAGTTGACAACATTCCAGGCGTGTCCGCCCGTACTTTTCGGTGGGAAAATTATATACGTCTATAACGTTATATATCCTAGTCTAACGCAACTTACATGGCGAATGTAATATTTTACAACATTCCTGGCCTGTTGTCGCCTACTTCTCGATGGGGACATTATATACATCTATAATCTTGTATATCCTAACCTAAGGCAGCCTAACATTTCGGATGTAGTATTTTACAACATTCCTGGCGTGTCGTCGCCTGCTTCTCGATGGGAACATTATATACGTCTATAACGTTGTGTATCCTAACCAAACGCAACCTAACATCTGGGATGTAATATTCCTGGCGTGTCGTCGCCTACTTCTGGATGGGGACATTATATACGTCTATAACGTTATATATCCTAACCTAAGGCAACCTAACATCTCGGATGTAATATCTTACAACATTCTGGCGTGTCGTCGCCTGCTTCTCGATAGGGAGATTATATACGTCTATAACGTTGTATATCCTAACCTAAAGCAACCTAACATTTGGGATGTAATATTTTACAACATTCGTTGCATGTCGGTGCCTACGTCTCGGTGGGAACATTATATACGTCTATAACGATATATATCCTAACCTAAGGCAACCTAACACCTCGGATGTAATAGTTGACAACATTCCTGGCGTGTAGGCCCGTACTTCTCGGTGGGAACATTGTATACGTCTATAACGTTATATATCCTAACCTAAGGCAACATAACATCTCGGATGTAATAGTTGACAACATTCCAGGCGTGTCCGCCCGTACTTTTCGGTGGGAAAATTATATACGTCTATAACGTTATATATCCTAGTCTAAGGCAACCTAACATGGCGAATGTAACATTTTACAACATTCCTGGCGTGTTGTCGCCTACTTCTCGATGGGGACATTATATACATCTATAATCTTGTATATCCTAACCCAAGGCAACCTAACATCTCGGATGTAATAGTTGACAACATTCCAGGCGTGTAGGCCCGTACTTCTCGGTGGGAACATTGTATACGTCTATAACGTCATATATCCTAGCCTAAGGCGACCTAACATGTCGAATGTAATATTTTACAACATTCCTGGCGTGTCGTCGCCTACTTCTCGATGGGGACATTATATACATCTATAACATTGTATATCCTATCCTAAGGCAGCCTAAAATCTCGGATGTAATATTTTACAACATTCCTGTCATATCGGTCCCTACGTCTCGGTGTAAACATTGTATACGTCTATAACGATATATATCCTAGCCTAAGGCAACCTAACATCTCGGATGTAATATTTTACAACATTCTGGCATGTCGTCGCCTGCTTCTCGATGGGGACATTATATACGTCTATAACGTTGTATATCCTAATCTAACGCAACCGAACATTTGGGATGTAATATTTTACAACATTCCTGGCATGTCGGTCCCTACGACTCGGTGGGAACATTATATACGTCTATAACGATATATATCCTAACCTAAGGCTACCTAACACCTCGGCTGTAATAGTTGTCAACATTCCTGGCGTGTAGGCCCGTACTTCTTGGTGGGAACATTGTATACGTCTATAACGTTATATGTCCTAGCCTAAGGCGACCTAACATGTCGAATGTAATATTTTACATCATTCCTGGCGTGTCGTCACCTGCTTCTCGATGGGAACATTATATACGTCTATAATCGTGTATATCCTAACCTAAGGCAGCCTAACATCTCGGATGTAATATTTTACAACATTCCTGGCGTGTCGTCGCCTACTTCTGGATGGGGACATTATATACGTCTATAACGTTATATATCCTAACCTAAGGCAACCTAACATCTCGGATGTAATATTTTACAACATTCTGGCGTGTCGTCGCCTGCTTCTCGATGGGGAGATTATATACGTCTATAACGTTGTATATCCTAACCTAACGCAACCTAACATTTGGGATGTAATATTTTACAACATTCGTTGCATGTCGGTGCCTACGTCTCGGTGGGAACATTATATACGTCTATAACGATATATATCCTAACCTAAGGCAACCTAACACCTCGGATGTAATAGTTGACAACATTCCTGGCGTGTAGGCCCGTACTTCTCGGTGGGAACATTGTATACGTATATAACGTTATATATCCTAACCTAAGGCAACATAACATCTCGGATGTAATAGTTGACAACATTCCAGGCGTGTCCGCCCATACTTTTCGGTGGGAAAATTATATACGTCTATAACGTTATATATCCTAGTCTAAGGCAACCTAACATGGCGAATGTAACATTTTACAACATTCCTGGCGTGTTGTCGCCTACTTCTCGATGGGGACATTATATACATCTATAATCTTGTATATCCTAACCTAAGGCAGCCTAACATCTCGGATGCAGTATTTTACAACATTCCTGGCGTGTCGTCTCCTACTTCTGGATGGGGTCATTATATACATCCATAACGTTGTATATCCTAACCTAAGAGAACCTAACATCTCGGGTGTAATATTTTACAACATTCCTGACGCGTCGGTCCCTATTTTTCGGTGGGAATATTATATACGTCTATAACGTTATATATCCTAGCCTAAGGCAACCTAACACCTCGGATGTAATAGTTGACAACATTCCTGGCGTGTAGGCCCGTACTTCTCGGTGGGAACGTTGTATACATCTATAACGTTATATATCCTAGCCTAAGGCGACCTAACATATCGAATGTAATATTTTACATCATTCCTGGCGTGTCGTCGCCTACTTCTGGATGGGGACATTATATACGTCTATAACGTTATATATCCTAACCTAAGGCAACCTAACATCTCGGATGTAATATTTTACAACATTCTGGCGTGTCGTCGCCTGCTTCTCGATGGGGAGATTATATACGTCTATAACGTTGTATATCCTAACCTAACGCAACCTAACATTTGGGATGTAATATTCTACAACATTCGTTGCATGTCGGTGCCTACGTCTCGGTGGGAACATTATATACGTCTATAACGATATATATCCTAACCTAAGGCAACCTAACACCTCGGATGTAATAGTTGACAACAATCCTGGCGTGTAGGCCCGCACTTCTCGGTGGGAACATTGTATACGTCTATAACGTTATATATCCTAACCTAAGGCAACCTAACATCTCGGATGTAATAGTTGACAACATTCCAGGCGTGTCCGCCCGTACTTTTCGGTGGGAAAATTATATACGTCTATAACGTTATATATCCTAGTCTAAGGCAACCTAACATGGCGAATGTAATATTTTACAACATTCCTGGCCTGTTGTCGCCTACTTCTCGATGGGGACATTATATACATCTATAATCTTGTATATCCTAACCTAAGGCAGCCTAACATCTCGGATGTAGTATTTTACAACATTCCTGGCGTGTCGTCGCCTGCTTCTCGATGGGAACATTATATACGTCTATAACGTTGTGTATCTTAACCAAACGCAACCTAACATCTGGGATGTAATATTCCTGGCGTGTCGTCGCCTACTTCTGGATGGGGACATTATATACGTCTATAACGTTATATATCCTAACCTAAGGCAACCTAACATCTCGGATGTAATATCTTACAACATTCTGGCGTGTCGTCGCCTGCTTCTCGATAGGGAGATTATATACGTCTATAACGTTGTATATCCTAACCTAACGCAACCTAACATTTGGGATGTAATATTTTACAACATTCGTTGCATGTCGGTGCCTACGTCTCGGTGGGAACATTATATACGTCTATAACGATATATATCCTAACCTAAGGCAACCTAACACCTCGGATGTAATAGTTGACAACATTCCTGGCGTGTAGGCCCGTACTTCTCGGTGGGAACATTGTATACGTCTATAACGTTATATATCCTAGTCTAAGGCAACCTAACATGGCGAATGTAACATTTTACAACATTCCTGGCGTGTTGTCGCCTACTTCTCGATGGGGACATTATATACATCTATAATCTTGTATATCCTAACCTAAGGCAGCCTAACATCTCGGATGCAGTATTTTACAACATTCCTGGCGTGTCGTCTCCTACTTCTGGATGGGGTCATTATATACATCCATAACGTTGTATATCCTAACCTAAGAGAACCTAACATCTCGGGTGTAATATTTTACAACATTCCTGACGCGTCGGTCCCTATTTTTCGGTGGGAATATTATATACGTCTATAACGTTATATATCCTAACCTAAGGCAACCTAACATCTCGGATGTAATAGTTGACAACATTCCTGGCGTGTCCACCCGTACTTCTCGGTGGGAACATTATATACGTCTATAATGTGATATATCCTAGCCTAAGGCAACCTAACATCTCGGATGTAATATTTTACAACATTCTGGCGTGTCGTCGCCTACTTCTGGATGGGGAGATTATATACGTCTATAGCGTTGTATATCCTAACCTAAGGGAACCTAACATCTCGGGTGTAATATTTTACAACATTCCTGACGCGTCGACCCCTATTCTTCGGTGGGAATATTATATACGTCTATAACGTTATATATCCTAGCCTAAGGCAACCTAACACCTCGGATTTAATAGTTGACAACATTCCTGGCGTGTAGGCCCGTACTTCTCGGTGCGAACATTGTATACGTCTATAACGTTATATATCCTAGCCTAAGGCGACCTAACATATCGAATGTAATATTTTATATCATTCCTGGCGTGTCGTCGCCTGCTTCCCGATGGGGACATAATATACGTCTATAACGTTGTATATCCTTACCTAACGCAACCTAACATCTGGGATGTAATATTTTACAAGATTCCTGGCATGTCGGTCCTCAAGTCTCGGTAGGAACATTATATAAGTCATTAACGATATATATCCTAACCTAAAGCAACCTATCATCTCGGATGTAATACTTTACAACATTCCTGTCTTGTCGGCCCCTACATCTCGGTGGGAACATTCTATACTTCTATAACATTGTATATCCTAACCTAAGGCAACCTAACATCTCGGATGTAATATTTTACAACATTCCTGGCATGTCGGACGCTACATCTCGGTGGGAACATACTATACGTCTATAACGTTGTATATCCTAACCTAAGGGAACCTAACATCTCGAGTGCAAACTTTTACAACATTCCTGACGCGTCGGGCCCTATTTTTCGGTGGGAACATTATATACGGCTATAACGTTATATATCCTAGCCTAAGGCAACCTAACATGTCGAATGTAATATTTTACAACATTCCTGGCCTGTTGTCGCTTACTTCTCGATGGGGACATTATATACATCTATAATCTTGTATATCCTAACCTAAGGCAGCCTAACATCTCGGATGTAGTATTTTACAACATTCCTGGCGTGTCGTCGCCTGCTTCTCGATGGGAACATTATATACGTCTATAACGATATATATCCTAACCCAAGGCAACCTAACACCTCGGATGTAATAGTTGACCACATTCCTGGCATGTAGGCCCGTACTTCTCGGTGCGAACATTGTATACGCCTATAACGTTATATATTCTAGCCTAAGGCGACCTAACATGTCGAATGTAATATTTTACATCATTCCTGGCGTGTCGTCGCCTGCTTCTCGATGGGAACATTATATACGTCTATAACGTTATATATCATAACCTAAGGCAACCGAACATCTGGGATGTAATATTTTACAACATTCCTGGCATATCGGTCCCTACTTCTCGGTGGAAACATTGTATACGTCTATAACGATATATATCCTAGCCTAAGGCAACCTAACATCTCGCATGTAATATTTTACAACATTCCTGGCGTGTCGTCGCCTACTTCTCGATGGGGACATTATATACGTCTATAACGTTATATATCCTAGCCTAAGGCAACCTAACATGTCGAATGTAATATTTTACAACATTCCTGGCGTGTCGTCGCCTACTTCTCGATGGGGACATTATATACATCTATAACATTGTATATCCTAACCCAAGGCAACCTAACATCTCGGATGGAATATTTTACAACATTCCTGGCATATCGGTCCCTACTTCTCGGTGGAAACATTGCATACGCCTATAACGATATATATCCTAGCCTAAGGCAACCTAACATGTCGAATGTAATATTTTACATCATTCCTGGCGTGTCGTTGCCTGCTTCTCGATGGGAACATTATATACGTCTATAACGTTGTGTATCCTAACCTAACGCAACCTAACATCTGGGATGTAATATTCCTGGCGTGTCGTCGCCTACTTCTGGATGGGGAGATTATATACGTCTATAACGTTATATATCCTAACCTAAGGCAACCTAACATCTCGGATGTAATAGTTGACAACATTCCTGGCGTGCCCGACCGTACTTCTCGGTGGGAACATTATATACGTCTATAACGATATATATCCTAACCTAAGGCAACCTAACACCTCGGATGTAATAGTTGACAACATTCCTGGCGTGTAGGCCCGTACTTCTCGGTGGGAACATTGTATACGTCTATAACGTTATATATCCTAACCTAAGGCAACATAACATCTCGGATGTAATAGTTGACAACATTCCAGGCGTGTCCGCCCGTACTTTTCGGTGGGAAAATTATATACGTCTATAACGTTATATATCCTAGTCTAAGGCAACCTAACATGGCGAATGTAATATTTTACAACATTCCTGGCGTGTTGTCGCCTACTTCTCGATGGGGACATTATATACATCTATAATCTTGTATATCCTAACCTAAGGCAGCCTAACATCTCGGATGTAGTATTTTACAACATTCCTGGCGTGTCGTCGCCTGCTTCTCGATGGGAACATTATATACGTCTATAACGTTGTGTATCCTAACCAAACGCAACCTAACATCTGGGATGTAATATTCCTGGCGTGTCGTCGCCTACTTCTGGATGGGGACATTATATACGTCTATAACGTTATATATCCTAACCTAAGGCAACCTAACATCTCGGATGTAATATCTTACAACATTCTGGCGTGTCGTCGCCTGCTTCTCGATAGGGAGATTATATACGTCTATAACGTTGTATATCCTAACCTAACGCAACCTAACATTTGGGATGTAATATTTTACAACATTCGTTGCATGTCGGTGCCTACGTCTCGGTGGGAACATTATATACGTCTATAACGATATATATCCTAACCTAAGGCAACCTAACACCTCGGATGTAATAGTTGACAACATTCCTGGCGTGTAGGCCCGTACTTCTCGGTGGGAACATTGTATACGTCTATAACGTTATATATCCTAACCTAAGGCAACATAACATCTCGGATGTAATAGTTGACAACATTCCAGGCGTGTCCGCCCGTACTTTTCGGTGGGAAAATTATATACGTCTATAACGTTATATATCCTAGTCTAAGGCAACCTAACATGGCGAATGTAACATTTTACAACATTCCTGGCGTGTTGTCGCCTACTTCTCGATGGGGACATTATATACATCTATAAACTTGTATATCCTAACCTAAGGCAGCCTAACATCTCGGATGCAGTATTTTACAACATTCCTGGCGTGTCGTCTCCTACTTCTGGATGGGGTCATTATATACATCCATAACGTTGTATATCCTAACCTAAGAGAACCTAACATCTCGGGTGTAATATTTTACAACATTCCTGACGCGTCGGTCCCTATTTTTCGGTGGGAATATTATATACGTCTATAACGTTATATATCCTAACCTAAGGCAACCTAACATCTCGGATGTAATAGTTGACAACATTCCTGGCGTGTCCACACGTACTTCTCGGTGGGAACATTATATACGTCTATAACGTGATATATCCTAGCCTAAGGCAACCTAACATCTCGGATGTAATATTTTACAACATTCTGGCGTGTCGTCGCCTACTTCTGGATGGGGAGATTATATACGTCTATAGCGTTGTATATCCTAACCTAAGGGAACCTAACATCTCGGGTGTAATATTTTACAACATTCCTGACGCGTCGACCCCTATTCTTCGGTGGGAATATTATATACGTCTATAACGTTATATATCCTAGCCTAAGGCAACCTAACACCTCGGATTTAATAGTTGAAAACATTCCTGGCGTGTAGGCCCGTACTTATCGGTGGAAACATTGTATACGTCTATAACGATATATATCCTAACCCAAGGCAACCTAACATCTCGGATGTAATAGTTGACAACATTCCAGGCGTGTAGGCCCGTACTTCTCGGTGGGAACATTGTATACGTCTATAACGTTATATATCCTAACCTAAGGGACCCTAACATGTCGTATGTAATATTTTACAACATTCCTGGCGTGTCGTAGCCTGCTTCTCGATGGGGACATTATATACGTCTATAACGTTGTATATCCTAACCTAAAGCAATCTAACATCTGGGATGTAATATTTTACAACATTCCTGGCGTGTCGTCGCCTAGTTTGGATGGGGTCATTATATACATCTATAACGCTGTATATCCTAACCTAAGGCAACCTAACATCTCGGATGTAATATTTTACAACATTCCTGGCATGTCGGTCCCTACATCTCGGTGGGAACATACTATACGTCTATAACGTTGTATATCCTAACCTAAGGGAACCTAACATCTCGAGTGTAAACTTTTACAACATTCCTGACGCGTCGGGCCCTATTTTTCGGTGGAAACATTATATACGGCTATAACGTTATATATCCTAGCCTAAGGCAACCTAACATGTCGAATGTAATATTTTACAACATTCCTGTCGTGTCGTCGCCTGCTTCTCGATGGGGAGATTATTTACGTCTATAACGTTGTATATCCTAACCTAACGCAACCTAACATTTGGGATGTAATAGTTTACAACATTCCTTGCATGTCAGTGCCTACGTCTCGGTGGGAACATTATATACGTCTATAACGATATATATCCTAGCCTAGGGCAACCTAACATCTCGGATGTAATATTTTACAACATTCCTGGCGTGTCGTCGCCTACTTCTCGATGGGGACATTATATACGTCTATAACGATATACATCCAAACCTAAGGGAACCTAACATCTCGGATGTAATATTTTAAAACATTTCTGGCATGTGGGTCCCTACTTCTCGGTGGGAATATTATATACGTCTATAACGTTGTATATCCTAACGTAACGCAACCTAACATCTGGAATGTAATATTTTACAACATTCCTGGCGTGTCGTCGCCTGCTTCCCGATGGGGACATAATATACGTCTATAACGTTGTATATCCTTACCTAACGCAACCTAACATATGGGATGTAATATTTTACAAGATTCCTGGCATGTTGGCCCACATGTCTCGGTGGAAACATTGTATACGTCTATAACGATATATATCCTAACCTAAGGCAACCTAACATCTCGGATGTAATAGTTGACAACATTCCAGGCGTGTCCGCCCGTACTTCTCGGTGGGAACATTATATACGTCTATAACGTTATATATCCTAGCCTAAGGCGACATAATATGTCGAATGTGATATTTTACAACATTCCTGGCGTGTCATCTCCTGCTTTTCGATGGGGACATTATATACGTCTATAATGATGTATATCCTAACCTAACCCAACCTAACATCTGGGATGTAATATTTTACAAGATTCCTGGCATGTCGGTCCTCAAGTCTCGGTAGGAACATTATATACGTCTATAACGATATATATCCTAATGTAAAGCAACCTAACATCTCGGATGTAATACTTTACAACATTCCTGGCATGTCGGTCCCTACATCTCGGTGGGAACATTCTATACTTCTATAATATTGTATATCCTAACCTAAGGCAACCTAACACCTCGGATGTAATATTTTACAACATTCCTGGCATGCCTGTCCCTACTTCTCGGTGGAAACATTGTATACGTCTATAACGATATATATCCTAACCCAAGGCAACCTAACATCTCGGATGCAATAGTTGACAACATTCCAGGCGTGTAGGCCCGTACTTCTCGGTGGGAACATTGTATACGTCTATAACGTTATATATCCTAGCCTAAGGCGACCTAACATGTCGAATGTAATATTTTACAACATTCCTGGCGTGTCGTCGCCTACTTCTCGATGGAGACATTATATACATCTATAACATTGTATATCCTACCCAAGGCAGCCTAAAATCTCGGATGTAATATTTTACAACATTCCTGGCATGTCGGTCCCTACGACTCGGTGGGAACATTATATACGTCTATAACGATATATATCCTAACCTAAGGCTACCTAACACCTCGGCTGTAATAGTTGTCAACATTCCTGGCGTATAGGCCCGTACTTCTTGGTGGGAACATTGTATACGTCTATAACGTTATATATCCTAGCCTAAGGCGACCTAACATGTCGAATGTAATATTTTACAACATTCCTGGCGTGTCGTCGCCTGCTTCTCGATGGGGATATTATATACGTCTATAACGTTGTATATCCTAACCTAAAGCAACCTAACATCTGGGATGTAATATTTTACAAGATTCCTGGCATGTCGGTCCCCAAGTCTCGGTAGGAACATTATATACGTCTATAACGATATATATCCAAACCTAAGGGAACCTAACATCTCGGATGTAATATTTTACAACATTCCTGGCGTGTCGTCGCCTACTTCTTGATGGGGACATAATATGCGCCTATAACGTTGTATATCCTAACCTAACGCAACCTAACATCTGGAATGTAATATTTTACAACATTCCTGGCGTGTCGGTCCTCAAGTCTCGGTAGGAACATTATATAAGTCATTAACGATATATATCCTAACCTAAAGCAACCTATCATCTCGGATGTAATACTTTACAACATTCCTGGCTTGTCGGCCCCTACATCTCGGTGGGAACATTCTATACTTCTATAACATTGTATATCCTAACCTAAGGCAACCTAACATCTCGGATGTAATATTTTACAACATTCCTGGCATGCCGGACGCTACATCTCGGTGGGAACATACTATACGTCTATAACGTTGTATATCCTAACCTAAGGGAACCTAACATCTCGAGTGCAAACTTTTACAACATTCCTGACGCGTCGGGCCCTATTTTTCGGTGGGAACATTATATACGGCTATAACGTTATATATCCTAGCCTAAGGCAACCTAACATGTCGAATGTAATATTTTGCAACATTCCTGTCGTGTCGTCGCCTGCTTCTCGATGGGGAGATTATATACGTCTATAACGTTGTATATCCTAACCTAACGCAACCTAACATTTGGGATGTAATATTTTACAACACTCCTTGCATGTCGGTGCCTACGTCTCGGTGGGAACATTATATACGTCTATAACGATATATATCCTAACCCAAGGCAACCTAACACCTCGGATGTAATAGTTGACCACATTCCTGGCTTGTAGGCCCGTACTTCTCGGTGGGAACATTGTATACGCCTATAACGTTATATATTCTAGCCTAAGGCGACCTAACATGTCGAATGTAATATTTTACATCATTCCTGGCGTGTCGTCGCCTGCTTCTCGATGGGAACATTATATACGTCTATAACGTTATATATCATAACCTAAGGCAACCGAACATCTGGGATGTAATATTTTACAACATTCCTGGCATATCGGTCCCTACTTCTCGGTGGAAACATTGTATACGTCTATAACGATATATATCCTAGCCTAAGGCAACCTAACATCTCGCAAGTAATATTTTACAACATTCCTGGCGTGTCGTCGCCTACTTCTCGATGGGGACATTATATACGTCTATAACGTTATATATCCTAGCCTAAGGCAACCTAACATGTCGAATGTAATATTTTACAACATTCCTGGCGTGTCGTCGCCTACTTCTCGATGGGGACATTATATACATCTATAACATTGTATATCCTAACCCAAGGCAACCTAACATCTCGGATGGAATATTTTACAACATTCCTGGCATATCGGTCCCTACTTCTCGGTGGAAACATTGCATACGCCTATAACGATATATATCCTAGCCTAAGGCAACCTAACATGTCGAATGTAATATTTTACATCATTCCTGGCGTGTCGTTGCCTGCTTCTCGATGGGAACATTATATACGTCTATAACGTTGTGTATCCTAACCTAACGCAACCTAACATCTGGGATGTAATATTCCTGGCGTGTCGTCGCCTACTTCTGGATGGGGAGATTATATACGTCTATAACGTTATATATCCTAACCTAAGGCAACCTAACATCTCGGATGTAATAGTTGACAACATTCCTGGCGTGCCCGACCGTACTTCTCGGTGGGAACATTATATACGTCTATAACGATATATATCCTAACCTAAGGCAACCTAACACCTCGGATGTAATAGTTGACAACATTCCTGGCGTGTAGGCCCGTACTTCTCGGTGGGAACATTGTATACGTCTATAACGTTATATATCCTAACCTAAGGCAACATAACATCTCGGATGTAATAGTTGACAACATTCCAGGCGTGTCCGCCCGTACTTTTCGGTGGGAAAATTATATACGTCTATAACGTTATATATCCTAGTCTAAGGCAACCTAACATGGCGATTGTAACATTTTACAACATTCCTGGCGTGTTGTCGCCTACTTCTCGATGGGGACATTATATACATCTATAATCTTGTATATCCTAACCTAAGGCAGCCTAACATCTCGGATGCAGTATTTTACAACATTCCTGGCGTGTCGTCCCCTACTTCTGGATGGGGTCATTATATACATCCATAACGTTGTATATCCTAACCTAAGAGAACCTAACATCTCGGGTGTAATATTTTACAACATTCCTGACGCGTCGGTCCCTATTTTTCGGTGGGAATATTATATACGTCTATAACGTTATATATCCTAGCCTAAGGCAACCTAACACCTCGGATGTAATAGTTGACAACATTCCTGGCGTGTAGGCCCGTACTTCTCGGTGGGAACATTGTATACGTCTATAACGTTATATATCCTAACCTAAGGCAACATAACATCTCGGATGTAATAGTTGACAACATTCCAGGCGTGTCCGCCCGTACTTTTCGGTGGGAAAATTATATACGTCTATAACGTTATATATCCTAGTCTAAGGCAACCTAACATGGCGAATGTAATATTTTACAACATTCCTGGCGTGTTGTCGCCTACTTCTCGATGGGGACATTATATACATCTATAATCTTGTATATCCTAACCTAAGGCAGCCTAACATCTCGGATGTAGTATTTTACAACATTCCTGGCGTGTCGTCGCCTGCTTCTCGATGGGAACATTATATACGTCTATAACGTTGTGTATCCTAACCAAACGCAACCTAACATCTGGGATGTAATATTCCTGGCGTGTCGTCGCCTACTTCTGGATGGGGACATTATATACGTCTATAACGTTATATATCCTAACCTAAGGCAACCTAACATCTCGGATGTAATATCTTACAACATTCTGGCGTGTCGTCGCCTGCTTCTCGATAGGGAGATTATATACGTCTATAACGTTGTATATCCTAACCTAACGCAACCTAACATTTGGGATGTAATATTTTACAACATTCGTTGCATGTCGGTGCCTACGTCTCGGTGGGAACATTATATACGTCTATAACGATATATATCCTAACCTAAGGCAACCTAACACCTCGGATGTAATAGTTGACAACATTCCTGGCGTGTAGGCCCGTACTTCTCGGTGGGAACATTGTATACGTCTATAACGTTATATATCCTAACCTAAGGCAACATAACATCTCGGATGTAATAGTTGACAACATTCCAGGCGTGTCCGCCCGTACTTTTCGGTGGGAAAATTATATACGTCTATAACGTTATATATCCTAGTCTAAGGCAACCTAACATGGCGAATGTAACATTTTACAACATTCCTGGCGTGTTGTCGCCTACTTCTCGATGGGGACATTATATACATCTATAAACTTGTATATCCTAACCTAAGGCAGCCTAACATCTCGGATGCAGTATTTTACAACATTCCTGGCGTGTCGTCTCCTACTTCTGGATGGGGTCATTATATACATCCATAACGTTGTATATCCTAACCTAAGAGAACCTAACATCTCGGGTGTAATATTTTACAACATTCCTGACGCGTCGGTCCCTATTTTTCGGTGGGAATATTATATACGTCTATAACGTTATATATCCTAACCTAAGGCAACCTAACATCTCGGATGTAATAGTTGACAACATTCCTGGCGTGTCCACACGTACTTCTCGGTGGGAACATTATATACGTCTATAACGTGATATATCCTAGCCTAAGGCAACCTAACATCTCGGATGTAATATTTTACAACATTCTGGCGTGTCGTCGCCTACTTCTGGATGGGGAGATTATATACGTCTATAGCGTTGTATATCCTAACCTAAGGGAACCTAACATCTCGGGTGTAATATTTTACAACATTCCTGACGCGTCGACCCCTATTCTTCGGTGGGAATATTATATACGTCTATAACGTTATATATCCTAGCCTAAGGCAACCTAACACCTCGGATTTAATAGTTGAAAACATTCCTGGCGTGTAGGCCCGTACTTATCGGTGGAAACATTGTATACGTCTATAACGATATATATCCTAACCCAAGGCAACCTAACATCTCGGATGTAATAGTTGACAACATTCCAGGCGTGTAGGCCCGTACTTCTCGGTGGGAACATTGTATACGTCTATAACGTTATATATCCTAACCTAAGGGACCCTAACATGTCGTATGTAATATTTTACAACATTCCTGGCGTGTCGTAGCCTGCTTCTCGATGGGGACATTATATACGTCTATAACGTTGTATATCCTAACCTAAAGCAATCTAACATCTGGGATGTAATATTTTACAACATTCCTGGCGTGTCGTCGCCTAGTTTGGATGGGGTCATTATATACATCTATAACGCTGTATATCCTAACCTAAGGCAACCTAACATCTCGGATGTAATATTTTACAACATTCCTGGCATGTCGGTCCCTACATCTCGGTGGGAACATACTATACGTCTATAACGTTGTATATCCTAACCTAAGGGAACCTAACATCTCGAGTGTAAACTTTTACAACATTCCTGACGCGTCGGGCCCTATTTTTCGGTGGAAACATTATATACGGCTATAACGTTATATATCCTAGCCTAAGGCAACCTAACATGTCGAATGTAATATTTTACAACATTCCTGTCGTGTCGTCGCCTGCTTCTCGATGGGGAGATTATTTACGTCTATAACGTTGTATATCCTAACCTAACGCAACCTAACATTTGGGATGTAATAGTTTACAACATTCCTTGCATGTCAGTGCCTACGTCTCGGTGGGAACATTATATACGTCTATAACGATATATATCCTAGCCTAGGGCAACCTAACATCTCGGATGTAATATTTTACAACATTCCTGGCGTGTCGTCGCCTACTTCTCGATGGGGACATTATATACGTCTATAACGATATACATCCAAACCTAAGGGAACCTAACATCTCGGATGTAATATTTTAAAACATTTCTGGCATGTGGGTCCCTACTTCTCGGTGGGAATATTATATACGTCTATAACGTTGTATATCCTAACGTAACGCAACCTAACATCTGGAATGTAATATTTTACAACATTCCTGGCGTGTCGTCGCCTGCTTCCCGATGGGGACATAATATACGTCTATAACGTTGTATATCCTTACCTAACGCAACCTAACATATGGGATGTAATATTTTACAAGATTCCTGGCATGTTGGCCCACATGTCTCGGTGGAAACATTGTATACGTCTATAACGATATATATCCTAACCTAAGGCAACCTAACATCTCGGATGTAATAGTTGACAACATTCCAGGCGTGTCCGCCCGTACTTCTCGGTGGGAACATTATATACGTCTATAACGTTATATATCCTAGCCTAAGGCGACATAATATGTCGAATGTGATATTTTACAACATTCCTGGCGTGTCATCTCCTGCTTTTCGATGGGGACATTATATACGTCTATAATGATGTATATCCTAACCTAACCCAACCTAACATCTGGGATGTAATATTTTACAAGATTCCTGGCATGTCGGTCCCCAAGTCTCGGTAGGAACATTATATACGTCTATAACGATATATATCCAAACCTAAGGGAACCTAACATCTCGGATGTAATATTTTACAACATTCCTGGCGTGTCGTCGCCTACTTCTTGATGGGGACATAATATGCGCCTATAACGTTGTATATCCTAACCTAACGCAACCTAACATCTGGAATGTAATATTTTACAACATTCCTGGCGTGTCGGTCCTCAAGTCTCGGTAGGAACATTATATAAGTCATTAACGATATATATCCTAACCTAAAGCAACCTATCATCTCGGATGTAATACTTTACAACATTCCTGGCTTGTCGGCCCCTACATCTCGGTGGGAACATTCTATACTTCTATAACATTGTATATCCTAACCTAAGGCAACCTAACATCTCGGATGTAATATTTTACAACATTCCTGGCATGCCGGACGCTACATCTCGGTGGGAACATACTATACGTCTATAACGTTGTATATCCTAACCTAAGGGAACCTAACATCTCGAGTGCAAACTTTTACAACATTCCTGACGCGTCGGGCCCTATTTTTCGGTGGGAACATTATATACGGCTATAACGTTATATATCCTAGCCTAAGGCAACCTAACATGTCGAATGTAATATTTTGCAACATTCCTGTCGTGTCGTCGCCTGCTTCTCGATGGGGAGATTATATACGTCTATAACGTTGTATATCCTAACCTAACGCAACCTAACATTTGGGATGTAATATTTTACAACACTCCTTGCATGTCGGTGCCTACGTCTCGGTGGGAACATTATATACGTCTATAACGATATATATCCTAACCCAAGGCAACCTAACACCTCGGATGTAATAGTTGACCACATTCCTGGCTTGTAGGCCCGTACTTCTCGGTGGGAACATTGTATACGCCTATAACGTTATATATTCTAGCCTAAGGCGACCTAACATGTCGAATGTAATATTTTACATCATTCCTGGCGTGTCGTCGCCTGCTTCTCGATGGGAACATTATATACGTCTATAACGTTATATATCATAACCTAAGGCAACCGAACATCTGGGATGTAATATTTTACAACATTCCTGGCATATCGGTCCCTACTTCTCGGTGGAAACATTGTATACGTCTATAACGATATATATCCTAGCCTAAGGCAACCTAACATCTCGCAAGTAATATTTTACAACATTCCTGGCGTGTCGTCGCCTACTTCTCGATGGGGACATTATATACGTCTATAACGTTATATATCCTAGCCTAAGGCAACCTAACATGTCGAATGTAATATTTTACAACATTCCTGGCGTGTCGTCGCCTACTTCTCGATGGGGACATTATATACATCTATAACATTGTATATCCTAACCCAAGGCAACCTAACATCTCGGATGGAATATTTTACAACATTCCTGGCATATCGGTCCCTACTTCTCGGTGGAAACATTGCATACGCCTATAACGATATATATCCTAGCCTAAGGCAACCTAACATGTCGAATGTAATATTTTACATCATTCCTGGCGTGTCGTTGCCTGCTTCTCGATGGGAACATTATATACGTCTATAACGTTGTGTATCCTAACCTAACGCAACCTAACATCTGGGATGTAATATTCCTGGCGTGTCGTCGCCTACTTCTGGATGGGGAGATTATATACGTCTATAACGTTATATATCCTAACCTAAGGCAACCTAACATCTCGGATGTAATAGTTGACAACATTCCTGGCGTGCCCGACCGTACTTCTCGGTGGGAACATTATATACGTCTATAACGATATATATCCTAACCTAAGGCAACCTAACACCTCGGATGTAATAGTTGACAACATTCCTGGCGTGTAGGCCCGTACTTCTCGGTGGGAACATTGTATACGTCTATAACGTTATATATCCTAACCTAAGGCAACATAACATCTCGGATGTAATAGTTGACAACATTCCAGGCGTGTCCGCCCGTACTTTTCGGTGGGAAAATTATATACGTCTATAACGTTATATATCCTAGTCTAAGGCAACCTAACATGGCGATTGTAACATTTTACAACATTCCTGGCGTGTTGTCGCCTACTTCTCGATGGGGACATTATATACATCTATAATCTTGTATATCCTAACCTAAGGCAGCCTAACATCTCGGATGCAGTATTTTACAACATTCCTGGCGTGTCGTCCCCTACTTCTGGATGGGGTCATTATATACATCCATAACGTTGTATATCCTAACCTAAGAGAACCTAACATCTCGGGTGTAATATTTTACAACATTCCTGACGCGTCGGTCCCTATTTTTCGGTGGGAATATTATATACGTCTATAACGTTATATATCCTAGCCTAAGGCAACCTAACACCTCGGATGTAATAGTTGACAACATTCCTGGCGTGTAGGCCCGTACTTCTCGGTGGGAACGTTGTATACATCTATAACGTTATATATCCTAGCCTAAGGCGACCTAACATATCGAATGTAATATTTTACATCATTCCTGGCGTGTCGTCGCCTGCTTCTCGATGGGAACATTATATACGTCTATAACGTTGTGTATCCTAACCTAACGCAACCTAACATCTGGGATGTAATATTCCTGGCGTGTCGTCGCCTACTTCTGGATGGGGAGATTATATACGTCTATAACGTTATATATCCTAACCTAAGGCAACCTAACATCTCGGATGTAATAGTTGACAACATTCCTGGCGTGCCCGACCGTACTTCTCGGTGGGAACATTATATACGTCTATAACGATATATATCCTAACCTAAGGCAACCTAACACCTCGGATGTAATAGTTGACAACATTCCTGGCGTGTAGGCCCGTACTTCTCGGTGGGAACATTGTATACGTCTATAACGTTATATATCCTAACCTAAGGCAACATAACATCTCGGATGTAATAGTTGACAACATTCCAGGCGTGTCCACCCGTACTTCTCGGTGGGAACATTATATACGTCTATAACGTGATATATCCTAGCCTAAGGCAACCTAACATCTCGGATGTAATATTTTACAACATTCTGGCGTGTCGTCGCCTACTTCTGGATGGGGAGATTATATACGTCTATAGCGTTGTATATCCTAACCTAAGGGAACCTAACATCTCGGGTGTAATATTTTACAACATTCCTGACGCGTCGACCCCTATTCTTCGGTGGGAATATTATATACGTCTATAACGTTATATATCCTAGCCTAAGGCAACCTAACACCTCGGATTTAATAGTTGACAACATTCCTGGCGTGTAGGCCCGTACTTCTCGGTGGGAACATTGTATACGTCTATAACGTTATATATCCTAGCCTAAGGCGACCTAACATATCGAATGTAATATTTTATATCATTCCTGGCGTGTCGTCGCCTGCTTCTCGATGGGAACATTATATACGTCTATAACGTTGTGTATCCTAACCTAACGCAACCTAACATCTGGGATGTAATATTCCTGGCGTGTCGTCGCCTGCTTCTCGATGGGGACATAATATACGTCTATAACATTGTATATCCTAACGTAACGCAACCTAACATCTTCAATGTAATATTTTACAACATTCCTGGCGTGTCGTCGCCTGCTTCCCGATGGGGACATAATATACGTCTATAACGTTGTATATCCTAATCTAACGCAACCGAACATTTGGGATGTAATATTTTACAACATTCCTGGCATGTCGGTCCCTACGACTCGGTGGGAACATTATATACGTCTATAACGATATATATCCTAACCTAAGGCTACCTAACACCTCGGCTGTAATAGTTGTCAACATTCCTGGCGTGTAGGCCCGTACTTCTTGGTGGGAACATTGTATACGTCTATAACGTTATATGTCCTAGCCTAAGGCGACCTAACATGTCGAATGTAATATTTTACATCATTCCTGGCGTGTCGTCACCTGCTTCTCGATGGGAACATTATATACGTCTATAATCGTGTATATCCTAACCTAAGGCAGCCTAACATCTCGGATGTAATATTTTACAACATTCCTGGCGTGTCGTCGCCTACTTCTGGATGGGGACATTATATACGTCTATAACGTTATATATCCTAACCTAAGGCAACCTAACATCTCGGATGTAATATTTTACAACATTCTGGCGTGTCGTCGCCTGCTTCTCGATGGGGAGATTATATACGTCTATAACGTTGTATATCCTAACCTAACGCAACCTAACATTTGGGATGTAATATTTTACAACATTCGTTGCATGTCGGTGCCTACGTCTCGGTGGGAACATTATATACGTCTATAACGATATATATCCTAACCTAAGGCAACCTAACACCTCGGATGTAATAGTTGACAACAATCCTGGCGTGTAGGCCCGTACTTCTCGGTGGGAACATTGTATACGTCTATAACGTTATATATCCTAACCTAAGGCAACATAACATCTCGGATGTAATAGTTGACAACATTCCAGGCGTGTCCGCCCGTACTTTTCGGTGGGAAAATTATATACGTCTATAACGTTATATATCCTAGTCTAAGGCAACCTAACATGGCGAATGTAACATTTTACAACATTCCTGGCGTGTTGTCGCCTACTTCTCGATGGGGACATTATATACATCTATAATCTTGTATATCCTAACCTAAGGCAGCCTAACATCTCGGATGCAGTATTTTACAACATTCCTGGCGTGTCGTCCCCTACTTCTGGATGGGGTCATTATATACATCCATAACGTTGTATATCCTAACCTAAGAGAACCTAACATCTCGGGTGTAATATTTTACAACATTCCTGACGCGTCGGTCCCTATTTTTCGGTGGGAATATTATATACGTCTATAACGTTATATATCCTAGCCTAAGGCAACCTAACACCTCGGATGTAATAGTTGACAACATTCCTGGCGTGTAGGCCCGTACTTCTCGGTGGGAACGTTGTATACATCTATAACGTTATATATCCTAGCCTAAGGCGACCTAACATATCGAATGTAATATTTTACATCATTCCTGGCGTGTCGTCGCCTGCTTCTCGATGGGAACATTATATACGTCTATAACGTTGTGTATCCTAACCTAACGCAACCTAACATCTGTGATGTAATATTCCTGGCGTGTCGTCGCCTACTTCTGGACGGGGACATTTTATACGTCTATAACGTTATATATCCTAACCTAAGGCAACCTAACATCTCGGATGTAATAGTTGACAACATTCCTGGCGTGTCCACCCGTACTTCTCGGTGGGAACATTATATACGTCTATAACGTGATATATCCTAGCCTAAGGCAACCTAACATCTCGGATGTAATATTTTACAACATTCTGGCGTGTCGTCGCCTACTTCTGGATGGGGAGATTATATACGTCTATAGCGTTGTATATCCTAACCTAAGGGAACCTAACATCTCGGGTGTAATATTTTACAACATTCCTGACGCGTCGACCCCTATTCTTCGGTGGGAATATTATATACGTCTATAACGTTATATATCCTAGCCTAATGCAACCTAACACCTCGGATTTAATAGTTGACAACATTCCTGGCGTGTAGGCCCGTACTTCTCGGTGGGAACATTGTATACGTCTATAACGTTATATATCCTAGCCTAAGGCGACCTAACATATCGAATGTAATATTTTATATCATTCCTGGCGTGTCGTCGCCTGCTTCTCGATGGGAACATTATATACGTCTATAACGTTGTGTATCCTAACCTAACGCAACCTAACATCTCGGATGTAATATTTTACAACATTCCTGGCGTGTCGTCGCCTACTCCTGGATGGGGACATTATATACGTCTATAACGTTATATATCCTAACCTAAGGCAACCTAACATCTCGGATGTAATATTTTACAACATTCTGGCGTGTCGTCGCCTGCTTCTCGATGGGGAGATTATATACGTCTATAACGTTGTATATCCTAACCTAACGCAACCTAACATTTGGGATGTAATATTTTACAACATTCGTTGCATGTCGGTGCCTACGTCTCGGTGGGAACATTATATACGTCTATAACGATATATATCCTAACCTAAGGCAACCTAACACCTCGGATGTAATAGTTGACAACAATCCTGGCGTGTAGGCCCGTACTTCTCGGTGGGAACATTGTATACGTCTATAACGTTATATATCTTAACCTAAGGCAACCTAACATCTCGGATGTAATAGTTGACAACATTCCAGGCGTGTCCGCCCGTACTTTTCGGTGGGAAAATTATATACGTCTATAACGTTATATATCCTAGTCTAAGGCAACCTAACATGGCGAATGTAATATTTTACAACATTCCTGGCGTGTTGTCGCCTACTTCTCGATGGGGACATTATATACATCTATAATCTTGTATATCCTAACCTAAGGCAGCCTAACATCTCGGATGTAGTATTTTACAACATTCCTGGCGTGTCGTCGCCTGCTTCTCGATGGGAACATTATATACGTCTATAACGTTGTGTATCCTAACCAAACGCAACCTAACATCTGGGATGTAATATTCCTGGCGTGTCGTCGCCTACTTCTGGACGGGGACATTTTATACGTCTATAACGTTATATATCCTAACCTAAGGAAACCTAACATCTCGGATGTAATAGTTGACAACATTCCTGGCGTGTCCACCCGTACTTCTCGGTGGGAACATTATATACGTCTATAACGTGATATATCCTAGCCTAAGGCAACCTAACATCTCGGATGTAATATTTTACAACATTCTGGCGTGTCGTCGCCTACTTCTGGATGGGGAGATTATATACGTCTATAGCGTTGTATATCCTAACCTAAGGGAACCTAACATCTCGGGTGTAATATTTTACAACATTCCTGACGCGTCGACCCCTATTCTTCGGTGGGAATATTATATACGTCTATAACGTTATATGTCCTAGCCTAAGGCAACCTAACACCTCGGAATTAATAGTTGACAACATTCCTGGCGTGTAGGCCCGTACTTCTCGGTGGCAACATTGTATACGTCTATAACGTTATATATCCTAGCCTAAGGCGACCTAACATATCGAATGTAATATTTTATATCATTCCTGGCGTGTCGTCGCCTGCTTCTCGATGGGAACATTATATACGTCTATAACGTTGTGTATCCTAACCTAACGCAACCTAACATCTGGGATGTAATATTCCTGGCGTGTCGTCGCCTGCTTCTCGATGGGGACATAATATACGTCTATAACATTGTATATCCTAACGTAACGCAACCTAACATCTGGAATGTAATATTTTACAACATTCCTGGCGTGTCGTCGCCTGCTTCCCGATGGGGACATAATATACGTCTATAACGTTGTATATCCTAATCTAACGCAACCGAACATTTGGGATGTAATATTTTACAACATTCCTGGCATGTCGGTCCCTACGACTCGGTGGGAACATTATATACGTCTATAACGATATATATCCTAACCTAAGGCTACCTAACACCTCGGCTGTAATAGTTGTCAACATTCCTGGCGTGTAGGCCCGTACTTCTTGGTGGGAACATTGTATACGTCTATAACGTTATATGTCCTAGCCTAAGGCGACCTAACATGTCGAATGTAATATTTTACATCATTCCTGGCGTGTCGTCACCTGCTTCTCGATGGGAACATTATATACGTCTATAATCGTGTATATCCTAACCTAAGGCAGCCTAACATCTCGGATGTAATATTTTACAACATTCCTGGCGTGTCGTCGCCTACTTCTGGATGGGGACATTATATACGTCTATAACGTTATATATCCTAACCTAAGGCAACCTAACATCTCGGATGTAATATTTTACAACATTCTGGCGTGTCGTCGCCTGCTTCTCGATGGGGAGATTATATACGTCTATAACGTTGTATATCCTAACCTAACGCAACCTAACATTTGGGATGTAATATTTTACAACATTCGTTGCATGTCGGTGCCTACGTCTCGGTGGGAACATTATATACGTCTATAACGATATATATCCTAACCTAAGGCAACCTAACACCTCGGATGTAATAGTTGACAACAATCCTGGCGTGTAGGCCCGTACTTCTCGGTGGGAACATTGTATACGTCTATAACGTTATATATCCTAACCTAAGGCAACATAACATCTCGGATGTAATAGTTGACAACATTCCAGGCGTGTCCGCCCGTACTTTTCGGTGGGAAAATTATATACGTCTATAACGTTATATATCCTAGTCTAAGGCAACCTAACATGGCGAATGTAACATTTTACAACATTCCTGGCGTGTTGTCGCCTACTTCTCGATGGGGACATTATATACATCTATAATCTTGTATATCCTAACCTAAGGCAGCCTAACATCTCGGATGCAGTATTTTACAACATTCCTGGCGTGTCGTCCCCTACTTCTGGATGGGGTCATTATATACATCCATAACGTTGTATATCCTAACCTAAGAGAACCTAACATCTCGGGTGTAATATTTTACAACATTCCTGACGCGTCGGTCCCTATTTTTCGGTGGGAATATTATATACGTCTATAACGTTATATATCCTAGCCTAAGGCAACCTAACACCTCGGATGTAATAGTTGACAACATTCCTGGCGTGTAGGCCCGTACTTCTCGGTGGGAACGTTGTATACATCTATAACGTTATATATCCTAGCCTAAGGCGCCCTAACATATCGAATGTAATATTTTACATCATTCCTGGCGTGTCGTCGCCTGCTTCTCGATGGGAACATTATATACGTCTATAACGTTGTGTATCCTAACCTAACGCAACCTAACATCTGTGATGTAATATTCCTGGCGTGTCGTCGCCTACTTCTGGACGGGGACATTTTATACGTCTATAACGTTATATATCCTAACCTAAGGCAACCTAACATCTCGGATGTAATAGTTGACAACATTCCTGGCGTGTCCACCCGTACTTCTCGGTGGGAACATTATATACGTCTATAACGTGATATATCCTAGCCTAAGGCAACCTAACATCTCGGATGTAATATTTTACAACATTCTGGCGTGTCGTCGCCTACTTCTGGATGGGGAGATTATATACGTCTATAGCGTTGTATATCCTAACCTAAGGGAACCTAACATCTCGGGTGTAATATTTTACAACATTCCTGACGCGTCGACCCCTATTCTTCGGTGGGAATATTATATACGTCTATAACGTTATATATCCTAGCCTAATGCAACCTAACACCTCGGATTTAATAGTTGACAACATTCCTGGCGTGTAGGCCCGTACTTCTCGGTGGGAACATTGTATACGTCTATAACGTTATATATCCTAGCCTAAGGCGACCTAACATATCGAATGTAATATTTTATATCATTCCTGGCGTGTCGTCGCCTGCTTCTCGATGGGAACATTATATACGTCTATAACGTTGTGTATCCTAACCTAACGCAACCTAACATCTCGGATGTAATATTTTACAACATTCCTGGCGTGTCGTCGCCTACTCCTGGATGGGGACATTATATACGTCTATAACGTTATATATCCTAACCTAAGGCAACCTAACATCTCGGATGTAATATTTTACAACATTCTGGCGTGTCGTCGCCTGCTTCTCGATGGGGAGATTATATACGTCTATAACGTTGTATATCCTAACCTAACGCAACCTAACATTTGGGATGTAATATTTTACAACATTCGTTGCATGTCGGTGCCTACGTCTCGGTGGGAACATTATATACGTCTATAACGATATATATCCTAACCTAAGGCAACCTAACACCTCGGATGTAATAGTTGACAACAATCCTGGCGTGTAGGCCCGTACTTCTCGGTGGGAACATTGTATACGTCTATAACGTTATATATCCTAACCTAAGGCAACCTAACATCTCGGATGTAATAGTTGACAACATTCCAGGCGTGTCCGCCCGTACTTTTCGGTGGGAAAATTATATACGTCTATAACGTTATATATCCTAGTCTAAGGCAACCTAACATGGCGAATGTAATATTTTACAACATTCCTGGCGTGTTGTCGCCTACTTCTCGATGGGGACATTATATACATCTATAATCTTGTATATCCTAACCTAAGGCAGCCTAACATCTCGGATGTAGTATTTTACAACATTCCTGGCGTGTCGTCGCCTGCTTCTCGATGGGAACATTATATACGTCTATAACGTTGTGTATCCTAACCAAACGCAACCTAACATCTGGGATGTAATATTCCTGGCGTGTCGTCGCCTACTTCTGGACGGGGACATTTTATACGTCTATAACGTTATATATCCTAACCTAAGGAAACCTAACATCTCGGATGTAATAGTTGACAACATTCCTGGCGTGTCCACCCGTACTTCTCGGTGGGAACATTATATACGTCTATAACGTGATATATCCTAGCCTAAGGCAACCTAACATCTCGGATGTAATATTTTACAACATTCTGGCGTGTCGTCGCCTACTTCTGGATGGGGAGATTATATACGTCTATAGCGTTGTATATCCTAACCTAAGGGAACCTAACATCTCGGGTGTAATATTTTACAACATTCCTGACGCGTCGACCCCTATTCTTCGGTGGGAATATTATATACGTCTATAACGTTATATGTCCTAGCCTAAGGCAACCTAACACCTCGGATTTAATAGTTGACAACATTCCTGGCGTGTAGGCCCGTACTTCTCGGTGGCAACATTGTATACGTCTATAACGTTATATATCCTAGCCTAAGGCGACCTAACATATCGAATGTAATATTTTATATCATTCCTGGCGTGTCGTCGCCTGCTTCTCGATGGGAACATTATATACGTCTATAACGTTGTGTATCCTAACCTAACGCAACCTAACATCTGGGATGTAATATTCCTGGCGTGTCGTCGCCTGCTTCTCGATGGGGACATAATATACGTCTATAACATTGTATATCCTAACGTAACGCAACCTAACATCTGGAATGTAATATTTTACAACATTCCTGGCGTGTCGTCGCCTGCTTCCCGATGGGGACATAATATACGTCTATAACGTTGTATATCCTAATCTAACGCAACCGAACATTAGGGATGTAATATTTTACAACATTCCTGGCATGTCGGTTCCTACGACTCGGTGGGAACATTATATACGTCTATAACGATATATATCCTAACCTAAGGCTACCTAACACCTCGGCTGTAATAGTTGTCAACATTCCTGGCGTGTAGGCCCGTACTTCTTGGTGGCAACATTGTATACGTCTATAACGTTATATGTCCTAGCCTAAGGCGACCTAACATGTCGAATGTAATATTTTACATCATTCCTGGCGTGTCGTCACCTGCTTCTCGATGGGAACATTATATACGTCTATAATCGTGTATATCCTAACCTAAGGCAGCCTAACATCTCGGATGTAATATTTTACAACATTCCTGGCGTGTCGTCGCCTACTTCTGGATGGGGACATTATATACGTCTATAACGTTATATATCCTAGTCTAAGGCAACCTAACATGGCGAATGTAACATTTTACAACATTCCTGGCGTGTTGTCGCCTACTTCTCAATGGGGACATTATATACATCTATAATCTTGTATATCCTAACCTAAGGCAGCCTAACATCTCGGATGCAGTATTTTACAACATTCCTGGCGTGTCGTCTCCTACTTCTGGATGGGGTCATTATATACATCCATAACGTTGTATATCCTAACCTAAGAGGACCTAACATCTCGGGTGTAATATTTTACAACATTCCTGACGCGTCGGTCCCTATTTTTCGGTGGGAATATTATATACGTCTATAACGTTATATATCCTAGCCTAAGGCAACCTAACACCTCGGATGTAATAGTTGACAACATTCCTGGCGTGTAGGCCCGTACTTCTCGGTGGGAACGTTGTATACATCTATAACGTTATATATCCTAGCCTAAGGCGACCTAACATATCGAATGTAATATTTTACATCATTCCTGGCGTGTCGTCGCCTGCTTCTCGATGGGAACATTATATACGTCTATAACGTTGTGTATCCTAACCTAACGCAACCTAACATCTGGGATGTAATATTCATGGCGTGTCGTCGCCTACTTCTGGATGGGGACATTATATACGTCTATAACGTTATATATCCTAACCTAAGGCAACCTAACATCTCGGATGTAATAGTTGACAACATTCCTGGCGTGTCCACCCGTACTTCTCGGTGGGAACATTATATACGTCTATAACGTTATATATCCTAGCCTAAGGCCACCTAACATGTCGAATGTAATATTTTACAACATTCCTGGCGTGTCGTCGCCTGCTTCTCGATGGGGACATTATATACGTCTATAATCGTGTATATCCTAACCTAAGGCAGCCTAACATCTCGGATGTAATATTTTACAACATTCCTGGCGTGTCGTCGCCTACTTCTGGATGGGGACATTATATACGTCTATAACGTTATATATCCTAACCTAAGGCAACCTAACATCTCGGATGTAATATTTTACAACATTCTGACGTGTCGTCGCCTGCTTCTCGATGGGGAGATTATATACGTCTATAACGTTGTATATCCTAACCTAACGCAACCTAACATTTGGGATGTAATATTTTACAACATTCGTTGCATGTCGGTGCCTACGTCTCGGTGGGAACATTATATACGTCTATAACGATATATATCCTAACCTAAGGCAACCTAACACCTCGGATGTAATAGTTGACAACAATCCTGGCGTGTAGGCCCGTACTTCTCGGTGGGAACATTGTATACGTCTATAACGTTATATATCCTAACCTAAGGCAACCTAACATCTCGGATGTAATAGTTGACAACATTCCAGGCGTGTCCGCCCGTACTTTTCGGTGGGAAAATTATATACGTCTATAACGTTATATATCCTAGTCTAAGGCAACCTAACATGGCGAATGTAATATTTTACAACATTCCTGGCGTGTTGTCGCCTACTTCTCGATGGGGACATTATATACATCTATAATCTTGTATATCCTAACCTAAGGCAGCCTAACATCTCGGATGCAGTATTTTACAACATTCCTGGCGTGTCGTCTCCTACTTCTGGATGGGGTCATTATATACATCCATAACGTTGTATATCCTAACCTAAGAGAACCTAACATCTCGGGTGTAATATTTTACAACATTCCTGACGCGTCGGTCCCTATTTTTCGGTGGGAATATTATATACGTCTATAACGTTATATATCCTAGCCTAAGGCAACCTAACACCTCGGATGTAATAGTTGACAACATTCCTGGCGTATAGGCCCGTACTTCTCGGTGGGAACGTTGTATACATCTATAACGTTATATATCCTAGCCTAAGGCGACCTAACATATCGAATGCAATATTTTACATCATTCCTGGCGTGTCGTCGCCTGCTTCTCGATGGGAACATTATATACGTCTATAACGTTGTGTATCCTAACCTAACGCAACCTAACATCTGGGATGTAATATTCCTGGCGTGTCGTCGCCTACTTCTGGATGGGGACATTATATACGTCTATAACGTTATATATCCTAACCTAAGGCAACCTAACATCTCGGATGTAATAGTTGACAACATTCCAGGCGTGTCCGCCCGTACTTCTCGGTGGGAACATTATATACGTCTGTAACGTTATATATCCTAGCCTAAGGCGACATAATATGTCGAATGTGATATTTTACAACATTCCTGGCGTGTCGTCTCCTGCTTCTCGATGGGGACATTATATACGTCTATAATGATGTATATCCTAACCTAACGCAACCTAACATCTGGGAAGTAATATTTTACAAGATTCCTGGCATGTCGGTCCTCAAGTCTCGGTAGGAACATTATATACGTCTATAACGATATATATCCTAAAGTAAAGCAACATAACATCTCGGATGTAATACTTTACAACATTCCTGGCATGTCGGTCCCTACATCTCGGTGGGAACATTCTATACTTCTATAATATTGTATATCCTAACCTAAGGCAACCTAACATCTCGGATGCAATATTTTACAACATTCCTGGCATGCCGGTCCCTACTTCTCGGTGGAAACATTGTATACGTCTATAACGATATATATCCTAACCCAAGGCAACCTAACATCTCGGATGTAATAGTTGACAACATTCCAGGCGTGCAGGCCCGTACTTCTCGGTGGGAACATTGTATACGTCTATAACGTTATATATCCTAGCCTAAGGCGACCTAACATGTCGAATGTAATATTTTACAACATTCCAGGCGTGTCGTCGCCTACTTCTCGATGGAGACATTATATACATCTATAACATTGTATATCCTAACCTAAGGCAGCCTAAAATCTCGGATGTAATATTTTACAACATTCCTGTCATATCGGTCCCTACGTCTCGGTGTAAACATTGTATACGTCTATAACGATATATATCCTAGCCTAAGGCAACCTAACATCTCGGATGTAATATTTTACAACATTCCTGGCGCGTCGGCTCCTATTTTTCGGTGGGAACATTCTATACGTCTATAACGTTGTATATCCTAATCTAACGCAACCGAACATTTGGGATGTAATATTTTACAACATTCCTGGCATGTCGGTCCCTACGACTCGGTGGGAACATTATATACGTCTATAACGATATATATCCTAACCTAAGGCTACCTAACACCTCGGCTGTAATAGTTGTCAACATTCCTGGCGTATAGGCCCGTACTTCTTGGTGGGAACATTGTATACGTCTATAACGTTATATATCCTAGCCTAAGGCGACCTAACATGTCGAATGTAATATTTTACAACATTCCTGGCGTGTCCGTCGCCTGCTTCTCGATGGGGACATTATATACGTCTATAACGTTGTATATCCTAACCTAAAGCAACCTAACATCTGGGATGTAATATTTTACAAGATTCCTGGCATGTCGGTCCGCAAGTCTCGGTAGGAACATTATATACGTCTATAACGATATATATCCAAACCTAATGGAACCTAACATCTCGGATGTAATATTTTACAACATTCCTGGCATGTCGGTCCCTACTTCTCGGTGGGAAAATTATATACATCTATAACATTGTATATCCTAACCCAAGGCAACCTAACATCTCGGATGGAATATTTTACAACATTCCTGGCATATCGGTCCCTACTTATCGGTGGAAACATTGTATACGTCTATAACGATATATATCTTAGCCTAAGGCAACCTAACATCTCGGATGTAATATTTTACATCATTCCTGGCGTGTCGTTGCCTGCTTCTCGATGGGAACATTATATACGTCTATAACGTTGTGTATCCTAACCTAACGCAACCTAACATCTGGGATGTAATATTCCTGGCGTGTCGTCGCCTACTTCTGGATGGGGAGATTATATACGTCTATAACGTTATATATCCTAACCTAAGGCAACCTAACATCTCGGATGTAATAGTTGACAACATTCCTGGCGTGCCCGTCCGTACTTCTCGGTGGGAACATTATATACGTCTATAACGTTATATATCCTAGCCTAAGGCCACATAACATGTCGAATGTAATATTTTACAACATTCCAGGCGTGTCGTCGCCTGCTTCTCGATGGGGACATTATATACGTCTATAACGTTGTATATCCTAACCTAAAGCAACCTACCATCTGGGATGTAATATTCCTGGCGTGTCGTCGCCTACTTCTGGATGGGGAGATTATATACGTCTATAACGTTATATATCCTAACCTAAGGCAACCTAACATCTCGGATGTAATAGTTGACAACATTCCTGGCGTGCCCGCCCGTACTTCTCGGTGGGAACATTATATACGTCTATAACGTTATATATCCTAGCCTAAGGCCACATAACATGTCGAATGTAATATTATACAACATTCCAGGCGTGTCGTCGCCTGCTTCTCGATGGGGACATTATATACGTCTATAACGTTGTATATCCTAACCTAAAGCAACCTAACATCTGGGATGTAATATTTTACAAGATTCCTGGCATGTCGGTCCGCAAGTCTCGGTAGGAACATTATATACGTCTATAACGATATATATCCAAACCTAAGGGAACCTAACATCTCGGATGTAATATTTTACAACATTCCTGGCATGTCGGTCCCTACTTCTCGGTGGGAAAATTATATACGTCTATAACGTTATATATCATAACCTAAGGCAACCTAACTTCTCGGATGTAATATTTTACAACATTCCTGGCATATCAGTCCCTACATCTCGGTGGGGACATTATATACATCTATAACATTGTATATTCTAACCCAAGGCAACCTAACATCTCGGATGGAATATTTTACAACATTCCTGGCATATCGGTCCCTACTTATCGGTGGAAACATTGTATACGTCTATAACGATATATATCTTAGCCTAAGGCAACCTAACATCTCGGATGTAATATTTTACATCATTCCTGGCGTGTCGTTGCCTGCTTCTCGATGGGAACATTATATACGTCTATAACGTTGTGTATCCTAACCTAACGCAACCTAACATCTGGGATGTAATATTCCTGGCGTGTTGTCGCCTACTTCTGGATGGGGAGATTATATACGTCTATAACGTTATATATCCTAACCTAAGGCAACCTAACATCTCGGATGTAATAGTTGACAACATTCCTGGCGTGCCCGCCCGTACTTCTCGGTGGGAACATTATATACGTCTATAACGAAATATATATTAGCCTAAGGCCACATAACATGTCGAATGTAATATTGTACAACATTCCTGGCGTGTCGTCGCCTACTTCTCGATGGGGACATTATATACATCTATAACATTGTATATCCTAACCCAAGGCAACCTAACATCTCGGATGGAATATTTTACAACATTCCTGGCATATCGGTCCCTACTTCTCGGTGGAAACATTGCATACGCCTATAACGATATATATCCTAGCCTAAGGCAACCTAACATGTCGAATGTAATATTTTACATCATTCCTGGCGTGTCGTTGCCTGCTTCTCGATGGGAACATTATATACGTCTATAACGTTGTGTATCCTAACCTAACGCAACCTAACATCTGGGATGTAATATTCCTGGCGTGTCGTCGCCTACTTCTGGATGGGGAGATTATATACGTCTATAACGTTATATATCCTAACCTAAGGCAACCTAACATCTCGGATGTAGTAGTTGACAACATTCCTGGCGTGCCCGCCCGTACTTCTCGGTGGGAACATTATATACGTCTATAACGTTATATATCCTAGCCTAAGGCCACATAACATGTCGAATGTAATATTTTACAACATTCCAGGCGTGTCGTCGCCTGCTTCTCGATGGGGACATTATATACGTCTATAACGTTGTATATCCTAACCTAAAGCAACCTAACATCTGGGATGTAATATTTTACAAGATTCCTGGCATGTCGGTCCGCAAGTCTCGGTAGGAACATTATATACGTCTATAACGATATATATCCAAACCTAAGGGAACCTAACATCTCGGATGTAATATTTTACAACATTCCTGGCATGTCGGTCCCTACTTCTCGGTGGGAAAATTATATACGTCTATAACGTTATATATCATAACCTAAGGCAACCTAACTTCTCGGGTGTAATATTTTACAACATTCCTGGCATATCAGTCCCTACATCTCGGTGGGGACATTATATACATCTATAACATTGTATATCCTAACCCAAGGCAACCTAACATCTCGGATGGAATATTTTACAACATTCCTGGCATATCGGTCCCTACTTATCGGTGGAAACATTGTATATGTCTATAACGATATATATCTTAGCCTAAGGCAACCTAACATCTCGGATGTAATATTTTACAACATTCTGGCGTGTCGTCGCCTGCTTCTCGATGGGGAGATTATATACGTCTATAACGTTGTATATCCTAACCTAACGCAACCTAACATTTGGGATGTAATATTTTACAACATTCCTTGCATGTCGGTGCCTACGTCTCGGTGGAAACATTATGTACGTCTATAACGATATATATCCTAACCTAAGGCAACCTAGCACCTCGGATGTAATAGTTGATAACATTCCTGGCGTGTAGGCCCGTACATCTCGGCGGGAACATTGTATACGTCTATAACGTTATATATCGTAGCCTAAGGCGACCTAACATGTCGAATGTCATATTTTACATCATTCCTGGCGTGTCGTCGCCTGTTTCTCGATGGGAACATCATATACGTCTATAACGTTGTGTATCCTAACGTAACGCAACCTAACATCTGGGATGTAATATTCCTGGCGTGTCGTCGCCTACTTCTGGATGGGGAGATTATATACGTCTATAACGTTATATATCCTAACCTAAGGCAACCTAACATCTCGGATGTAATAGTTGACAACATTCCTGGCGTGTCCGCCCGTACTTCTCGGTGGGAACATTATATACGCCTATAACGTTATATATCCTAGCCTAAGGCCACATAACATGTCGAATGTCATATTTTACAACATTCATGGCGTGTCGTCGCCTGCTTCTCGATGGGGACATTATATAAGTCTATAACGTTGTATATCCTAACCTAAAGCAACCTAACATCTGAGATGTAATATTCCTGGCGTGTCGTCGCCTACTTCTGGATGGGGACATTATATACGTCTATAACGTTATATATCCTAACCTAAGGCAACCTAACATCTCGGATGTAATAGTTGGCAAAATTCCTGGCGTGTCCGCCCGTACTTCTCGGTGGGAACATTATATACGTCTATAACGTTGTATATCCTAGCCTAAGGCCAGCTAACATGTCGAATGTAATATTTTACAACATTCCTGACGCGTCGGCCCCTATTTTTCGGTGGGAACATTATATACGTCTATAACGTTATATATCCTAGTCTAAGGCAACCTAACATGTCGACTGTAATATTTTACAACATTCCTGGCGTGTCGTCGCCTGCTTCTCGATGGGGACATAATATACATCTATAACATTGTATATCCTAACCCAAGGCAACCTAACATCTCGGATGGAATATTTTACAACATTCCTGGCATATCGGACCCTACATATCGGTGGAAACATTGTATACGTCTATAACGATATATATCTTAGCCTAAGGCAACCTAACATCTCGGATGTAATATTTTACCACATTCTGGCGTGCCGTCGCCTGCTTCTCGATGGGGAGATTATATACGTCTATAACGTTGTATATCCTAACCTAACGCAACCTAACATTTGGGATGTAATATTTTACAACATTCCTTGCATGTCGGTGCCTACGTCTCGGTGGAAACATTATGTACGTCTATAACGATATATATCCTAACCTAAGGCAACCTAGCACCTCGGATGTAATAGTTGACAACATTCCTGGCGTGTAGGCCCGTACATCTCGGCGGGAACATTGTATACGTCTATAACGTTATATATCGTAGCCTAAGGCGACCTAACATGTCGAATGTCATATTTTACATCATTCCTGGCGTGTCGTCGCCTGTTTCTCGATGGGAACATTATATACGTCTATAACGTTGTGTATCCTAACGTGACGCAACCTAACATCTGGGATGTAATATTCCTGGCGTGTCGTCGCCTACTTCTGGATGGGGAGATTATATACGTCTATAACGTTATATATCCTAACCTAAGGCAACCTAACATCTCGGATGTAATAGTTGACAACATTACTGGCGTGTCCGCCCGTACTTCTCGGTGGGAACATTATATACGCCTATAACGTTATATATCCTAGCCTAAGGCCACATAACATATCGAATGTAATATTTTACATCATTCCTGGCGTGTCGTCGCCTGCTTCTCGATGGGAACATTATATACGTCTATAACGTTGTGTATCCTAACCTAACGCAACCTAACATCTGGGATGTAATATTCCTGGCATGTCGTCGCCTACTTCTGGATGGGGACATTATATACGTCTATAACGTTATATATGCTAACCTAAGGCAACCTAACATCTCGGATGTAATAGTTGGCAAAATTCCTGGCGTGTCCGCCCGTACTTCTCGGTGGGAACATTATATACGTCTATAACGTTGTATATCCTAGCCTAAGGCCAGCTAACATGTCGAATGTAACATTTTACAACATTCCTGACGCGTCGGCCCCTATTTTTCGGTGGGAACATTATATACGTCTATAACGTTATATATCCTAGTCTAAGGCAACCTAACATGTCGACTGTAATATTTTACAACACTCCTGGCGTGTCGTCGCCTGCTTCTCGATGGGGACATAATATACATCTATAACATTGTATATCCTAACCTAAGGCAACCTAGCGTCTCGGATGTAATATTTTACAACATTCTGGCGTGTCGTCGCCGGCTTCTCGATGGGGAGATTATATACGTCTATAACGTTGTATATCCTAACCTAACGCAACCTAACATTTGGGATGTAATATTTTACAACACTCCTTGCATGTCGGTGCCTACGTCTCGGTGGGAACATTATATACGTCTATAACGATATATATCCTAACCCAAGGCAACCTAACACCTCGGATGTAATAGTTGACCACATTCCTGGCATGTAGGCCCGTACTTCTCGGTGGGAACATTGTATACGCCTATAACGTTATATATCCTAGCCTAAGGCGACCTAACATGTCGAATGTAATATTTTACATCATTCCTGGCGTGTCGTCGCCTGCTTCTCGATGGGAACATTATATACGTCTATAACGTTATATATCATAACCTAAGGCAACCGAACATCTGGGATGTAATATTTTACAACATTCCTGGCATATCGGTCCCTACTTCTCGGTGGAAATTTTGTATACGTCTATAACGATATATATCCTAGCCTAAGGCAACCTAACATCTCGCATGTAATGTTTTACAACATTCCTGGCGTGTCGTCGCCTACTTCTCGATGGGGACATTATATACGTCTATAACGTTGTATATCCTAACCTAAAGCAACCTAACATCTGGGATGTAATATTTTACAACATTCCTGGCATGTCGGTCCGCAAGTCTCGGTAGGAACATTATATACGTCTATAACGATATATATCCAAACCTAAGGGAACCTAACATCTCGGATGTAATATTTTACAACATTCCTGGCATGTCGGTCCCTACTTCTCGGTGGGAAAATTATATACATCTATAACGTTATATATCATAACCTAAGGCAACCTAACTTCTCGGATCTAATATTTTACAACATTCCTGGCATATCAGTCCCTACATCTCGGTGGGGACATTATATACATCTATAACATTGTATATCCTAACCCAAGGCAACCTAACATCTCGGATGGAATATTTTACAACATTCCTGGCATATCGGTCCCTACTTATCGGTGGAAACATTGTATATGTCTATAACGATATATATCTTAGCCTAAGGCAACCTAACATCTCGGATGTAATATTTTACAACATTCTGGCGTGTCGTCGCCTGCTTCTCGATGGGGAGATTATATACGTCTGTAACGTTGTATATCCTAACCTAACGCAACCTAACATTTGGGATGTAATATTTTACAACATTCCTTGCATGTCGGTGCCTACGTCTCGGTGGAAACATTATGTACGTCTATAACGATATATATCCTAACCTAAGGCAACCTAGCACCTCGGATGTAATAGTTGACAACATTCCTGGCGTGTAGGCCCGTACATCTCGGCGGGAACATTGTATACGTCTATAACGTTATATATCGTAGCCTAAGGCGACCTAACATGTCGAATGTAATATTTTACATCATTCCTGGCGTGTCGTCGCCTACTTCTCGATGGGGACATTATATACATCTATAACATTGTATATCCTAACCCAAGGCAACCTAACATCTCGGATGGAATATTTTACAACATTCCTGGCATATCGGACCCTACTTCTCGGTGGAAACATTGCATACGCCTATAACGATATATATCCTAGCCTAAGGCAACCTAACATGTCGAATGTAATATTTTACATCATTCCTGGCGTGTCGTTGCCTGCTTCTCGATGGGAACATTATATACGTCTATAACGTTGTGTATCCTAACCTAACGCAACCTAACATCTGGGATGTAATATTCCTGGCGTGTCGTCGCCTACTTCTGGATGGGGAGATTATATACGTCTATAACGTTATATATCCTAACCTAAGGCAACCCAACATCTCGGATGTAGTAGTTGACAACATTCCTGGCGTGCCCGCCCGTACTTCTCGGTGGGAACATTATATACGTCTATAACGTTATATATCCCAGCCTAAGGCCACATAACATGTCGAATGTAATATTTTACAACATTCCAGGCGTGTCGTCGCCTGCTTCTCGATGGGGACATTATATACGTCAATAACGTTGTATATCCTAACCTAAAGCAACCTAATATTTGGGATGTAATTTTTTACAACATTCCTTGCATGTCGGTGCCTACGTCTCGGTGGAAACATTATGTACGTCTATAACGATATATATCCTAACCTAAGGCAACCTAGCACCTCGGATGTAATAGTTGACAACATTCCTGGCGTGTAGGCCCGTACATCTCGGCGGGAACATTGTATACGTCTATAACGTTATATATCCTAACCTAAGGCAACCTAACATCTCGGATGTAATAGTTGACAACATTCCTGGCGTGTCCGCCCGTACTTCTCGGTGGGAACATTATATACGCCTATAACGTTATATATCCTAGCCTAAGGCCACATAACATGTCGAATGTCATATTTTACAACATTCCTGGCGTGTCGTCGCCTGCTTCTCGATGGGGACATTATATACGTCTATAACGTTGTATATCCTAACCTAAAGCAACCTAACATCTCGGATGTAATATTTTACAACATTCCTGGCAGGTCGGTCCCTACTTCTCGGTGGGAAAATTATATACGTCTATAACGTTATATATCATAACCTAAGGCAACCTAACTTCTCGGATGTAATATTTTACAACATTCCTGGCATATCAGTCCCTACATCTCGGTGGGGACATTATATACATCTATAACATTGTATATCTTAACCCAAGGCAACCTAACATCTCGGATGGAATATTTTACAACATTCCTGGCATATCGGTCCCTACTTATCGGTGGAAACATTGTATACGTCTATAACGATATATATCTTAGCCTAAGGCAACCTAACATCTCGGATGTAATATTTTACAACATTCTGGCGTGTCGTCGCCTGCTTCTCGATGGGGAGATTATATACGTCTATAACGTTGTATATCCTAACCTAACGCAACCTAATATTTGGGATGTAATATTTTACAACATTCCTTGCATGTCGGTGCCTACGTCTCGGTGGAAACATTATGTACGTCTATAACGATATATATCCTAACCTAAGGCAACCTAGCACCTCGGATGTAATAGTTGACAACATTCCTGGCGTGTAGGCCCGTACATCTCGGCGGGAACATTGTATACGTCTATAACGTTATATATCGTAGCCTAAGGCGACCTAACATGTCGAATGTCATATTTTACATCATTCCTGGCGTGTCGTCGCCTGTTTCTCGATGGGAACATTATATACGTCTATAACGTTGTGTATCCTAACGTAACGCAACCTAACATCTGGGATGTAATATTCCTGGCGTGTCGTCGCCTACTTCTGGATGGGGAGATTATATACGTCTATAACGTTATATATCCCAACCTAAGGCAACCTAACATCTCGGATGTAATAGTTGACAACATTCCTGGCGTGTCCGCCCGTACTTCTCGGTGGGAACATTATATACGCCTATAACGTTATATATCATAGCCTAAGGCCACATAACATGTCGAATGTCATATTTTACAACATTCCTGGCGTGTCGTCGCCTGCTTCTCGATGGGGACATTATATACGTCTATAACGTTGTATATCCTAACCTAAAGCAACCTAACATCTGGGATGTAATATTTTACAAGATTCCTGGCATGTCGGTCCCCAAGTCTCGGTAGGAACATTATATACGTCTATAACGATATATATCCAAACCTAAGGGAACCTAACATCTCGGATGTAATATTTTACAACATTCCTGGCATGTCGGTCCCTACTTCTCGGTGGGAATATTATATACGTCTATAACGTTATATATCATAACCTAAGGCAACCTAACATCTGGGATGTAATATTTTACAACATTCCTGGAGTGTCGTCGCCTACTTCTGGCTAAGGTCATAATATACATCTATAACGTTGTATATCCTAACCTAAGGCAACCTAACATCTCGAATGTAATATTTTATAACATTCCTGGCGTGTCGCCGCCTGCTTCTCGATGGGGATATTATATACGTCTATAACGTTGTATATCCTAACCTAACGCAACCTAACACCTCGGATGTAATATTTTACAACATTCCTGACGCGTCGGCCCCTATTTTTCGGTGGGAACATTATATACGTCTATAACGTTATATATCCTAGCCTAAGGCGACCTAACATGTCGAATGTAATATTTTACAACATTCCTGGCGTGTCGTCTACTGCTTCTCGATGGGGACATTATATACGTCTATAATGTTGTATATCTTAACCTAACGCAACTTAACATCTGGGATGTAATATTTTACAGCATTCGTGGTGTGTCGTCGCCTACTTCTGGATGGGGTCATTATATACATCTATAACGTTGTATATCCTAACCTAAGGGAACCTAACACCTCGGGTGTAATATTTTACAACATTCCCGACGCGTCGGCCCCTATTTTTCGGTGAGAACATTATATACATTTATAACGGTATATATCCTAGCCTAAGGCAACCTAACATCTCGGATGTAATAGTTGACAACATTCCTGGCGTGTGCGCCTGTACTTCTCGGTGGAAACATTGTATACGTCTATAACGATATATATCCTAGCCTAAGGCAACCTAACATCTCGGATGTAATATTTTACAACATTCCTGGCGTGTCGTCGCCTACTTCTCGATGGGGACATTATATACATCTATAACATTGTATATCCTAACCTAAGGCAACCTAACATCTCGGATGTAATATTTTACAACATACTGGCGTGTCGTCGCCTGCTTCTCGATGGGGAGATTATATACGTCTATAACGTTGTATATCCTAACCTAACGCAACCTAACACTTGGGACGTAATATTTTACAACACTCCTTGCATGTCGGTGCCTACGTCTCGGTGGGAACATTATATACGTCTATAACGATATATATCCTAACCCAAGGCAACCTAACACCTCGGATGTAATAGTTGGCCACATTCCTGGCATGTAGGCCCGTACTTCTCGGTGGGAACATTGTATACGCCTATAACGTTATATATCCTAGCCTAAGGCGACCTAACATGTCGAATGTAATATTTTACATCATTCCTGGCGTGTCGTCGCCTGCTTCTCGATGGGAACATTATATACGTCTATAACGTTATATATCATAACCTAAGGCAACCGAACATCTGGGATGTAATATTTTACAACATTCCTGGCATATCGGTCCCTACTTCTCGGTGGAAACATTGTATACGTCTATAACGATATATATCCTAGCCTAAGGCAACCTAACATCTCGCATGTAATATTTTACAACATTCCTGGCGTGTCGTCGCCTACTTCTCGATGGGGACATTATATACGTCTATAACGTTATATATCCTAGCCTAAGGCAACCTAACATGTCGAATGTAATATTTTACAACATTCCTGGCGTGTCGTCGCCTACTTCTCGATGGGGACATTATATACATCTATAACATTGTATATCCTAACCCAAGGCAACCTAACATCTCGGATGGAATATTTTACAACATTCCTGGCATATCGGTCCCTACTTCCCGGTGGAAACATTGCATACGCCTATAACGATATATATCCTAGCCTAAGGCAACCTAACATGTCGAATGTAATATTTTACATCATTCCTGGCGTGTCGTTGCCTGCTTCTCGATGGGAACATTATATACGTCTATAACGTTGAGTATCCTAACCTAACGCAACCTAACATCTGGGATGTAATATTCCTGGCGTGTCGTCGCCTACTTCTGGATGGGGAGATTATATACGTCTATAACGTTATATATCCTAACCTAAGGCAACCTAACATCTCGGATGTAGTAGTTGACAACATTCCTGGCGTGCCCGCCCGTACTTCTCGGTGGGAACATTATATACGTCTATAACGTTATATATCCTAGCCTAAGGCCACATAACATGTCGAATGTAATATTTTACAACATTCCAGGCGTGTCGTCGCCTGCTTCTCGATGGGGACATTATATACGTCTATAACGTTGTATATCCTAACCTAAAGCAACCTAATATTTGGGATGTAATATTTTACAACATTCCTTGCATGTCGGTGCCTACGTCTCGGTGGAAACATTATGTACGTCTATAACGATATATATCCTAACCTAAGGCAACCTAGCACCTCGGATGTAATAGTTGACAACATTCCTGGCGTGTAGGCCCGTACATCTCGGCGGGAACATTGTATACGTCTATAACGTTATATATCGTAGCCTAAGGCGACCTAACATGTCGAATGTCATATTTTACATCATTCCTGGCGTGTCGTCGCCTGTTTCTCGATGGGAACATTATATACGTCTATAACGTTGTGTATCCTAACGTAACGCAACCTAACATCTGGGATGTAATATTCCTGGCGTGTCGTCGCCTACTTCTGGATGGGGAGATTATATACGTCTATAACGTTATATATCCCAACCTAAGGCAACCTAACATCTCGGATGTAATAGTTGACAACATTCCTGGCGTGTCCGCCCGTACTTCTCGGTGGGAACATTATATACGCCTATAACGTTATATATCCTAGCCTAAGGCCACATAACATGTCGAATGTCATATTTTACAACATTCCTGGCGTGTCGTCGCCTGCTTCTCGATGGGGACATTATATACGTCTATAACGTTGTATATCCTAACCTAAAGCAACCTAACATCTGGGATGTAATATTTTACAAGATTCCTGGCATGTCGGTCCCCAAGTCTCGGTAGGAACATTATATACGTCTATAACGATATATATCCAAACCTAAGGGAACCTAACATCTCGGATGTAATATTTTACAACATTCCTGGCATGTCGGTCCCTACTTCTCGGTGGGAATATTATATACGTCTATAACGTTATATATCATAACCTAAGGCAACCTAACATCTGGGATGTAATATTTTACAACATTCCTGGAGTGTCGTCGCCTACTTCTGGCTAAGGTCATAATATACATCTATAACGTTGTATATCCTAACCTAAGGCAACCTAACATCTCGAATGTAATATTTTATAACATTCCTGGCGTGTCGCCGCCTGCTTCTCGATGGGGATATTATATACGTCTATAACGTTGTATATCCTAACCTAACGCAACCTAACATCTCGGATGTAATATTTTACAACATTCCTGACGCGTCGGCCCCTATTTTTCGGTGGGAACATTATATACGTCTATAACGTTATATATCCTAGCCTAAGGCGACCTAATATCTCGGATGTAATATTTCACAACATTCCTGGCGCTTCGGCTGCTACTTTTCGCTGGGAACATTATATACGTCTATAACGTTATATATCCTAGCCTAAGGCAACCTAACTTGTAGAATGTAATATTTTACAACATTCCTGGCGTGTCGTCGCGTGCTTCTCGATGGGGACATGAGATACGTCTATAACGTTGTATATCCTAACCTAAGGGAACCTAACATCTCGGGTGTAATATTTTACAACATTCCTGGCGTGTCGTAGCCTACTTCTCGATGGGGACATTATATACATCTATAATCTTGTATATACTAACCTAACGCAACCTAACATCTGGGATGTAATATTTTACAACATTCCTGGCATGTCGATCCCTACGTCTCGGTGGGAACGTTATATACGTCTATAACGATATATATCCTAACCTAACGGAACCTTACATCTCGGATGTAATATTTTACAACATTCCTGGCGTGTCGTCGCCTACTTCTGGATGGGGACATTATATACATCTATAACGTCATATATCCTAACCTAACGCAACCTAACATCTGGGATGTAATATTTTACAGCATTCCTGGCGTGTCGTCGCCTACTTCTGGATGGGGACATTATATACATCTATAACGTCATATATCCTAACCTAAGGGAACCTAACATCTCGGGTGTAATATTTTACAACATTCCTGGCGTGTCGTCGCCTACTTCTCGATGGGGACATTATATACATCTATAATCTTGTATATACTAACCTAACGCAACCTAACATCTGGGATGTAATATTTTACAACATTACTGGCATGTCGGTCCCTACTTCTCGGTGGAAACAATGTATACGTCTATAACGATATATATCCTAGCCTAAGGCAACCCAACATGTAGAATGTAATATTTTACAACATTCCTGGCGTGTCGTCGTCTACTTCTCGATGGGGACATTATATACATCTATAACGTCATATATCCTAACCTAAGGGAACCTAACATCTCGGGTGTAATTTTTTACAACATTCCTGACGCGTCGGCCGCTATTTCTCGGTGGGAATATTGTATACGTCTATAACGTTATATATCCTAGCCTAAGGCAACCTAATATCTCGGATGTAATATTTCACAACATTCCTGGCGCTTCGGCTGCTACTTTTCGCTGGGAACATTATATACGTCTATAACGTTACATATCCTAACGTATGGCAACATAACATCTCGGATGTTATATATTACAACATTCCTGGCGTGTCGTCGCCTGCTTCTCGATGGGGACTTTATGTACGTCTATAACGTTGAATATCCTAACCTAAAGCAACCTAACATCTGGGATGTAATATTTTACAAGATCCCTGGCATGTCGGTCCCCACGTCTCGGTGGGAACATTATATACGTCTATAACGATATATATCATGACCTAAAGCAACCTAACATCTCGGATGTAATATTTTACAACATTCCTGGCATGTCGGTCCCTACTTCTCGGTGGAAACAATGTATACGTCTATATCGATATATATCCTAGCCTAAGGCAACCCAACATGTAGAATGTAATATTTTACAACATTCCTGGCGTTTCGTCGCCTACTTCTCGATGGGGACATTATATACATCTACAACGTTGTATATCCTAACCTAAGGCAACCTAACATCTCGGATGTAATATTTTACAACATTCCTGGCATGTCGGTCCCTACTTCTCGGTGGGAACATTGTATACGTCTATAAGGTTGTATATCCTAACCTAAGGGAACCTAACATGTCGAATGTAATATTTTACAACATTGCTGACGCGTCGGCCCCTATTTCTCGGTGGGAACATTCTATACGTCTATAACGTTGTATATCATAACCTAAGGAAACCTAACTTGTAGAATGTAATATTTTACCACATTCCTGGCGTGTCGTCGCCTACTTCTCGATGGGGACATTATATACATCTATAACGTTGTATATCCTAACCTAAGGCAACCTAACATCTCGGATGTAATATTTTACAACATTCCTGGCATGTAGGTCCCTACTTCTCGGTGGGAACATTCTATACGTCTATAACGATATATATCCTAACCTAAGGCAACCTAACATCTCGGATGTAATATTTTACAACATTCCTGGCGCTTCGGCTGCTACTTTTCGTGGGAACATTATATACGTCTATAACGTTACATATCCTAACGTATGGCAACATAACATCTCGGATGTTATATATTACAACATTCCTGGCGTGTCGTCGCCTGCTTCTCGATGGGGACTTTTTGTACGTCTATAACGTTGAATATCCTAACCTAAAGCAACATAACATCTGGGATGTAATATTTTACAAGATCCCTGGCATGTCGGTCCCCACGTCTCGGTGGGAACATTATATACGTCTATAACGATATATATCATATCCTAAAGCAACCTAACATCTCGGATGTAATATTTTACAACATTCCTGGCATGTCGGTCCCTACTTCTCGGTGGAAACAATGTATACGTCTATAACGATATATATCCTAGCCTAAGGCAACCTAACATGTCGAATGTAATATTTTGCAACATTCCTGTCGTGTCGTCGCCTGCTTCTCCATGGGGACATTATATACCTCTATAACGTTGTATATTCTAACCTAACGCAACCTAACATCTGGGATGTAATATTTTACAACATTCCTGGCGTGTCGTCGCCTACTTCTGGATGGGGACATTATATACATCTATAACGTCATATATCCTAACCTAAGGGAACCTAACATCTCGGGTGTAATATCTTACAACATTCCTGGCGTGTCGTCGCCTGCTTCTCGATGGGGACTTTATGTACGTCTATAACGTTGAATATCCTAACCTAAAGCAACCTAACATCTGGGATGTAATATTTTACAACATTCCTGGCATGTCGGTCCCTACTTCTCGGTGGAAACAATGTATACGTCTATAACGACATATATCCTAGCCTAAGGCAACCCAAAATGTAGAATGTAATATTTTACAACGTTCCTGGCGTGTCGTCGCCTACTTCTCGATGGGGACGTTATATACATCTATAACGTTGTATATCCTCCCCTAAGGCAACTTAACATCTCGGATGTAATATTTTACAACATTCCCGACGCGTCGGCCCCTATTTTTCGGTGAGAACATTATATACATTTATAACGGTATATATCCTAGCCTAAGGCAACCTAACATCTCGGATGTAATAGTTGACAACATTCCTGGCGTGTGCGCCTGTACTTCTCGGTGGAAACATTGTATACGTCTATAACGATATATATCCTAGCCTAAGGCAACCTAACATCTCGGATGTAATATTTTACAACATTCCTGGCGTGTCGTCGCCTACTTCTCGATGGGGACATTATATACATCTATAACATTGTATATCCTAACCTAAGGCAACCTAACATCTCGGATGTAATATTTTACAACATACTGGCGTGTCGTCGCCTGCTTCTCGATGGGGAGATTATATACGTCTATAACGTTGTATATCCTAACCTAACGCAACCTAACACTTGGGACGTAATATTTTACAACACTCCTTGCATGTCGGTGCCTACGTCTCGGTGGGAACATTATATACGTCTATAACGATATATATCCTAACCCAAGGCAACCTAACACCTCGGATGTAATAGTTGGCCACATTCCTGGCATGTAGGCCCGTACTTCTCGGTGGGAACATTGTATACGCCTATAACGTTATATATCCTAGCCTAAGGCGACCTAACATGTCGAATGTAATATTTTACATCATTCCTGGCGTGTCGTCGCCTGCTTCTCGATGGGAACATTATATACGTCTATAACGTTATATATCATAACCTAAGGCAACCGAACATCTGGGATGTAATATTTTACAACATTCCTGGCATATCGGTCCCTACTTCTCGGTGGAAACATTGTATACGTCTATAACGATATATATCCTAGCCTAAGGCGACCTAATATCTCGGATGTAATATTTCACAACATTCCTGGCGCTTCGGCTGCTACTTTTCGCTGGGAACATTATATACGTCTATAACGTTATATATCATAACCTAAGGAAACCTAACTTGTAGAATGTAATATTTTACCACATTCCTGGCGTGTCGTCGCCTACTTCTCGATGGGGACATTATATACATCTATAACGTTGTATATCCTAGCCTAAGGCAACCTAACATGTCGAATGTAATATTTTGCAACATTCCTGTCGTGTCGTCGCCTGCTTCTCCATGGGGACATTATATACCTCTATAACGTTGTATATTCTAACCTAACGCAACCTAACATCTGGGATGTAATATTTTACAACATTCCTGGCGTGTCGTCGCCTACTTCTGGATGGGGACATTATATACATCTATAACGTCATATATCCTAACCTAAGGGAACCTAACATCTCGGGTGTAATATCTTACAACATTCCTGGCGTGTCGTCGCCTGCTTCTCGATGGGGACTTTATGTACGTCTATAACGTTGAATATCCTAACCTAAAGCAACCTAACATCTGGGATGTAATATTTTACAACATTCCTGGCATGTCGGTCCCTACTTCTCGGTGGAAACAATGTATACGTCTATAACGACATATATCCTAGCCTAAGGCAACCCAAAATGTAGAATGTAATATTTTACAACGTTCCTGGCGTGTCGTCGCCTACTTCTCGATGGGGACGTTATATACATCTATAACGTTGTATATCCTCCCCTAAGGCAACTTAACATCTCGGATGTAATATTTTACAACATTCCTGGCATGTCGGGCCCTACTTCTCGGTGGGAACATTGTATACGTCTATAACGATATAAACCCTAGCCTAACGCAACCTAACATGTCGAATGTAATATTTTACAACATTCCTGTCGTGTCGTCGCCTACTTCTCGATGGGGACATTCTATACGCCTATAACGCTGTATGTCCTAACCTAAGGGAACCTAACATCTCGGGTGTAATATTTTAGAACATGCCTGACGCGTCAGTCCCTATTTCTCGGTGGGAACATTATATACGTCTATAACGTTATATATCCTAGCCTAAGGCAACCTAACTTGTAGAATGTAATATTTTACAACATTCCTGGCGTGTCGTCGCCTACTTCTGGATGGGGACATTATATACATCTATAACGTTATATATCCTAACCTAAGGGAACCTAACATCTCGGGTGTAATATTTTACAACATTCCTGGCGTGTCGTCGCCTACTTCTCGGTGGGAACATTGTATACTTCTATAACTATATATATCCTAGCCTAAGGCAACCTAACATGTCGAATGTAATATTTTACAACATTCCTGTCGTGTCGTCTCCTGCATCTCGATGGGGACATTATATACGTCTATAACGTTGAATATCCTAACCTAAAGCAACCTAACATCTGGGATGTAATATTTTACAACATTCCTGGCATGTCGGTCCCTACTTCTCGATGGAAACAATGTATACATCTATATCGACATATATCCTATCCTAAGGCAACCCAACATGTAGAATGTAATATTTTACAACATTCCTGGCGTGTCGTCGCCTACTTCTGGATGGGGACATTATATACATCTATAACCTTGTATATTCTAACCTAACGGAACCTAACATCTGGGATTTAATATTTTAGAACATTCCTGGCGTGTCGTCGCCTACTTCTCAGTGGGAACATTGTATACGTCTATAACTATATATATCCTAGCCTAAGGCAACCTAACATGTCGAATGTAATATTGTACAACATTCCTGTCGTGTCGTCGCCTGCTTCTCGATGGGGATATTATATACGTCTATAACGTTGTATATTCTAACCTAACGCAACCTAACATCTGGGATGTAATATTTTACAACATTCCTGGCGTGTCGTCGCCTACTTCTGGATGGGGACATTATATACATCTATAACGTCATATATCCTAACCTAAGGGAACCTAACATCTCGGGTGTAATATTTTACAACATTCCTGGCGTGTCGTCGCCTACTTCTCGATGGGGACATTATATACATCTATAACGTTGTATATTCTAACCTAACGCAACCTAACATCTGGGATTTAATATTTTAGAACATTCCTGGCATGTAGGTCCCTACTTCTCGGTGGAAACATTCTATACGTCTATAACGTTGTATATCCTAACCTAAGGGAACCTAACATCTCGGGTGTAATATTTTACAACATTGCTGACGCGTCGGCCCCTATTTCTCGGTGGGAACATTCTATACGTCTATAACGTTGTATTTCCTAACCTAAGGGAACCTAACATCTCGGGTGTAATATTCTAGAACATTCCTGACGCGTCGGTCCCTATTTCTCGGTGGGAACATTATATACGTCTATAACGTTATATATCCTAGCCTACTGCAACCTAACTTGTCGAATGTAATATTTTACAACATTCCTGGCGTGTCGTCGCCTACTTCTCAATGGGGACGTTATATACATCTATAACGTTGTATATCCTACCCTAAGGCAACCTAACAAACTCGGATGTAATATTTTACAACATTCCTGGCATGTCGGTCCCTACTTCTCGGTGGGAACTTTGTATACGTCTATAACGATATATATCCTAGCCTAACGCAACCTAACATGTCGAATGTAATATTTTACAACTTTCCTGTCGTGTCGTCGCCTGCTTCTCGATGGGGACATTCTGTACGTCTATAACGTTGTATTTCCTAACCTAAGGGAACCTAACATCTCGGGTGTAATATTCTAGAACATTCCTGACGCGTCGGTCCCTATTTCTCGGTGGGAACATTATATACGTCTATAACGTTATATATCCTAGCCTACGGCAACCTAACTTGTCGAATGTAATATTTTACAACATTCCTGGCATGTCGGTCCCTACTTCTCGGTGGGAACTTTGTATACGTCTATAACGATATATATCCTAGCCTAACGCAACCTAACATGTCGAATGTAATATTTTACAACTTTCCTGTCGTGTCGTCGCCTGCTTCTCGATGGGGACATTCTGTACGTCTATAACGCTGTATATCCTAACCTAAGGGAACCTAACATCTCGGGTGTAATATTTTAGAACATTCCTGACGCGTCAGTCCCTATTTCTCGGTGGGAACATTATATACGTCTATAACGTTATATATCCTAGCCTAAGGCAACCTAACTTGTAGAATGTAATATTTTACAACATTCCTGGCGTGTCGTCGCCTACTTCTGGATGGGGACATTATATACATCTATAACGTTATATATCCTAACCTAAGGGAACCTAACATCTCGGGTGTAATATTTTACAACATTCCTGTCGTGTCGTCTCCTGCATCTCGATGGGGACATTATATACGTCTATAACGTTGAATATCCTAACCTAAAGCAACCTAACATCTGGGATGTAATATTTTACAACATTCCTGGCATGTCGGTCCCTACTTCTCGGTGGAAACAATGTATACGTCTATAACGACATATATCCTATCCTAAGGCAACCCAACATGTAGAATATAATATTTTACAACATTCCTGGCGTGTCGTCGCCTACTTCTGGATGGGGACATTATATACATCTATAACGTTATATATCCTAACCTAAGGGAACCTAACATCTCGGGTGTAATATTTTACAACATTCCTGGCGTGTCGTCGCCTACTTCTCGGTGGGAACATTGTATACGTCTATAACTATATATATCCTAGCCTAAGGCAACCTAACATGTCGAATGTAATATTTTACAACATTCCTGTCGTGTCGTCGCCTGCTTCTCGATGGGGATATTATATACGTCTATAACGTTGTATATTCTAACCTAACGCAACCTAACATCTGGGATGTAATATTTTACAACATTCCTGGCGTGTCGTCGCCTACTTCTGGATGGGGACATTATATACATCTATAACGTCATATATCCTAACCTAAGGGAACCTAACATCTCGGGTGTAATATTTTACAACATTCCTGGCGTGTCGTCGCCTACTTCTCGATGGGGACATTATATACATCTATAACGTTGTATATTCTAACCTAACGCAACCTAACATCTGGGATTTAATATTTTAGAACATTCCTGGCATGTAGGTCCCCACGTCTCGGTGGGAACATTATATAAGTCTATAACGATATATATCCTAACCTAAAACAACCTAACAACTCGGATGTAATAGTTTACAACATTCCTGGCATGTCGGTTCCTACATCTCGGTGGGAACATTCTATACGTCTATAACGTTGTATATCCTAACCTAAGGGAACCTAACATCTCGGATGTAATATTTTACAACATTCCTGGCGTGTCGTCGCCTGCTTCTCGATGGGGATATTATATACGTCTATAACGTTGTATATTCTAACCTAACGCAACCTAACATCTGGGATGTAATATTTTACAACATTCCTGGCGTGTCGTCGCCTACTTCTGGATGGGGACATTATATACATCTATAACGTCATATATCCTAACCTAAGGGAACCTAACATCTCGGGTGTAATATTTTACAACATTCCTGGCGTGTCGTCGCCTACTTCTCGATGGGGACATTATATACATCTATAACGTTGTATATTCTAACCTAACGCAACCTAACATCTGGGATTTAATATTTTAGAACATTCCTGGCATGTAGGTCCCTACTTCTCGGTGGAAACATTCTATACGTCTATAACGTTGTATATCCTAACCTAAGGGAACCTAACATCTCGGGTGTAATATTTTACAACATTGCTGACGCGTCGGCCCCTATTTCTCGGTGGGAACATTCTATACGTCTATAACGTTGTATTTCCTAACCTAAGGGAACCTAACATCTCGGGTGTAATATTCTAGAACATTCCTGACGCGTCGGTCCCTATTTCTCGGTGGGAACATTATATACGTCTATAACGTTGTATTTCCTAACCTAAGGGAACCTAACATCTCGGGTGTAATATTCTAGAACATTCCTGACGCGTCGGTCCCTATTTCTCGGTGGGAACATTATATACGTCGATAACGTTATATATCCTAGCCTACGGCAACCTAACTTGTCGAATGTAATATTTTACAACATTCCTGGCGTGTCGTCGCCTACTTCTCAATGGGGACGTTATATACATCTATAACGTTGTATATCCTACCCTAAGGCAACCTAACAAACTCGGATGTAATATTTTACAACATTCCTGGCATGTCGGTCCCTACTTCTCGGTGGGAACTTTGTATACGTCTATAACGATATATATCCTAGCCTAACGCAACCTAACATGTCGAATGTAATATTTTACAACTTTCCTGTCGTGTCGTCGCCTGCTTCTCGATGGGGACATTCTGTACGTCTATAACGCTGTATATCCTAACCTAAGGGAACCTAACATCTCGGGTGTAATATTTTAGAACATTCCTGACGCGTCAGTCCCTATTTCTCGGTGGGAACATTATATACGTCTATAACGTTATATATCCTAGCCTAAGGCAACCTAACTTGTAGAATGTAATATTTTACAACATTCCTGGCGTGTCGTCGCCTACTTCTGGATGGGGACATTATATACATCTATAACGTTATATATCCTAACCTAAGGGAACCTAACATCTCGGGTGTAATATTTTACAACATTCCTGTCGTGTCGTCTCCTGCATCTCGATGGGGACATTATATACGTCTATAACGTTGAATATCCTAACCTAAAGCAACCTAACATCTGGGATGTAATATTTTACAACATTCCTGGCATGCCGGTCCCTACTTCTCGGTGGAAACAATGTATACGTCTATAACGACATATATCCTATCCTAAGGCAACCCAACATGTAGAATATAATATTTTACAACATTCCTGGCGTGTCGTCGCCTACTTCTGGATGGGGACATTATATACATCTATAACGTTATATATCCTAACCTAAGGGAACCTAACATCTCGGGTGTAATATTTTACAACATTCCTGGCGTGTCGTCGCCTACTTCTCGGTGGGAACATTGTATACGTCTATAACTATATATATCCTAGCCTAAGGCAACCTAACATCTCGGATGTAATATTTTACAACATTCTGGCGTGTCGTCTCCTGCTTCTCGATGGGGACATTATATACATCTATAACATTGTATATCCTAACCTAACGCAACCTAACATTTGGGATGTAATATTTTACAACATTCCTTCCATGTCGGTGCCTACGTCTCGGTGGGAACATTATATACGTCTATAGCGATATATATCCTAACCTAAGGCAACCTAACGCCGCGGATGTAATAGTTGACAACATTCCTGGCGTGTCCGCCCGTACTTCTCGGTGGGAACATTATATACGTCTATAACGTTATATATCCTAGCCTAAGGCCACATAACATGTCGAACGTAATATTTTACAACATTCCAGGCGTGTCGTCGCCTGCTTCTCGATGGGGACATTATATACGTCTATAACGTTGTATATCCTAACCGAACACAACCTAATATCTGGGATGTAATATTTTACAACATTCCTGGAGTGTCGTCGCCTACTTCTGGATAGGGCCATTATATACATCTATAACGTTGTATATCCTAACCTAAGGCAACCTAACATCTCGAATGTAATATTTTATAACATTCCTGGCGTGTCGTCGCCTGCTTCTCGATGGGGACATTATATACATCTATAACATTGTATATCCTAACCTAAGGCAACCTAACATCTCGGATGTAATATTTTACAATATTCCTGGCATATCGGTCCCTACTTCTCGGTGCAAACATTGTATACGTCTATAACGATATATATCCTAGCCTAAGGCAACCTAACACCTCGGATGTAATATTTTACAACATTCCTGGCGTGTCGTCGCCTACTTCTCGATGGGGACACTCTATACATCTATAACATTGTATATCCTAACCTAACGCAACCTAACGTTTCGGATGTAATATTTCACAACATTCCTTGCATATCGGTGCCTACGTCTCGGTGAGAACATTATATACGTCTATAACGATATACATCCTAACCTAAGGCAACCTAACACCTCGGATGTAATAGTTGACAACATTCCTGGCGTGTAGGAACGTACTTCTCGGTGGGAACATTGTATACGTCTATAACGTTATATATCCTAGCCTAAGGCGACCTAACATGTCGAATGTAATATTTTACATCATTCCTGGAGTGTCGTCGCCTACTTCTCGATAGGGTCATTATATACATCTATAACGTTGTATATCCTAACCTAAGGAAACCTAACATCTCGAATGTAATATTTTATAACATTCCTGGCGTGTCGTCGCCTGCTTCTCGATGGGGAGATTATATACATCTATAACATTGTATATCCTAACCTAACGCAACCTAACGTTTCGGATGTAATATTTTACAACATTCCTTGCATGTCGGTGCCTACGTCTCGGTGAGAACATTATATACGTCTATAACGATATATATCCTAACATAAGGCAACCTAACACCTCGGATGTAATATTTTACAACATGCCTGGCATATCGGTCCCTACTTCTCGGTGGAAACATTGTATACGTCTATAACGATATATATCCTAGCCTAAGGCAACCTAACATCTCGGATGTAATATTTTACAACATTCTGGCGTGTCGTCTCCTGCTTCTCGATGGGGACATTATATACATCTATAACATTGTATATCCTAACCTAACGCAACCTAACATTTGGGATGTAATATTTTACAACATTCCTTCCATGTCGGTGCCTACGTCTCGGTGGGAACATTATATACGTCTATAGCGATATATATCCTAACCTAAGGCAACCTAACGCCGCGGATGTAATAGTTGACAACATTCCTGGCGTGTCCGCCCGTACTTCTCGGTGGGAACATTATATACGTCTATAACGTTATATACCCTAGCCTAAGGCCACATAACATGTCGAATGTAATATTTTACAACATTCCAGGCGTGTCGTCGCCTGCTTCTCGATGGGGACATTATATACGTCTATAACGTTGTATATCCTAACCTAACACAACCTAATATCGGGGATGTAATATTTTACAACATTCCTGGAATGTCGTCGCCTACTTCTGGATAGGGCCATTATATACATCTATAACGTTGTATATCCTAACCTAAGGCAACCTAACATCTCGAATGTAATATTTTATAACATTCCTGGCGTGTCGTCGCCTGCTTCTCGATGGGGACATTATATACATCTATAACATTGTATATCCTAACCTAAGGCAACCTAACATCTCGGATGTAATATTTTACAATATTCCTGGCATATCGGTCCCTACTTCTCGGTGCAAACATTGTGTACGTCTATAACGATATATATCCTAGCCTAAGGCAACCTAACATCTCGGATGTAATATTTTACAACATTCCTGGCGTGTCGTCGCCTACTTCTCGATGGGGACACTCTATACATCTATAACATTGTATATCCTAACCTAACGCAACCTAACGTTTCGGATGTAATATTTCACAACATTCCTTGCATATCGGTGCCTACGTCTCGGTGAGAACATTATATACGTCTATAACGATATATATCCTAACCTAAGGCAACCTAACACCTCGGATGTAATAGTTGACAACATTCCTGGCGTGTAGGAACGTACTTCTCGGTGGGAACATTGTATACGTCTATAACGTTATATATCCTAGCGTAAGGCGACCTAACATGTCGAATGTAATATTTTACAACATTCCTGGCGTGTCGTCGCCTACTTCTCGATGGGGACATTATATACATCTATAACATTGTATATCCTAACCTAAGGCAACATACCATTTGGGATGTAATATTTTACAACATTCCTGGCATATCGGTCCCTACTTCTCGGTGGAAACATTGTATACATCTGTAACATTGTATATCCTACCCTAAGGCAACCTAACGTCTCGGATGTAATATTTTACAACATTCTGGCGTGTCCTCGCCTGCTTCTCGATGGGGAGATTATATACATCTATAACATTGTATATCCTAACCTAAGGCAACCTAACATCTCGGATGTAATATTTCACAATATTCCTGGCATATCGGTCCCTACTTCTCGGTGCAAACATTGTATACGTCTATAACGATATATATCCTAGCCTAAGGCAACCTAACATCTCGGATGTAATATTTTACAACATTCCTGGCGTGTCGTCGCCTACTTCTCGATGGGGACATTCTATACATCTATAACATTGTATATCCTAACCTAAGGGAACCTAACACCTCGGATGTAATAGCTGACAACATTCCTGGCGTGTAGGCCCGTACTTCTCGGTGGGAACATTGTATACGTCTATAACGTTATATATCCTAGCCTAAGGCAACATTACATCTCGGATGTAATATTTTACAACATTCCTGGCGTGTCGTCGCCTACTTCTCGATGGGGACATTATATACATCTATAACATTGTATATCCTAACCTAAGGCAACCTAACATCTCGGATGTAATATTTTACAACATTCTGGCGTGTCGTCGCCTGCTTCTCGATGGGGAGATTATATACGTCTATAACGTTGTATATCCTAACCTAACGCAACCTAACATTTGGGATGTAATATTTTACAACATTCCTTGCATGTCGGTGCCTACGTCTCGGTGGGAACATTATATACGTCTATAACGATATATATCCTAACCTAAGGCAACCTAACACTTCGGATGTAATAGCTGACAACATTCCTGGCGTGTAGGCCCGTACTTCTCGGTGGGAACATTGTATACGTCTATAACGTTATATATCCTAGCCTAAGGCGACCTAACATGTCGAATGTAATATTTTACATCATTCCTGGCGTGTCGTCGCCTGCTTCTCGATGGGAACATTATATAAGTCTATAACGTTGTGTATCCTAACCTAACGCAACCTAACATCTGGGATGTAATCTTCCTGGCGTGTCGTCGCCTACTTCTGGATGGGGACATTATATACGTCTATAACGTTATATATCCTAACCTAAGGCAACCTAACATCTCGGATGTAATAGTTGACAAAATTCCTCGCGTGTCCGCCCGTACTTCTCGGTGGGAACATTATATACGTCTATAACGTTGTATATCCTAGCCTAAGGCCTCCTAACATGTCGAATGTAATATTTTACAACATTCCTGACGTGTCGTCGCCTACTTCTCGATGGGGACATTATATACATCTATAACATTGTATATCCTAACCCAATGCAACCTAACATCTGGGATGGAATATTTTACAACAGTCCTGGCATATCGGTCCCTACTTCTCGGTGGAAACATTGTATACGTCTATAACGATATATATCCTAGCCTAAGGCAACCTAACATCTCGGATGTAATATTTTACAACATTCCCGGCGTGTCGTCGCCTGCTTCTCGATGGGGACATTATATACGTCTATAACGTTGTATATCCTAACCTAACGCAACCTAACATCTGGGATGTAATATTTTACAAGATTCCTGGCATGTCGGTCCCCAAGTCTCGGTAGGAACATTATATACGTCTATAACGATATATATCTAAACGTAAGGGAACCTAACATCTCGGATGTAATATTTTACAACATTCCTGGCATGTCGGTCCCTACTTCTCGGTGGGAATATTATATACGTCTATAACGTTATATATCATTACCTAAGGCAACCTAACTTCTCGGATGTAATATTTTACAACATTCCTGGCATATCGGTCCCTACTTCTCGGTGGAAACATTGTATACGTCTATAACGATATATATCCTAGCCTAAGGCAACCTAACATCTCGGATCTAATATTTTACAACATTCCAGGCGTGTCGTCGCCTGCCTCTCGATGGGAACATTATATACGTCTATAACGTTGTATATCCTAACCTAAAGCAACCTAACATCTCGGATGTAATATTTTACAACATTCTTGCGTGTCGTCGCCTGCTTCTCGATAGGGAGATTATATACGTCTATAACGTTGTATATCCTAACCTATCGCAACCTAATATTTGGGATGTAATATTTTACAACATTCCTTGCATGTCGGTGCCTACGTCTCGGTGGGAACATTATATACGCCTATAATGATATATATCCTAACCTAAGGCAACCTAACACCTCGGATGTAATAGTTGACAACATTCCTGGCGTGTAGGAACGTACTTCTCGGTGGGAACATTGTATACGTCTATAACGTTATATATCCTAGCCTAAGGCGACCTAACATGTCGAATGTAATATTTTACATCATTCCCGGCGTGTCGTCGCCTGCTTCTCGATGGGAACATTATATACGTCTATAACGTTATATATCATAACCTAAGGCAACCGAACATCTGGGATGTAATATTTTACAACATTCCTGGCATATTGGTCCCTACTTCTCGGTGGAAACATTGTATACGTCTATATCAATATATATCCTAGCCTAAGGCAACCTAACATCTCGGATGTAATATTTTACAACATTCCTGGCGTGTCGTTGCCTACTTCTCGATGGGAACATTATATACGTCTATAACGATATATATCCTAGTCTAAGGCAACCTAACATGTCGAATGTAATATTTTACAACATTCCTGGCGTGTAGTCGCCTGCTTCTCGATGGGGACATAATATACATCTATAACACTGTATATCCTAACCTAAGGCAACCTAACATCTCGGACGTAATATCTTACAACATTCTGGCGTGTCGTCGCCTGCTTCTCGATGGGGACATTATATACGTCTATAACGTTGTATATACTAACCTAACGCAACCTATCATTTGGGATGTAATGTTTTACAACATTGCTGTCGCGTCAGCCCCTATTACTCGGTGGGATCTTTATATACGTCTATAACGATATATATCCTAACCTAAGGCAACCTAACACCTCGGATGTAATAGTTGACAACATTCCTGGCGTGTAGGAAAGTACTTCTCGGTGGGAACATTGTATACGTCTATAACGATATATATCCTAGCCTAAGGCAACCTAACATCTCGGATGTAATATTTTACAACATTCTGGCGTGTCGTCTCCTGCTTCGCGATGGGGACATTATATACGTCTACAATGTTGTATATCCTAACCTAAAGCAACCTAACATCTGGGATGTAATATTTTACAATATTCCTGGCATGTCGGTCCCCAAGTCTCGGTAGGAACATTATATACGTCTACAACGATATATATCCAAATCTAAGGGAACCTAACATCTCGGATGTAATATTTTACAACATTCCTGGCATGTCGGTCCCTACATCTCGGTGGGAACATACTATACGTCTATAACGTTATATATCCTAGCCTAAGGCAACCTAACATGTCGAATGTAATATTTTACAACATTCCTGGCGTGTAGTCGCCTACTTCTCGATGGGGACATTATATACATCTATAACATCGTATATCCTAACCTAAGGCAACATACCATTTGGGATGTAATATTTTACAACATTCCTGGCATATCGGTCCCTACTTCTCGGTGGAAACATTGTATACATCTGTAACATTGTATATCCTACCCTAAGGCAACCTAACGTCTCGGATGTAATATTTTACAACATTCTGGCGTGTCCTCGCCTGCTTCTCGATGGGGAGATTATATACATCTATAACATTGTATATCCTAACCTAAGGCAACCTAACATCTCGGATGTAATATTTTACAATATTCCTGGCATATCGGTCCCTACTTCTCGGTGCAAACATTGTATACGTCTATAACGATATATATCCTAGCCTAAGGCAACCTAACATCTCGGATGTAATATTTTACAACATTCCTGGCGTGTCGTCGCCTACTTCTCGATGGGGACATTCTATACATCTATAACATTGTATATCCTAACCTAAGGGAACCTAACACCTCGGATGTAATAGTTGACAACATTCCTGGCGTGTAGGCCCGTACTTCTCGGTGGGAACATTGTATACGTCTATAACGCTATATATCCTAGCCTAAGGCGACCTAACTTGTCGAATGTAATATTTTACATCATTCCTGGCTTGGCGTCGCCTGCTTCTCGATGGGAACATTATATACGTCTATGAAGTTGTGTATCCTAACCTAACGCAACCTAACATCTGGGATCTAATATTTTACAAGATTCCTGGCATGTCGGTCCCCAAGTCTCGGCAGGGACATTATATACGTCTATAACGATATATATCCAAACCTAAGGGAACCTAACATCTCGGATGTAATATTTTACAACATTCCTGGCATATCGGTCCCTACTTCTCGGTGGGAATATTATATACGTCTATAACGTTATATATCATAACCTAAGGCAACCTAACACCTCGGATGTAATAGCTGACAACATTCCTGTCGTGTAGGCCCGTACTTCTCGGTGGGAACATTGTATACGTCTATAACGTTATATATCCTAGCCTAAGGCAACCTAACATCTCGGATGTAATATTTTACAACATTCCTGGCGTGTCGTCGCCTACTTCTCGATGGGGACATTATATACATCTATAACATTGTATATCCTAACCTAAGGCAACCTAACATCTCGGATGTAATATTTTACAACATTCTGGCGTGTCGTCGCCTGCTTCTCGATGGGGAGATTATATACGTCTATAACGTTGTATATCCTAACCTAACGCAACCTAACATTTGGGATGTAATATTTTACAACATTCCTTGCATGTCGGTGCCTACGTCTCGGTGGGAAAATTATATACGTCTATAACGATATATATCCTAACCTAAGGCAACCTAACACTTCGGATGTAATAGCTGACAACATTCCTGGCGTGTAGGCCCGTACTTCTCGGTGGGAACATTGTATACGTCTATAACGTTATATATCCTAGCCTAAGGCGACCTAACATGTCGAATGTAATATTTTACATCATTCCTGGCGTGTCGTCGCCTGCTTCTCGATGGGAACATTATATAAGTCCATAACGTTGTGTATCCTAACCTAACGCAACCTAACATCTGGGATGTAATCTTCCTGGCGTGTCGTCGCCTACTTCTGGATGGGGACATTATATACGTCTATAACGTTATATATCCTAACCTAAGGCAACCTAACATCTCGGATGTAATAGTTGACAAAATTCCTGGCGTGTCCGCCCGTACTTCTCGGTGGGAACATTATATACTTCTATAGCGTTGTATATCCTAGCCTAAGGCCTCCTAACATGTCGAATGTAATATTTTACAACATTCCTGACGCGTCGGCCCCTATTTTTCGGTGGGAACATTATATACGTCTATAACGTTATATATCCTAGTCTAAGGCAACCTAACATGTCGAATGTAATATTTTACAACATTCCTGGCGTGTCGTCGCCTGCTTCTCGATGGGGACATAGTATACATCAATAACATTGTATATCCTAACCTAAGGCAACCTAACATCTCGGATGTAATATTTTACAACATTCTTGCGTGTCGTCGCCTGCTTCTCGATGGGGAGATTATATACGTCTATAACGTTGTATATCCTAACCTATCGCAACCTAACATTTGGGATGTAATATTTTACAACATTCCTTGCATGTCGGTCCCTACGTCTCGGTGGGAACATTATATACATCTATAACGATATATATCCTAACCTAAGGCAACCTAACACCTCGGATGTAATAGTTGACAACATTCCTGGCGTGTAGGAACGTACTTCTCGGTGGGAACATTGTATACGTCTATAACGTTATATATCCTAGCCTAAGGCGACCTAACATGTCGAATGTAATATTTTACGTCATTCCCGGCGTGTCGTCGCCTGCTTCTCGATGGGAATATTACATACGTCTATAACGTTATATATCATAACCTAAGGCAACCGAACATCTGGGATGTAATATTTTACAACATTCCTGGCATATTGGTCCCTACTTCTCGGTGGAAACATTGTATACGTCTATAATGATATATATCCTAGCCTAAGGCAACCTAACATCTCGGATGTAATATTTTACAACATTCCAGGCGTGTCGTCGCCTGCCTCTCGATGGGAACATTATATACGTCTATAACGTTGTATATCCTAACCTAAAGCAACCTAACATCTGGGATGTAATATTTTACAAGATTCCTGGCATGTCGGTCCCCAAGTCTCGGTAGGAACATTATATACGTCTACAACGATATATATCCAAACCTAAGGGAACCTAACATCTCGGATGTAATATTTTACAACATTCCTGGCATGTCGGTCCCTACTTCTCGGTGGGAATATTATATACGTCTATAACGTTATATATCATAACCTAAGGCAACCTAACATCTCGGATGTAATATTTTACAACATTCCTGGCATATCGGTCCCTACTTCTCGGTGCAAACATTGTATACGTCTATAACGATATATATCCTAGCCTAAGGCAACCTAACATCTCGGATGTAATATTTTACAACATTCCTGGCGTGTCGTCGCCTACTTCTCGATGGGGACATTATATACATCTATAACATTGTATATCCTAACCTAAGGCAACCTAACATCTCGGATGTAATATTTTACAACATTCTTGCGTGTCGTCGCCTGCTTCTCGATAGGGAGATTATATACGTCTATAACGTTGTATATCCTAACCTATCGCAACCTAATACTTGGGATGTAATATTTTACAACATTCCTTGCATGTCGGTGCCTACGTCTCGGTGGGAACACTATATACGCCTATAATGATATATATCCTAACCTAAGGCAACCTAACACCTCGGATGTAATAGTTGACAACATTCCTGGCGTGTAGGAACGTACTTCTCGGTGGGAACATTGTATACGTCTATAACGTTATATATCCTAGCCTAAGGCGACCTAACATGTCGAATGTAATATTTTACATCATTCCTGGCGTGTCGTCGCCTGCTTCTCGATGGGGACATTATATACGTCTATAACGTTATATATCATAACCTAAGGCAACCTAACATCTCGGATGTAATATTTTACAACATTCCTGGCATGTCGGTCCCTGCATCTCGGTGGGAACATTCTATCCGTCTATAACGTTGTATATGCTAACCGAAGGGAACCTAACATCTCGGGTGTAATATTTTGCAACATTCCTGACGCGTCGGCCCCTATTTCTCGGTGGCAATGTTATACACGTCTATAACGTTACATATCCTAGCCTAAGGCAACCTAACATGTCGAATGTAATATTTTACAACATTCTGGCGTGTCGTCGCCTGCTTCTCAAAGGGGACATTATATACGTCTATAACGTTGTATATCCTAACCTAACGCAACCTAACATCTGGGATGTAATATTTTACAACATTCCTGACGCGTCGGCCCCTATTTCTCGGCGTGAACATTATATACGTCTATAACGTTATATATCGTAGCCTAAGGCAACCTAACATGTCGAAAGTAGTATTTTACAACATTCCTGGCGTGTCGTCGCCTACTTCGCGATGGGGACATTATATACATCTATAACGTTGTATATCCTAACCTAATGGAACCTAACATTTCGGGTGTAATATTTTATAACATTCCTGACGCGTCGGGCCCTATTTCTCGGTGGGAATATTATATACGTCTATAACGTTGTATATCCTAACCTAAGGGAACCTAACATTTCGGGTGTAATATTTTGCAACATTCCTGACGCGTCGGCCCCTATTTCTCGGTGGGAATATTATATACGTCTATAACGTTACATATCCTAGCCTAAGGCAGCCTAACATGTCGAATGTAATATTTTACAACATTCTGGCGTGTCGTCGCCTGCTTCTCAAAGGGGACATTATATACGTCTATAACGTTGTATATCCTAACCCAACGCAACCTAACATCTGGGATGTAATATTTTACAACATTCCTGACGCGTCGGCCCCTATTTCTCGGTCGGAACATTATATACGTCTATCACGTTATATATCCTAGCCTAAGGCAACCTAACATATCGGATGTAATATTTTACAACATTCCTGACGCGTCGGCCCCTATTTCTCGGTGGGAACATTATATACGTCTATAACGTCATATATCCTAGCCTAAGGCAACCTAACATCTCGGATGTAATATTTTACAACATTCCTGGCGTGTCGTCGCCTGCTTCTCGATTGGGACAATATACGTCTATAACGTTGCATATCCTAACCCAAAGCAACCTAACTTCTGGGATGTAATATTTTACAACATTCCTGGCATGTCGGTTCCCACGTCTCGGTGGGAACATTATATAAGTCTATAACGATATATATCCTAACCTAAAGCAACCTAACAACTAGGATGTAATATTTTACAACATTCCTGGCATGTCGGTCCCTGCATCTCGGTGGGAACATTCTATCCGTCTATAACGTTGTATATGCTAACCTAAGGGAACCTAACATCTCGGGTGTAACATTTTACAACATTCTTGACGCGTCGGCCCCTATTTCCCGGTGGGAATATTATATACGTCTATAACGTTATATATCGTAGCCTAAGGCAACCTAACATGTCGAAAGTAATATTTTACAACATTCCTGGCGTGTCGTCGCCTACTTCGCGATGGGGACATTATATACATCTATAACGTTGTATATCCTAACCTAAGGGAACCTAACATTTCGGGTGTAATATTTTATAACATTCCTGACGCGTCGGGCCCTATTTCTCGGTGGGAATATTATATACGTCTATAACGTGGTATATCCTAACCTAAGGGAACCTAACATTTCGGGTGTAATATTTTGCAACATTCCTGACGCGTCGGCCCCTATTTCTCGGTGGGAATATTATATACGTCTATAACGTTACATATCCTAGCCTAAGGCAACCTAACATGTCGAATGTAATATTTTACAACATTCTGGCGTGTCGTCGCCTGCTTCTCAAAGGGGACATTATATACGTCTATAACGTTGTATATCCTAACCCAACGCAGCCTAACATCTGAGATGTAATATTTTACAACATTCCTGACGCGTCGGCCCCTATTTCTCGGTCGGAACATTATATACGTCTATCACGTTATATATCCTAGCCTAAGGCAACCTAACATATCGGGTGTAATATTTTACAACATTCCTGACGCGTCGGCCCCTATTTCTCGGTGGGAACATTATATACGTCTATAACGTCATATATCCTAGCCTAAGGCAACCTAACATCTCGGATGTAATATTTTACAACATTCCTGGCGTGTCGTCGCCTGCTTCTCGATTGGGACAATATACGTCTATAACGTTGCATATCCTAACCCAAAGCAACCTAACTTCTGGGATGTAATATTTTACAACATTCCTGGCATGTCGGTTCCCACGTCTCGGTGGGAACATTATATAAGTCTATAACGATATATATCCTAACCTAAAGCAACCTAACAACTAGGATGTAATAGTTTACAACATTCCTGGCATGTCGGTCCCTGCATCTCGGTGGGAACATTCTATCCGTCTATAACGTTGTATATGCTAACCTAAGGGAACCTAACATCTCGGGTGTAACATTTTACAACATTCTTGACGCGTCGGCCCCTATTTCCCGGTGGGATTATTATATACGTCTATAACGTTATATATCCTAACCTAAGGGAACCTAACATATCGGATGTAATATTTTACAACATTCCTGACGCGTCGGCCCCTATTTCTCGGTGGGAACATTATATACGTCTATAATGTTATATATCCTAGCCCAAGGCAACCTAACATCTCGGATGTAATATTTTACTACATTCCTGGCGGGCCGGACCCTACTTCCCGATGGGAACAGTATATACATCTATAGCGTTATATATCCTAGCCTAGGGCAACCTAACGTATGGGTTGTAATATTTTACAACATTCCTGGCGCGTCGGCACCTACTTCTCGGTGGGAACATTATAGAAGTCAATAACGTTATATATCCTAACCTACGGCTACCTAACATGTCGATTGTAATATTTTACAACATTCCTGGCTCGTCGGCCCCTACTTCTCGGTGGGAACATTATATACGTCTATAACGTTATATATCCTAACCTAAGGGAACCTAACATGTCCAATGTAATATTTTGCAATATTCCAGTCACTTCGGCCCCTACTTCTCGGTGGGAACATTATATACGTCTATATCGCTATATATCCTAGCCTAAGGCAATCCTAACATGTCGAATGTAATATATTACAACATTCCAGCACTTCGGCCCCTACTTCTCGGTGGGAACGTTATATACGTCTATAACGTTATATATCCTAGCTTAAGGCAACATAGCATGTCGAATTTAATATTTTACAACATTCCTGGCGCGTCGGCAACTACTTCTCGGTGGGAACAGTATATACGTCTATAACGTTATATATCCTAACCTAAGGCAACCTAACATGGTGAATGTACTATTTTACCACAGTCCTGGCTCGTTGACCCCTACTTCACGGTGGCAACATTATATACGTCTATAATGTTACATATCCTATCCTAAGGCAACATAACATGTCGAATGTAATATTTTACAACATACCAAGAGCGTTGGCCCCTATTTCTAGGTGGGAACATTATATAAATCAATAACGTTATATATCCTAACCTAAGGGAACCTAACATCTCGGATGTAATATTTGACAACATTCCTGACGTGTCGGCCCGTACTTCTCGGTGGGAATATCATATACGTCTATAACGTTATATATCCTAGCCTAAGGCAATCCGAACACGTCGAATGTAATATATTACAACATTCCTGGCGCGTCAGTCCCAACTTCTCGGTGGGAACATTATAGAAGTCAATAACGTTATATATCCTAACCTAAGGCTACCTAACATGCGGAATGTAATATTTTATAACATTCCTGGCACGTCGGCACCTACTTTTCGGTGGGAACATTATATACGTCTATAACGCTATATATCCTAACCTAAGGCAACCTAACATGTCGAATGTAATATTTTACAGCATTCCTGGCGCGCCGGCCCCTACTTCTCGGTGGGAACATTCTATACGTCTATAACGTCATATATCCTAGCCTAAGGCAACCTAACATCTCGGATGTAATATTTTACAACATTCCTGGCGTGTCGTCGCCTGCTTCTCGATTGGGACAATATACGTCTATAACGTTGCATATCCTAACCCAAAGCAACCTAACTTCTGGGATGTAATATTTTACAACATTCCTGGCATGTCGGTTCCCACGTCTCGGTGGGAACATTATATAAGTCTATAACGATATATATCCTAACCTAAAGCAACCTAAAAACTAGGATGTAATAGTTTACAACATTCCTGGCATGTCGGTCCCTGCATCTCGGTGGGAACATTCTATCCGTCTATAACGTTGTATATGCTAACCTAAGGGAACCTAACATCTCGGGTGTAACATTTTACAACATTCTTGACGCGTCGGCCCCTATTTCCCGGTGGGAATATTATATACGTCTATAACGTTATATATCCTACCCTAAGGGAACCTAACATATCGGATGTAATATTTTACAACATTCCTGACGCGTCGGCCCCTATTTCTCGGCGTGAACATTATATACGTCTATAACGTCATATATCCTAGCCTAAGGCAACCTAACATCTCGGATGTAATATTTTACAACATTCCTGGCGTGTCGTCGCCTGCTTCTCGATTGGGACAATATACGTCTATAACGTTGCATATCCTAACCCAAAGCAACCTAACTTCTGGGATGTAATATTTTACAACATAACTGGCATGTCGGTTCCCACGTCTCGGTGGGAACATTATATAAGTCTATAACGATATATATCCTAACCTAAAGCAACCTAACAACTAGGATGTAATAGTTTACAACATTCCTGGCATGTCGGTCCCTGCATCTCGGTGGGAACATTCTATCCGTCTATACCGTTGTATATGCTAACCTAAGGGAACCTAACATCTCGGGTGTAACATTTTACAACATTCTTGACGCGTCGGCCCCTATTTCCCGGTGGGATTATTATATACGTCTATAACGTTATATATCCTAGCCTAAGGCAATCCGAACACGTCGAATGTAATATATTACAACATTCCTAGCGCGTCAGTCCCAACTTCTCGGTGGGAACATTATAGAAGTCAATAACGTTATATATCCTAACCTAAGGCTACCTAACGTGCGGAATGTAATATTTTACAACATTCCTGGCACGTCGGCACCTACTTCTCGGTGGGATCACTACATACGTCTATAACGCTATATATCCTAGCCTAAGGCAACCTAACATGTCGAATGTAATATTTTACCACAATCCTGGCTCGTTGGCCCCTACTTCACGGTGGCAGCATTATATACGTCTATAATGTTACATATCCTATCCTAAGGCAACATAACATCTCGGATGTAATATTTTACAACATTCCTCGCGCGCCGGCCCCTACTTCTCGGTGGGAACATTATATACGTCGATAACGTTATATACCCTAACCGAAGGGAACCTAACACCTCGGATGTAATATTTTACTACATTCCTGGCACGTCGGCCCCTACTTTTCGGTGGGAACATTATATACGTCTATAACGTTACATATCCTAACCTAAGGCAACCTAACATGTCGAATGTAATATTTTACAGCATTCCTGGCTCGTCGGCCCCTACTTCTCGGTGGGAACATTATATACGTCTATAACGTTATATATCCTAGCCTAAGGCAACCTAACATCTCGGATGTAATATTTTACTACATTCCTGGCGCGCTGGCCCCTACTTCTCGGTGGGAACATTATATACGTCTATAACGCCATATATCCTAACCTAAGGCAACCTAACATCTCGGATGTAATATTTTACTACATTCCTGGCACGTCGGCCCCTACTTCTCGGTGGGAACATTATATACGTCTATAACTCTATATATCCTAGCCTAAGGCAAACTAACATGTCGAATGTAATATTTTACAACATTCCCGTCACTTCGGCCCCTACTTCTCGGTGGGAACTTTATATACGTCTATAACGTTATATATCCTAGTTTACGGCAACCTAACATCTCGGATGTAATATATAATATATATTATTTTACTACATTCGTGGCGCACCGGCCCCTACTTCTCGGTGGGAACATTATATACGTCTATAACGTTATATATCCTAGCCTAAGGCAATCCTAACATCTCGGATGTAATATTTTACAACATTCCTGGCGCGTCGGCACCTACTTCTCGGTGGGAACATTATATAAGTCTATAACGCTATATATCCTAGCCTAAGGCAAACTAACATGTCGAATGTAATATTTTACAACATTCCCGTCACTTCGGCACCTACTTCTCGGTGGGAACATTATATACGTCTATAACGTTATATATCTTAGCCTAAGGCAACCTAACATCCCGGATGTTATATTTTACTACAGTCCCGGCGCGCCGGCCCCTACTTCTCGGTGGGAACATTATATAAGTCTACAACGTTATATATCCTAGCCTAAGGTAATCCTAACATCTCGGATGTAATATTTTACAACATTCCTGGCGCGTCGGCACCTACTTCACGGTGGGAACAGTATATAAGTCTATAACGTTATATATCCTAACCTAAGGCAACCTAACATCTCGGATGTCATATTTTACTACATTCCTGGCACGTCGGCCCCTAATTCTCGGTGGGAACATTATATACGTCTATAACGTTATATATCCTGGTCTAAGGCAACCTAACATCTCGGATGTAATATTTTACTACATTCGTGGCGCACGGGCACCTACTACTCGGTGGGAACATTATATACGTCTATAGCGTTATATATCCTAGCCTAAGGCAATCATAACATCTCGGATGTAATATTTTACAACATTCCTGGCACGTCGGCCCCTACTTCTCGGTGGGAACATTATATACGTCTATAACGTTATATATCCTAGCCTAAGGTAATCCTAACATCTCGGATGTAATATTTTACAACATTCCTGGCGCGTCGGCACCTACTTCTAGGTGGGAACAGTATATAAGTCTATAACGTTATATATCCTAACCTAAGGCAACCTAACATCTCGGATGTAATATTTTACAACATTCCTGGTCGTCGGCCCCTACTTCTCGGTGGGAACATTATATACTCCTATAACGTTACTTATCCTAGCCGAAGGCAACCTAACATCTCGGATGTAATATTTTACCACATTCGTGGCGCACCGGCCCCTACTCCTCGGTGGAAACATTATATACGTCTATAACGTTATATATCCTAGCCTAAGGCAATCCTAACATCTCGGATGTAATATTTTACAACATTCCTGGCGCGTCGGCACCTACTTCTCGGTGGGAGCATTATATACGCCTATAACGTTATATATCCTAACCTGAGGAAACCTAACACCTCGAATGTAATGTTATACAACATTCCTCGCGTGTCGGTCCCTATTTCTCGGTGGGAACATTATATATGTCTATAACGCTATATGTCCTAGCCTGAGACAACCTAGCATGTCGAATATTATATTTTACAATATTCCTGGCGCGTCGGCAACTACTTCTCGGTGGGAACTGCATATACGTCTATAACGTTATATATCCTAACCTAAGACAACTTGACATGTCGAGCGTAATATTTTACTACATTCCTGGCTCGTCGGCCCCTACTTCTCGGTGGGAACATTATATACGTCTATAACGCCATATATCCTAACCTAAGGCAACCTAACATCTCGGATGTAATACTTTACTACATTCCTGGCACGTCGGCCCCTACTTCTCGGTGGGAACATTATATACGTCTATAACTCTATATATCCTAGCCTAAGGCAAACTAACATGTCGAATGTAATATTTTACAACATTCCCGTCACTTCGGCCCCTACTTCTCGGTGGGAACTTTATATACGTCTATAACGTTATATATCCTAGTTTACGGCAACCTAACATCTCGGATGTAATATATAATATATATTATTTTACTACATTCGTGGCGCACCGGCCCCTACTTCTCGGTGGGAACATTATATACGTCTATAACGTTATATATCCTAGCCTAAGGCAATCCTAACATCTCGGATGTAATATTTTACAACATTCCTGGCGCGTCGGCACCTACTTCTCGGTGGGAACATTATATAAGTCTATAACGCTATATATCCTAGCCTAAGGCAAACTAACATGTCGAATGTAATATTTTACAACATTCCCGTCACTTCGGCACCTACTTCTCGGTGGGAACATTATATACGTCTATAACGTTATATATCTTAGCCTAAGGCAACCTAACATCCCGGATGTTATATTTTACTACAGTCCCGGCGCGCCGGCCCCTACTTCTCGGTGGGAACATTATATAAGTCTACAACGTTATATATCCTAGCCTAAGGTAATCCTAACATCTCGGATGTAATATTTTACAACATTCCTGGCGCGTCGGCACCTACTTCACGGTGGGAACAGTATATAAGTCTATAACGTTATATATCCTAACCTAAGGCAACCTAACATCTCGGATGTCATATTTTACTACATTCCTGGCACGTCGGCCCCTACTTCTCGGTGGGAACATTATATACGTCTATAACGCTATATATCCTAGCCTAAGGCAAACTAACATGTCGAATGTAATATTTTACAGCATTCCCGTCACTTCGGCCCCTACTTCTCGGTGGGAACTTTATATACGTCTATAACGTTATATATCCTAGCCTAAGGCAACCTAACATCTCGGATGTAATATTTTACCACATTCGTGGCGCACCGGCCCCTACTCCTCGGTGGAAACATTATATACGTCTATAACGTTATATATCCTAGCCTAAGGCAATCCTAACATCTCGGATGTAATATTTTACTACATTCCTGGCGCGCTGGCCCCTATTTCTCGGTGGGAACATTATATACGTCTATAACGCCATATATCCTAACCTAAGGCAACCTAACATCTCGGATGTAATATTTTACTACATTCCTGGCACGTCGGCCCCTACTTCTCGGTGGGAACATTATATACGTCTATAACTCTATATATCCTAGCCTAAGGCAAACTAACATGTCGAATGTAATATTTTACAACATTCCCGTCACTTCGGCCCCTACTTCTCGGTGGGAACTTTATATACGTCTATAACGTTATATATCCTAGTTTACGGCAACCTAACATCTCGGATGTAATATATAATATATATTATTTTACTACATTCGTGGCGCACCGGCCCCTACTTCTCGGTGGGAACATTATATACGTCTATAACGTTATATATCCTAGCCTAAGGCAATCCTAACATCTCGGATGTAATATTTTACAACATTCCTGGCGCGTCGGCACCTACTTCTCGGTGGGAACATTATATAAGTCTATAACGCTATATATCCTAGCCTAAGGCAAACTAACATGTCGAATGTAATATTTTACAACATTCCCGTCACTTCGGCACCTACTTCTCGGTGGGAACATTATATACGTCTATAACGTTATATATCTTAGCCTAAGGCAACCTAACATCCCGGATGTTATATTTTACTACAGTCCCGGCGCGCCGGCCCCTACTTCTCGGTGGGAACATTATATAAGTCTACAACGTTATATATCCTAGCCTAAGGTAATCCTAACATCTCGGATGTAATATTTTACAACATTCCTGGCGCGTCAGCACCTACTTCACGGTGGGAACAGTATATAAGTCTATAACGTTATATATCCTAACCTAAGGCAACCTAACATTTCGGATGTCATATTTTACTACATTCCTGGCACGTCGGCCCCTACTTCTCGGTGGGAACATTATATACGTCTATAACGCTATATATCCTAGCCTAAGGCAAACTAACATGTCGAATGTAATATTTTACAGCATTCCCGTCACTTCGGCCCCTACTTCTCGGTGGGAACATTATATACGTCTATAACGTTATATATCCTAGCCTAAGGTAATCCTAACATCTCGGATGTAATATTTTAGAACATTCCTGGCGCGTCGGCACCTACTTCTAGGTGGGAACAGTATATAAGTCTATAACGTTATATATCCTAACCTAAGGCAACCTAACATCTCGGATGTAATATTTTACAACATTCCTGGTCGTCGGCCCCTACTTCTCGGTGGGAACATTATATACTCCTATAACGTTACTTATCCTAGCCTAAGGCAACCTAACATCTCGGATGTAATATTTTACCACATTCGTGGCGCACCGGCCCCTACTCCTCGGTGGAAACATTATATACGTCTATAACGTTATATATCCTAGCCTAAGGCAATCCTAACATCTCGGATGTAATATTTTACAACATTCCTGGCACGTCGGCACCTACTTCTCGGTGGGATCACTACATACGTCTATAACGCTATATATCCTAGCCTAAGGCAACCTAACATGTCGAATGTAATATTTTACCACAATCCTGGCTCGTTGGCCCCTACTTCACGGTGGCAACATTATATACGTCTATAATGTTACATATCCTATCCTAAGGCAACATAACATCTCGGATGTAATATTTTACAACATTCCTCGCGCGCCGGCCCCAACTTTTCGGTGGGAACATTATATACGTCTATATCGCTATATATACTAGCCTAAGGCAACCTAACATGTCGAATGTAATATTTTACAGCATTCCTGGCGCGCCGGCCCCTACTTCTCGGTGGGAACATTATATACGTCTATAACGTTACATATCCTAACCTAAGGCAACCTAACATGTCGAATGTAATATTTTACAGCATTCCTGGCGCGCAGGCCCCTACTTCTCGGTGGGAACATTATATACGTCTATAACGTTACATATCCTAACCTAAGGCAACCTAACATGTCGAATGTAATATTTTACGACATTCCTGGCGCGTGGGCCCCTACTTCTCGGTGGGAACATTATATAAGTCAATAACGTTATATATCCTAACCTATGGCAACCTAACATCTCGGATGTAATATTTTACTACATTCCTGGCACGTCGGCCCCTACTTCTCGGTGAGAACATTATATACGTCTATAACGTGATATGTCCTAGCCTAAGGCAATCCTATCATCTCGGAAGTAATATTTTACAACATTCCTGGGGCGTCGGCATCTACTTCTCGGTGGGAACAGTATATAAGTCAATAACGTTATATATCCTAACCTAAGGCAACCTAACATCTCGGATGTAATATTTTACTACATTCCTAGCACGTCTATATGTCCTAGCCTGAGACAACCTAGCATGTCGAATATTATATTTTACAATATTCCTGGTGCGTCGGCAACTACTTCTCGGTGGGAACTGCATATACGTCTATAACGTTATATATCCTAACCTAAGACAACTTGACATGTCGAGCGTAATATTTTACTACATTCCTGGCTCGTCGGCCCCTACTTCTCGGTGGGAACATTATATACGTCTATAACGTTATATATCCTAGCCTAAGGCAACCTAACATCTCGGATGTAATATTTTACTACATTCCTGGCGCCCTGGCCCCTACTTCTCGGTGGGAACATTATATACGTCTATAACGCCATATATCCTAACCTAAGGCAACCTAACATCTCGGATGTAATATTTTACTACATTCCTGGCACGTCGGCCCCTACTTCTCGGTGGGAACATTATATACGTCTATAACTCTATATATCCTAGCCTAAGGCAAACTGACATGTCGAATGTAATATTTTACAACATTCCCGTCACTTCGGCCCCTACTTCTCGGTGGGAACCTTATATACGTCTATAACGTTATATATCCTAGTTTACGGCAACCTAACATCTCGGATGTAATATATAATATATATTATTTTACTACATTCGTGGCGCACCGGCCCCTACTTCTCGGTGGGAACATTATATACGTCTATAACGTTATATATCCTAGCCTAAGGCAATCCTAACATCTCGGATGTAATATTTTACAACATTCCTGGCGCGTCGGCACCTACTTCTCGGTGGGAACATTATATAAGTCTATAACGCTATATATCCTAGCCTAAGGCAACCTAACATGTCGAATGTAATATTTTACGACAATCCTGGCTCGTTGGCCCCTACTTCACGGTGGCAACATTATATACGTCTATAACGTTATATATTCTAGCCTAAGGCAACCTAACATCTCGGATGTAATATTTTACTACATTCCTGTCTCGTTGGCCCCTACTTCACGGTGGGAACATTATATACGCCTATAATGTTACATATCCTAGGCTAAGGCAACCTAACACGTCGAATATAATATTTTACAACATTCCAGCACTTCGGCCCCTACTTCTCGGTGGGAACGTTATATACGTCTATAACGTTATATATCCTAGCTTAAGGCAACATAGCATGTCGAATTTAATATTTTACAACATTCCTGGCGCGTCGGCAACTACTTCTCGGTGGGAACAGTATATACGTCTATAACGTTATATATCCTAACCTAAGGCAACCTAACATGGTGAATGTACTATTTTACCACAGTCCTGGCTCGTTGACCCCTACTTCACGGTGGCAACATTATATACGTCTATAATGTTACATATCCTATCCTAAGGCAACATAACATGTCGAATGTAATATTTTATAACATACGAAGAGCGTTGGCCCCTATTTCTAGGTGGCAACATTATATAAATCAATAACGTTATATATCCTAACCTAAGGGAACCTAACATCTCGGATGTAATATTTGACAACATTCCTGACGTGTCGGCCCGTACTTCTCGGTGGGAATATCATATACGTCTATAACGTTATATATCCTAGCATAAGGCAATCCGAACACGTCGAATGTAATATATTACAACATTCCTGGCGCGTCAGTCCCAACTTCTCGGTGGGAACATTATAGAAGTCAATAACGTTATATATCCTAACCTAAGGCTACCTAACGTGCGGAATGTAATATTTTACAACATTCCTGGCACGTCGGCACCTACTTCTCGGTGGGATCACTACATACGTCTATAACGCTATATATCCTAGCCTAAGGCAACCTAACATGTCGAATGTAATATTTTACCACAATCCTGGCTCGTTGGCCCCTACTTCACGGTGGCAACATTATATACGTCTATAATGTTACATATCCTATCCTAAGGCAACATAACATCTCGGATGTAATATTTTACAACATTCCTCGCGCGCCGGCCCCTACTTCTCGGTGGGAACATTATATACGTCGATAACGTTATATACCCTAACCGAAGGGAACCTAACACCTCGGATGTAATATTTTACTACATTCCTGGCACGTCGGCCCCTACTTTTCGGTGGGAACATTATATACGTCTATAACGTTACATATCCTAACCTAAGGCAACCTAACATGTCGAATGTAATATTTTACAGCATTCCTGGCGCGCCGGCCCCTACTTCTCGGTGGGAACATTATATACGTCTATAACGTTACATATCCTAACCTAAGGCAACCTAACATGTCGAATGTAATATTTTACAACATTCCTGGCGCGTGGGCCCCTACTTCTCGGTGGGAACATTATATACTCCTATAACGTTACTTATCCTAGCCTAAGGCAACCTAACATCTCGGATGTAATATTTTACCACATTCGCGGCGCACCGGCCCCTACTCCTCGGTGGAAACATTATATACGTCTATAACGTTATATATCCTAGCCTAAGGCAATCCTAACTTCTCGGATGTAATATTTTACAACATTCCTGGCGCGTCGGCACCTACTTCTCGGTGGGAGCATTATATACGCCTATAACGTTATATATGCTAACCTAAGGAAACCTAACACCTCGAATGTAATGTTATACAACATTCCTGGCGTGTCGGTCCCTATTTCTCAATGGGAACATTATATATGTCTATAACGCCATATGTCCTAGCCTGAGACAACCTAGCATGTCAAATATAATATATTACAATATTCCTGGCGCGTCGGCAACTACTTCTCGGTGGGAACTGTATATACGTCTATAACGTTATATATCCTAACCTAAGACAACTTAACATGTCGAGCGTAATATTTTACAACACTCCTGGCTCGTCGGCCTCTACCTCTCGGTGGGAACATCATATACGTCTATAACGTTATATATCCTAACCTAAGGCAACTTAACATGTCGAATGTAATATTTTCCCACATTCCTGGCGCGCTGGCCCCTACTTCTCGGTGGGAACATTATATACGTCTATAACGCCATATATCCTAACCTAAGGCAACGTAACATCTCGGATGTAATATTTTACTACATTCGTGGCGCACCGGCCCCTACTTCTCGGTGGGAACATTATTTACGTCTATAACGTTATATATCCTAGGCTAAGGCAATCCTAACATGTCGATTGTATAATTATACAACATTCCTGGCGAGTCGGCCCCTATTTCTCCGTGGGAACATTATATAAGTCAATAACGTTATATATCCTAACCTAAGGTAACCTAACATCTCGGATGTAATATTTTACTACATTCCTGGCTCGTCGGCCCCTACTTCTCGGTGGGAACATTATATACATCTATAACGTTACTATTCCTAGCCTAACGCAACCTAACATCTCGGATGTAATATTTTACTACATTCGTGGCGCACCGGCCCCTACTTCTCGGTGGGAACATTATATACGTCTATAACGTTATATATCCTAGCCTAAGGCAATCGTAACATCTCGGATGTAATATTTTACAACATTCCTGGCGCGTCGGCACCTACTTCTCGGTGGGAACATTATATACGTCTATAACGTTATATATCCTAACCTGAGGAAACCTAACATGTCGAATGTAATATTTTACCACAATCCTGGCTCGTTGGCCCCTACTTCACGGTGGCAACATTATATACGTCTATAATGCTACATATCCTATCCTAAGGCAACATAACATCTCGGATGTAATATTTTACAACATTCCTCGCGCGCCGGCCCCTACTTCTCGGTGGGAACATTATATACGTCGATAACGTTATATACCCTAACCGAAGGGAACCTAATACCTCGGATGTAATATTTTACTACATTCCTGGCACGTCGGCCCCTACTTTTCGGTGGGAACATTATATACGTCTATAACGTTACATATCCTAACCTAAGGCAACCTAACATGTCGAATGTAATATTTTACAGCATTCCTGGCGCGCCGGCCCCTACTTCTCGGTGGGAACATTATATACGTCTATAACGTTACATATCCTAACCTAAGGCAACCTAACATGTCGAATGTAATATTTTACAACATTCCTGGCGCGTGGGCCCCTACTTCTCGGTGGGAACATTATATACTCCTATAACGTTACTTATCCTAGCCTAAGGCAACCTAACATCTCGGATGTAATATTTTACCACATTCGCGGCGCACCGGCCCCTACTCCTCGGTGGAAACATTATATACGTCTACAACGTTATATATCCTAGCCTAAGGCAATCCTAACTTCTCGGATGTAATATTTTACAACATTCCTGGCGCGTCGGCACCTACTTCTCGGTGGGAGCATTATATACGCCTATAACGTTATATATGCTAACCTAAGGAAACCTAACACCTCAAATGTAATGTTATACAACATTCCTGGCGTGTCGGTCCCTATTTCTCAATGGGAACATTATATATGTCTATAACGCCATATGTCCTAGCCTGAGACAACCTAGCATGTCAAATATAATATATTACAATATTCCTGGCGCGTCGGCAACTACTTCTCGGTGGGAACTGTATATACGTCTATAACGTTATATATCCTAACCTAAGACAACTTAACATGTCGAGCGTAATATTTTACAACACTCCTGGCTCGTCGGCCTCTACCTCTCGGTGGGAACATCATATACGTCTATAACGTTATATATCCTAACCTAAGGCAACTTAACATGTCGAATGTAATATTTTCCCACATTCCTGGCGCGCTGGCCCCTACTTCTCGGTGGGAACATTATATACGTCTATAACGCCATATATCCTAACCTAAGGCAACGTAACATCTCGGATGTAATATTTTACTACATTCGTGGCGCACCGGCCCCTACTTCTCGGTGGGAACATTATTTACGTCTATAACGTTATATATCCTAGGCTAAGGCAATCCTAACATGTCGATTGTATAATTATACAACATTCCTGGCGAGTCGGCCCCTATTTCTCCGTGGGAACATTATATAAGTCAATAACGTTATATATCCTAACCTAAGGTAACCTAACATCTCGGATGTAATATTTTACTACATTCCTGGCTCGTCGGCCCCTACTTCTCGGTGGGAACATTATATACATCTATAACGTTACAATTCCTAGCCTAACGCAACCTAACATCTCGGATGTAATATTTTACTACATTCGTGGCGCACCGGCCCCTACTTCTCGGTGGGAACATTATATACGTCTATAACGTTATATATCCTAGCCTAAGGCAATCGTAACATCTCGGATGTAATATTTTACAACATTCCTGGCGCGTCGGCACCTACTTCTCGGTGGGAACATTATATACGTCTATAACGTTATATATCCTAACCTGAGGAAACCTAACACCTCGAATGTAATGTTATACAACATTCCTCGCGTGTCGGTCCCTATTTCTCGGTGGGAACATTATATATGTCTATAACGCTATATGTCCTAGCCTGAGACAACCTAGCATGTCGAATATAATATTATACAATATTCCTGGCGCGTCGGCAACTACTTCTCGGTGGGAACTGTATATACGACTATAACGTTATATATCCTAATCTAAGACAACTTATCATGTCGAATGTAATATTTTACTACATTCCTGGCACGTCGGCCCCTACTTCTCGGAGGGAACATTATATACGTCTATAACGTTATATATCCTAGCCTAAGGCAACCTAACATCTCGGATGTAATATTTTACAACATTCCTGGCGCGTCGGCACCTATTTCTCGGTGGGAACATTATATATGTCTATAACGTTATATATCCTAACCTAAGGGAACCTAACCCCTCGGATGTAATGTTTTACAACATTCCTGGCGAGTCGGCCCCTATTTCTCCGTGGGAACATTATATAAGTCAATAACGTTATATATCCTAACCTAAGGCAACCTAACATCTCGGATGTAATATTTTACTACATTCCTGGCACGTCGGCCCCTACTTCTCGGTGGGAACATTATATACGTCTATAACGTTATATATCCTAGCCTAAGGTAATCCTAACATCTCGGATGTAATATTTTACAACATTCCTGGCGCGTCGGCACCTACTTCTATGTGGGAACAGTATATAAGTCTATAACGTTATATATCCTAACCTAAGGCAACCTAACATCTCGGATGTAATATTTTACAACATTCCTGGTCGTCGGCCCCTACTTCTCGGTGGGAACATTATATACTCCTATAACGTTACTTATCCTAGCCTAAGGCAACCTAACATCTCGGATGTAATATTTTACCACATTCGTGGCGCACCGGCCCCTACTCCTCGGTGGAAACATTATATACGTCTATAACGTTATATATCCTAGCCTAAGGCAATCCTAACATCTCGGATGTAATATTTTACAACATTCCTGGCGCGTCGGAACCTACTTCTCGGTGGGAGCATTATATACGCCTATAACGTTATATATCCTAACCTGAGGAAACCTAACACCTCGAATGTAATGTTATACAACATTCCTCGCGTGTCGGTCCCTATTTCTCGGTGGGAACATTATATATGTCTATAACGCTATATGTCCTAGCCTGAGACAACCTAGCATGTCGAATATTATATTTTACAATATTCCCGGCGCGTCGGCAACTACTTCTCGGTGGGAACTGCATATACGTCTATAACGTTATATATCCTAACCTAAGACAACTTGACATGTCGAGCGTAATATTTTACTACATTCCTGGCTCGTCGGCCCCTACTTCTCGGTGGGAACATTATATAAGTCAATAACGTTATATATCCTAACCTAAGGCAACCTAACATCTCGGATGTAATATTTTACTACATTCCTGGCACGTCGGCCCCTACTTCTCGGTGGGAACATTATATACGTCTATAACGTTATATATCCTAGCCTAAGGTAATCCTAACATCTCGGATGTAATATTTTACAACATTCCTGGCGCGTCGGCACCTACTTCTCGGTGGGAGCATTATATACGCCTATAACGTTATATATCCTAACCTAAGGAAACCTAATACCTCGAATGTAATGTTATACAACATTCCTGGCGTGTCGGTCCCTATTTCTCAATGGGAACATTATATATGTCTATAACGCCATATGTCCTAGCCTGAGACAACCTAGCATGTCAAATATAATATATTACAATATTCCTGGCGCGTCGGCAACTACTTCTCGGTGGGAACTGTATATACGTCTATAATGTTATATATCCTAACCTAAGACAACTTAACATGTCGAGCGTAATATATTACAACATTCCTGGCTCGTCGGCCTCTACCTCTCGGTGGGAACATCATATACGTCTATAGCGTTATATATCCTAGCCTAAGACAACCTAACATGTCGAATGTAATATTTTACAGCATTCCAGGCGCGTCGGCCCCTACTTCTCGGTGGGAACATTATATACGTCTATAACGCTATATATCCTAACCTAAGGCAACCTAACGTCTCGGATGTAATATTTTACTACATTCCTGGCACGTCGGCCCCTACTTCTCGGTGGGAACATTATATACGTCTATAACGTTATATATCCTAACCTGAGGCAATCCTTACATCTCGGATGTAATATTTTACAACATTCCAGGCGCGTCGGCACCTACTTCTCGGTGGGAACATTATATACGTCTATAACGTTATATATCCTAACCTAAGGGAAACTAACACCTCGGATGTAATGTTTTACAACATTCCTGGCGTGTCGGCCCCTATTTCTCGGTGGGAACATTGTATATGTCTATAACGCTATATGTCCTAGCCTGAGACAACCTGACATGTCGAATATAATATTTTACAACATTCCTGGCGCGTCGGCATTTACTTCTCGGTGGGAACAGTATATAAGTCAATAACGTTATATATCCTAACCTAAGGCAACCTAACATCTCGGATGTAATATTTTACTACATTCCTGGCACGTCGGCCCCTACTTCTCGGTGCGAACATTATATACGTCTATAACGTTATATATCCTAACCTGAGGCAATCCTAACATCTCGGATGTAATATTTTACAACATTCCTGGCGCGTCGGCACCTACTTCTCGGTGGGAACAGTATATAAGTCTATAACGTTATATATCCTAACCTAAGGCAACCTAACATCTCGGATGTCATATCTTACTACATTCCTGGCACGTCGGCCCCTACTTCTCGGTGGGAACATTATATACGTCTATAACGCTATATATCCTAGCCTAAGGCAAACTAACATGTCGAATGTAATATTTTACAGCATTCCCGACACATCGGCCCCTCCTTCTCGGTGGGAACTTTATATACGTCTATAACGTTATATATCCTAGTCTAAGGCAACCTAACATCTCGGATGTAATATTTTACTACATTCGTGGCGCACCGGCACCTACTACTCGGTGGGAACATTATATACGTCTATAGCGTTATATATCCTAGCCTAAGGCAATCCTAACATCTCGGATGTAATATTTTACAACATTCCTGGCGCGTCGGCACCTATTTCTCGGTGGGAACATTATATATGTCTATAACGTTATATATCCTAACCTAAGGCAACCTAACATCTCGGATGTCATATCTTACTACATTCCTGGCACGTCGGCCCCTACTTCTCGGTGGGAACATTATATACGTCTATAACGCTATATATCCTAGCCTAAGGCAAACTAACATGTCGAATGTAATATTTTACAGCATTCCCGACACATCGGCCCCTCCTTCTCGGTGGGAACTTTATATACGTCTATAACGTTATATATCCTAGTCTAAGGCAACCTAACATCTCGGATGTAATATTTTACTACATTCTTGGCGCACCGGCACCTACTACTCGGTGGGAACATTATATACGTCTATAGCGTTATATATCCTAGCCTAAGGCAATCCTAACATCTCGGATGTAATATTTTACAACATTCCTGGCGCGTCGGCACCTATTTCTCGGTGGGAACATTATATATGTCTATAACGTTATATATCCTAACCTAAGGGAACCTAACTCCTCGGATGTAATGTTTTACAACATTCCTAGCGAGTCGGCCCCTATTTCTCCGTGGGAACATTATATAAGTCAATAACGTTATATATCCTAACCTAAGGCAACCTAACATCTCGGATGTAATATTTTACTACATTCCTGGTCGTCGGCAACTACTTCTCGGTGGGAACATTATATACTCCTATAACGTTACTTATCCTAGCCTAAGGCAACCTAACATCTCGGATGTAATATTTTACCACATTCGTGGCGCACCGGCCCCTACTCCTCGGTGGAAACATTATATACGTCTATAACGTTATATATCCTAGCCTAAGGCAATCCTAACTTCTCGGAAGTAATATTTTACAACATTCCTGGCGCGTCGACACCTACTTCTCGGTGGGAGCATTATATACGCCTATAACGTTATATATGCTAACCTAAGGAAACCTAACACCTCGAATGTAATGTTATACAACATTCCTGGCGTGTCGGTCCCTATTTCTCAATGGGAACATTATATATGTCTATAACGCCATATGTCCTAGCCTGAGACAACCTAGCATGTCAAATATAATATATTACAATATTCCTGGCGCGTCGGCAACTACTTCTCGGTGGGAACTGTATATACGTCTATAACGTTATATATCCTAACCTAAGACAACTTAACATGTCGAGCGTAATATTTTACAACACTCCTGGCTCGTCGGCCTCTACCTCTCGGTGGGAACATCATATACGTCTATAACGTTATATATCCTAACCTAAGGCAACTTAACATGTCGAATGTAATATTTTCCCACATTCCTGGCGCGCTGGCCCCTACTTCTCGGTGGGAACATTATATACGTCTATAACGCCATATATCCTAACCTAAGGCAACCTAACATTTCGGATGTAATATTTTACTACATTCGTGGCGCACCGGCCCCTACTTCTCGGTGGGAACATTATTTACGTCTATAACGTTATATATCCTAGGCTAAGGCAATCCTAACATGTCGATTGTATAATTATACAACATTCCTGGCGAGTCGGCCCCTATTTCTCCGTGGGAACATTATATAAGTCAATAACGTTATATATCCTAACCTAAGGTAACCTAACATCTCGGATGTAATATTTTACTACATTCCTGGCTCGTCGGCCCCTACTTCTCGGTGGGAACATTATATACATCTATAACGTTACTATTCCTAGCCTAACGCAACCTAACATCTCGGATGTAATATTTTACTACATTCGTGGCGCACCGGCCCCTACTTCTCGGTGGGAACATTATATACGTCTATAACGTTATATATCCTAGCCTAAGGCAATCGTAACATCTCGGATGTAATATTTTACAACATTCCTGGCGCGTCGGCACCTACTTCTCGGTGGGAACATTATATACGTCTATAACGTTATATATCCTAACCTGAGGAAACCTAACACCTCGAATGTAATGTTATACAACATTCCTCGCGTGTCGGTCCCTATTTCTCGGTGGGAACATTATATATGTCTATAACGCTATATGTCCTAGCCTGAGACAACCTAGCATGTCGAATATAATATTTTACAATATTCCTGGCGCGTCGGCAACTACTTCTCGGTGGGAACTGTATATACGACTATAACGTTATATATCCTAATCTAAGACAACTTATCATGTCGAATGTAATATTTTACTACATTCCTGGCACGTCGGCCCCTACTTCTCGGAGGGAACATTATATACGTCTATAACGTTATATATCCTAGCCTAAGGCAACCTAACATCTCGGATGTTATATTTTACTACATTCCTGGCGCGCCGGCCCCTACTTCTCGGTGGGAACATTATATACGTCTATAACGTTATATATCCTAGCCTAAGACAACCTAACATGTCGAATGTAATATTTTACAGCATTCCTGGCGCGTCGGCTCCTACTTCTCGGTGGGAACATTATATACGTCTATAACGCTATATATCCTAACCTAAGGCAACCTAACGTCTCGGATGTAATATTTTACTACATTCCTGGCACGTCGGCCCCTACTTCTCGGTGGGAACATTATATACGTCTATAACGTTATATATCCTAACCTGAGGCAATCCTAACATCTCGGATGTAATATTTTACAACATTCCAGGCGCGTCGGCACCTACTTTGCGGTGGGAACATTATATACGTCTATAACGTTATATATCCTAACCTAAGGGAAACTAACACCTCGGATGTAATGTTTTACAACATTCCTGGCGTGTCGGCCCCTATTTCTCGGTGGGAACATTGTATATGTCTATAACGCTATATGTCCTAGCCTGAGACAACCTGACATGTCGAATATAATATTTTACAACATTCCTGGCGCGTCGGCATTTACTTCTCGGTGGGAACAGTATATAAGTCAATGACGTTATATATCCTAACCTAAGGCAACCTAACATCTCGGATGTAATATTTTACTACATTCCTGGCACGTCGGCCCCTACTTCTAGGTGGGAACATTATATACGTCTATAACGTTATATATCCTAACCTGAGGCAATCCTAACATCTCGGATGTAATATTTTACAACATTCCTGGCGCGTCGGCACCTACTTCTCGGTGGGAACAGTATATAAGTCTATAACGTTATATATCCTAACCTAAGGCAACCTAACATCTCGGATGTCATATTTTACTACATTCCTGGCACGTCGGCCCCTACTTCTCGGTGGGAACATTATATACGTCTATAACGCTATATATCCTAGCCTAAGGCAAACTAACATGTCGAATGTAATATTTTACAGCATTCCCGTCACTTCGGCCCCTACTTCTCGGTGGGAACTTTATATACGTCTATAACGTTATATATCCTAGTCTAAGGCAACCTAACATCTCGGATGTAATATTTTACTACATTCGTGGCGCACCGGCACCTACTACTCGGTGGGAACATTATATACGTCTATAGCGTTATATATCCTAGCCTAAGGCAATCCTAACATCTCGGATGTAATATTTTACAACATTCCTGGCGCGTCGGCACCTATTTCTCGGTGGGAACATTATATATGTCTATAACGTTATATATCCTAGCCTAAGGCAATCCTAACTTCTCGGAAGTAATATTTTACAACATTCCTGGCGCGTCGACACCTACTTCTCGGTGGGAGCATTATATACGCCTATAACGTTATATATGCTAACCTAAGGAAACCTAACACCTCGAATGTAATGTTATACAACATTCCTGGCGTGTCGGTCCCTATTTCTCAATGGGAACATTATATATGTCTATAACGCCATATGTCCTAGCCTGAGACAACCTAGCATGTCAAATATAATATATTACAATATTCCTGGCGCGTCGGCAACTACTTCTCGGTGGGAACTGTATATACGTCTATAACGTTATATATCCTAACCTAAGACAACTTAACATGTCGAGCGTAATATTTTACAACACTCCTGGCTCGTCGGCCTCTACCTCTCGGTGGGAACATCATATACGTCTATAACGTTATATATCCTAACCTAAGGCAACTTAACATGTCGAATGTAATATTTTCCCACATTCCTGGCGCGCTGGCCCCTACTTCTCGGTGGGAACATTATATACGTCTATAACGCCATATATCCTAACCTAAGGCAACCTAACATTTCGGATGTAATATTTTACTACATTCGTGGCGCACCGGCCCCTACTTCTCGGTGGGAACATTATTTACGTCTATAACGTTATATATCCTAGGCTAAGGCAATCCTAACATGTCGATTGTATAATTATACAACATTCCTGGCGAGTCGGCCCCTATTTCTCCGTGGGAACATTATATAAGTCAATAACGTTATATATCCTAACCTAAGGTAACCTAACATCTCGGATGTAATATTTTACTACATTCCTGGCTCGTCGGCCCCTACTTCTCGGTGGGAACATTATATACATCTATAACGTTACTATTCCTAGCCTAACGCAACCTAACATCTCGGATGTAATATTTTACTACATTCGTGGCGCACCGGCCCCTACTTCTCGGTGGGAACATTATATACGTCTATAACGTTATATATCCTAGCCTAAGGCAATCGTAACATCTCGGATGTAATATTTTACAACATTCCTGGCGCGTCGGCACCTACTTCTCGGTGGGAACATTATATACGTCTATAACGTTATATATCCTAACCTGAGGAAACCTAACACCTCGAATGTAATGTTATACAACATTCCTCGCGTGTCGGTCCCTATTTCTCGGTGGGAACATTATATATGTCTATAACGCTATATGTCCTAGCCTGAGACAACCTAGCATGTCGAATATAATATTTTACAATATTCCTGGCGCGTCGGCAACTACTTCTCGGTGGGAACTGTATATACGACTATAACGTTATATATCCTAATCTAAGACAACTTATCATGTCGAATGTAATATTTTACTACATTCCTGGCACGTCGGCCCCTACTTCTCGGAGGGAACATTATATACGTCTATAACGTTATATATCCTAGCCTAAGGCAACCTAACATCTCGGATGTTATATTTTACTACATTCCTGGCGCGCCGGCCCCTACTTCTCGGTGGGAACATTATATACGTCTATAACGTTATATATCCTAGCCTAAGACAACCTAACATGTCGAATGTAATATTTTACAGCATTCCTGGCGCGTCGGCTCCTACTTCTCGGTGGGAACATTATATACGTCTATAACGCTATATATCCTAACCTAAGGCAACCTAACGTCTCGGATGTAATATTTTACTACATTCCTGGCACGTCGGCCCCTACTTCTCGGTGGGAACATTATATACGTCTATAACGTTATATATCCTAACCTGAGGCAATCCTAACATCTCGGATGTAATATTTTACAACATTCCAGGCGCGTCGGCACCTACTTTGCGGTGGGAACATTATATACGTCTATAACGTTATATATCCTAACCTAAGGGAAACTAACACCTCGGATGTAATGTTTTACAACATTCCTGGCGTGTCGGCCCCTATTTCTCGGTGGGAACATTGTATATGTCTATAACGCTATATGTCCTAGCCTGAGACAACCTGACATGTCGAATATAATATTTTACAACATTCCTGGCGCGTCGGCATTTACTTCTCGGTGGGAACAGTATATAAGTCAATGACGTTATATATCCTAACCTAAGGCAACCTAACATCTCGGATGTAATATTTTACTACATTCCTGGCACGTCGGCCCCTACTTCTAGGTGGGAACATTATATACGTCTATAACGTTATATATCCTAACCTGAGGCAATCCTAACATCTCGGATGTAATATTTTACAACATTCCTGGCGCGTCGGCACCTACTTCTCGGTGGGAACAGTATATAAGTCTATAACGTTATATATCCTAACCTAAGGCAACCTAACATCTCGGATGTCATATTTTACTACATTCCTGGCACGTCGGCCCCTACTTCTCGGTGGGAACATTATATACGTCTATAACGCTATATATCCTAGCCTAAGGCAAACTAACATGTCGAATGTAATATTTTACAGCATTCCCGTCACTTCGGCCCCTACTTCTCGGTGGGAACTTTATATACGTCTATAACGTTATATATCCTAGTCTAAGGCAACCTAACATCTCGGATGTAATATTTTACTACATTCGTGGCGCACCGGCACCTACTACTCGGTGGGAACATTATATACGTCTATAGCGTTATATATCCTAGCCTAAGGCAATCCTAACATCTCGGATGTAATATTTTACAACATTCCTGGCGCGTCGGCACCTATTTCTCGGTGGGAACATTATATATGTCTATAACGTTATATATCCTAACCTAAGGGAACCTAACTCCTCGGATGTAATGTTTTACAACATTCCTGGCGAGTCGGCCCCTATTTCTCCGTGGGAACATTATATAAGTCAACAACGTTATATATCCTAACCTAAGGCAACCTAACATCTCGGATGTAATATTTTACTACATTCCTGGTCGTCGGCCCCTACTTCTCGGTGGGAACATTATATACTCCTATAACGTTACTTATCCTAGCCTAAGGCAACCTAACATCTCGGATGTAATATTTTACCACATTCGTGGCGCACCGGCCCCTACTCCTCGGTGGAAACATTATATACGTCTATAACGTTATATATCCTAGCCTAAGGCAATCCTAATTTCTCGGATGTAATATTTTACAACATTCCTGGCGCGTCGGCACCTACTTCTCGGTGGGAGCATTATATACGCCTATAACGTTATATATCCTAACCTAAGGAAACCTAACACCTCGAATGTAATGTTATACAACATTCCTGGCGTGTCGGTCCCTATTTCTCGATGGGAACATTATATATGTCTATAACGCCATATGTCCTAGCCTGAGACAACCTAGCATGTCAAATATAATATATTACAATATTCCTGGCGCGTCGGCAACTACTTCTCGGTGGGAACTGTATATACGTCTATAACGTTATATATCCTAACCTAAGACAACTTAACATGTCGAGCGTAATATTTTACAACATTCCTGGCTCGTCGGCCTCTACCTCTCGGTGGGAACATCATATACGTCTATAACGTTATATATCCTAACCTAAGGCAACTTAACATGTCGAATGTAATATTTTCCCACAGTCCTGGCGCGCTGGCCCCTACTTGTCGGTGGGAACATTATATACGTCTATAACGCCATATATCCTAACCTAAGGCAACCTAACATCTCGGATGTAATATTTTACTACATTCGTGGCGCACCGGCCCCTACTTCTCGGTGGGAACATTATTTACGTCTATAACGTTATATATCCTAGCCTAAGGCAATCCTAACATGTCAATTGTATAATTATACAACATTCCTGGCGAGTCGGCCCCTATTTCTCCGTGGGAACATTATATAAGTCAATAACGTTATATATCCTAACCTAAGGTAACCTAACATCTCGGATGTAATATTTTACTACATTCCTGGCTCGTCGGCCCCTACTTCTCGGTGGGAACATTATATACATCTATAACGTTACTATTCCTAGCCTAACGCAACCTAACATCTCGGATGTAATATTTTACTACATTCGTGGCGCACCGGGCCCTACTTCTCGGTGGGAACATTATATACGTCTATAACGTTATATACCCTAGCCTAAGGCAATCCTAACATCTCGGATGTAATATTTTACAACATTCCTGGCGCGTCGGCACCTACTTCTCGGTGGGAACATTATATATGTCTATAACGCTATATGTCCTAGCCTGAGACAACCTAGCATGTCGAATATAATATTTTACAATATTCCTGGCGCGTCGGCAACTACTTCTCGGTGGGAACTGTATATACGACTATAACGTTATATATCCTAATCTAAGACAACTTATCATGTCGAATGTAATATTTTACTACATTCCTGGCACGTCGGCCCCTACTTCTCGGAGGGAACATTATATACGTCTATAACGTTATATATCCTAGCCTAAGGCAACCTAACATCTCGGATGTTATATTTTACTACAGTCCCGTCGCGCCGGCCCCGACTTCTCGGTGGGAACATTATGTAAGTCTACAACGTTATATATCTTAGCCTAAGGCAACCTAACATCTCGGATGTAATATTTTACTACATTCGTGGCACGTCGGCCCCTACTTCTCGGTGGGAACATTATATACGTCTATGACGCTATATATCCTAACCTAAGGCAACCTAACATCTCGGATGTCATATTTTACTACATTCCTGGCACGTCGGCCCCTACTTCTCGGTGGGAACATTATATACGTCTATAACTCTATATATCCTAGCCTAAGGCAAACTAACATGTCAAATGTATCATTTTACAACATTCCCGTCACTTCGGCCCCTACTTCTCGGTGGGAACTTTATATACGTCTATAACGTTATATATCCTAGTTTAAGGCAACCTAACATCTCGGATGTAATATTTTACTACATTCGTGGCGCACCGGCACCTACTTCTCGGTGGGAACATTATATACGTCTATAACGTTATATATCCTAGCCTAAGACAACCTAACATGTCGAATGTAATATTTTACAGAATTCCTGGCGCGTCGGCCCCTACTTCTCGGTGGGAACATTATATACGTCTATAACGCTATATATCCTAACCTAAGGCAACCTAACATCTCGGATGTAATATTTTACTACATTCCTGGCACGTCGGCCCCTACTTCTCGGTGGGAAAATTATATACGTCTATAACTCTATATATCCTAGCCTAAGGCAAACTAACATGTCAAATGTAACATTTTACAACATTCCCGTCACTTCGGCCCCTACTTCTCGGTGGGAACTTTATATACGTCTATAACGTTATATATCCTAGTTTAAGGCAACCTAACATCTCGGATGTAATATTTTACTACATTCGTGGCACGTCGGCCCCTACTTCTCGGTGGGAACATTATATACGTCTATAACGCTATATATCCTAACCTAAGGCAACCTAACATCTCGGATGTCATATTTTACTACATTCCTGGCACGTCGGCCCCTACTTCTCGGTGGGAACATTATATACGTCTATAACTCTATATATCCTAGCCTAAGGCAAACTAACATGTCAAATGTAACATTTTACAACATTCCCGTCACTTCGGCCCCTACTTCTCGGTGGGAACTTTATATACGTCTATAACGTTATATATCCTAGTTTAAGGCAACCTAACATCTCGGATGTAATATTTTACAACATTCCTGGCGCGTCGGCAACTACTTCTCGGTGGGAACTGTATATACGACTATAACGTTATATATCCTAATCTAAGACAACTTATCATGTCGAATGTAATATTTTACTACATTCCTGGCACATCGGCCCCTACTTCTCGGTGGGAACATTATATACGTCTATAACGTGATATGTCCTAGCCTAAGGCAATCATAACATCTCGGAAGTAATATTTTAAAACATTCCTGGCGCGTCGGCATCTACTTCTCGGTGGGAACAATATATAAGTCAATAACGTTATATATCCTAACCTAAGGCAACCTAACATCCCGGATTTAATATTTTACTACATTCCTGGCACGTCGGCCACTACTTCTCGGTGGGAACATTATATAAGTCTATAACGCTATATATCCTAGCCTAAGGCAAACTAACATGTCGAATGTAATATTTTACAACATTCCCGTCACTTCGGCACCTACTTCTCGGTGGGAACATTATATACGTCTATAGCGTTATATATCCTAGCCTAAGGCAATCCTAACATCTCGGATGTAATATTTTACAACATTCCTGGCGCGTCGGCACCTATTTCTCGGTGGGAACATTATATATGTCTATAACGTTATATATCCTAACATAAGGGAACCTAACACCTCGGATGTAATGTTTTACAACATTCCTGGCGAGTCGGCCCCTATTTCTCCGTGGGAACATTATATAAGTCAATAACGTTATATATCCTAACCTAAGGCAACCTAACATCTCGGATGTAATATTTTACAACATTCCTGGCGCTTCGGCACCTACTTCTAGGTGGGAACAGTATATAAGTCTATAACGTTATATATCCTAACCTAAGGCAACCTAAGATCTCGGATGTAATATTTTACTACATTCCTGGTCGTCGGCCCCTACTTCTCGGTGGGAACATTATATACGCCTATAACGTTACTTATCCTAGCCTAAGGCAACCTAACATCTCGGATGTAATATTTTACTACATTCGTGGCGCACCGGCCCCTACTCCTCGGTGGAAACATTATATACGTCTATAACGTTATATATCCTAGCCTAAGGCAATCCTAACATCTCGGATGTAATATTTTACAACATTCCTGGCGCGTCGGCACCTACTTCTCGGTGGGAACATTATATACGTCTATAACGTTATATATCCTAACCTAAGGCAAACTAACTTGTCGAATGTAATATTATACAACATTCCCGTCACTTCGGCACCTACTTCTCGGTGGGAACATTATATACGTCTATAACGTTATACATCCTAACCTAAGGGAACCTAACACATCCGATGTAATGTTTTACAACATTCCTGGCGTGTCGGCCCCTATTTCTCGGTGGGAACATTGTATATGTCTATAACGCTATATGTCCTAGCCTGAGACAACCTAACATGTCGAATATAATATTTTACAATATTCCTGGCGCGTCGGCAGCTACTTCTCGGTGGGAACTGTATATACGACTATAACGTTATATATCCTAATCTAAGACAACTTATCATGTCGAAAGTAATATTTTACTACATTCCTGGCACATCGGCCCCTACTTCTCGGTGGGAACATTATATACGTCTATAACGTGATATGTCCTAGCCTAAGGCAATCCTAACATCTCGGAAGTAATATTTTAAAACATTCGTGGCACGTCGGCCCCTACTTCTCGGTGGGAACATTATATACGTCTATAACGCTATATATCCTAACCTAAGGCAACCTAACATCTCGGATGTCATATTTTACTACATTCCTGGCACGTCGGCCCCTACTTCTCGGTGGGAAAATTATATACGTCTATAACTCTATATATCCTAGCCTAAGGCAAACTAACATGTCAAATGTAACATTTTACAACATTCCCGTCACTTCGGCCCCTACTTCTCGGTGGGAACTTTATATACGTCTATAACGTTATATATCCTAGTTTAAGGCAACCTAACATCTCGGATGTAATATTTTACTACATTCGTGGCGCACCGGCACCTACTTCTCGGTGGGAACATTATATACGTCTATAACGTTATATATCCTAGCCTAAGGCAATCCTAACATCTCGGATGTAATATTTTACAACATTCCTGGCGCGTCGGCACCTACTTCTCGGTGGGAACATTATATACGTCTATAACGTTATATATCCTAACCTAAGGGAACCTAACACATCCGATGTAATGTTTTACAACATTCCTGGCGTGTCGGCCCCTATTTCTCGGTTGGAACATTGTATATGTCTATAACGCTATATGTCCTAGCCTGAGACAACCTAACATGTCGAATATAATATTTTACAATATTCCTGTCGCGTCGGCAACTACTTCTCGGTGGGAACTGTATATACGACTATAACGTTATATATCCTAATCTAAGACAACTTATCATGTCGAATGTAATATTTTACTACATTGCTGGCACGTCGGCCCCTACTTCTCGGAGGGAACATTATATACGTCTATAACGTTATATATCCTAGCCTAAGGCAACCTAACATCTCGGATGTTATATTTTACTACAGTCCCGTCGCGCCGGCCCCGACTTCTCGGTGGGAACATTATGTAAGTCTACAACGTTATATATCTTAGCCTAAGGCAACCTAACATCTCGGATGTAATATTTTACTACATTCGTGGCACGTCGGCCCCTACTTCTCGGTGGGAACATTATATACGTCTATAACGCTATATATCCTAACCTAAGGCAACCTAACATCTCGGATGTCATATTTTACTACATTCCTGGCACGTCGGCCCCTACTTCTCGGTGGGAACATTATATACGTCTATAACTCTATATATCCTAGCCTAAGGCAAACTAACATGTCAAATGTAACATTTTACAACATTCCCGTCACTTCGGCCCCTACTTCTCGGTGGGAACTTTATATACGTCTATAACGTTATATATCCTAGTTTAAGGCAACCTAACATCTCGGATGTAATATTTTACTACATTCGTGGCGCACCGGCACCTACTTCTCGGTGGGAACATTATATACGTCTATAACGTTATATATCCTAGCCTAAGGCAATCCTAACATCTCGGATGTAATATTTTACAACATTCCTGGCGCGTCGGCACCTACTTCTCGGTGGGAACATTATATACGTCTATAACGTTATATATCCTAACCTAAGGGAACCTAACACATCCGATGTAATGTTTTACAACATTCCTGGCGTGTCGGCCCCTATTTCTCGGTTGGAACATTGTATATGTCTATAACGCTATATGTCCTAGCCTGAGACAACCTAACATGTCGAATATAATATTTTACAATATTCCTGTCGCGTCGGCAACTACTTCTCTGAGGGAACTGTATATACGACTATAACGTTATATATCCTAATCTAAGACAACTTATCATGTCGAATGTAATATTTTACTACATTCCTGGCACATCGGCCCCTACTTCTCGGTGGGAACATTATATACGTCTATAACGTGATATGTCCTAGCCTAAGGCAATCATAACATCTCGGAAGTAATATTTTAAAACATTCCTGGCGCGTCGGCATCTACTTCTCGGTGGGAACAATATATAAGTCAATAACGTTATATATCCTAACCTAAGGCAACCTAACATCCCGGATTTAATATTTTACTACATTCCTGGCACGTCGGCCACTACTTCTCGGTGGGAACATTATATAAGTCTATAACGCTATATATCCTAGCCTAAGGCAAACTAACATGTCGAATGTAATATTTTACAACATTCCCGTCACTTCGGCACCTACTTCTCGGTGGGAACATTATATACGTCTATAGCGTTATATATCCTAGCCTAAGGCAATCCTAACATCTCGGATGTAATATTTTACAACATTCCTGGCGCGTCGGCACCTATTTCTCGGTGGGAACATTATATATGTCTATAACGTTATATATCCTAACATAAGGGAGCCTAACACCTCGGATGTAATGTTTTACAACATTCCTGGCGAGTCGGCCCCTATTTCTCCGTGGGAACATTATATAAGTCAATAACGTTATATATCCTAACCTAAGGCAACCTAACATCTCGGATGTAATATTTTACAACATTCCTGGCGCTTCGGCACCTACTTCTAGGTGGGAACAGTATATAAGTCTATAACGTTATATATCCTAACCTAAGGCAACCTAAGATCTCGGATGTAATATTTTACTACATTCCTGGTCGTCGGCCCCTACTTCTCGGTGGGAACATTATATACGCCTATAACGTTACTTATCCTAGCCTAAGGCAACCTAACATCTCGGATGTAATATTTTACTACATTCGTGGCGCACCGGCCCCTACTCCTCGGTGGAAACATTATATACGTCTATAACGTTATATATCCTAGCCTAAGGCAATCCTAACATCTCGGATGTAATATTTTACAACATTCCTGGCGCGTCGGCACCTACTTCTCGGTGGGAACATTATATACGTCTATAACGTTATATATCCTAACCTAAGGCAAACTAACTTGTCGAATGTAATATTATACAACATTCCCGTCACTTCGGCACCTACTTCTCGGTGGGAACATTATATACGTCTATAACGTTATACATCCTAACCTAAGGGAACCTAACACATCCGATGTAATGTTTTACAACATTCCTGGCGTGTCGGCCCCTATTTCTCGGTGGGAACATTGTATATGTCTATAACGCTATATGTCCTAGCCTGAGACAACCTAACATGTCGAATATAATATTTTACAATATTCCTGGCGCGTCGGCAGCTACTTCTCGGTGGGAACTGTATATACGACTATAACGTTATATATCCTAATCTAAGACAACTTATCATGTCGAAAGTAATATTTTACTACATTCCTGGCACATCGGCCCCTACTTCTCGGTGGGAACATTATATACGTCTATAACGTGATATGTCCTAGCCTAAGGCAATCCTAACATCTCGGAAGTAATATTTTAAAACATTCGTGGCACGTCGGCCCCTACTTCTCGGTGGGAACATTATATACGTCTATAACGCTATATATCCTAACCTAAGGCAACCTAACATCTCGGATGTCATATTTTACTACATTCCTGGCACGTCGGCCCCTACTTCTCGGTGGGAACATTATATACGTCTATAACTCTATATATCCTAGCCTAAGGCAAACTAACATGTCAAATGTATCATTTTACAACATTCCCGTCACTCCGGCCCCTACTTCTCGGTGGGAACATTATATACGTCTATAACGTGATATGTCCTAGCCTAAGGCAATCATAACATCTCGGAAGTAATATTTTAAAACATTCCTGGCGCGTCGGCATCTACTTCTCGGTGGGAACAATATATAAGTCAATAGCGTTATATATCCTAACCTAAGGCAACCTAACATCCCGGATTTAATATTTTACTACATTCCTGGCACGTCGGCCACTACTTCTCGGTGGGAACATTATATAAGTCTATAACGCTATATATCCTAGCCTAAGGCAAACTAACATGTCGAATGTAATATTTTACAACATTCCCGTCACTTCGGCACCTACTTCTCGGTGGGAACATTATATACGTCTATAGCGTTATATATCCTAGCCTAAGGCAATCCTAACATCTCGGATGTAATATTTTACAACATTCCTGGCGCGTCGGCACCTATTTCTCGGTGGGAACATTATATATGTCTATAACGTTATATATCCTAACATAAGGGAGCCTAACACCTCGGATGTAATGTTTTACAACATTCCTGGCGAGTCGGCCCCTATTTCTCCGTGGGAACATTATATAAGTCAATAACGTTATATATCCTAACCTAAGGCAACCTAACATCTCGGATGTAATATTTTACAACATTCCTGGCGCTTCGGCACCTACTTCTAGGTGGGAACAGTATATAAGTCTATAACGTTATATATCCTAACCTAAGGCAACCTAAGATCTCGGATGTAATATTTTACTACATTCCTGGTCGTCGGCCCCTACTTCTCGGTGGGAACATTATATACGCCTATAACGTTACTTATCCTAGCCTAAGGCAACCTAACATCTCGGATGTAATATTTTACTACATTCGTGGCGCACCGGCCCCTACTCCTCGGTGGAAACATTATATACGTCTATAACGTTATATATCCTAGCCTAAGGCAATCCTAACATCTCGGATGTAATATTTTACAACATTCCTGGCGCGTCGGCACCTACTTCTCGGTGGGAACATTATATACGTCTATAACGTTATATATCCTAACCTAAGGCAAACTAACTTGTCGAATGTAATATTATACAACATTCCCGTCACTTCGGCACCTACTTCTCGGTGGGAACATTATATACGTCTATAACGTTATACATCCTAACCTAAGGGAACCTAACACATCCGATGTAATGTTTTACAACATTCCTGGCGTGTCGGCCCCTATTTCTCGGTGGGAACATTGTATATGTCTATAACGCTATATGTCCTAGCCTGAGACAACCTAACATGTCGAATATAATATTTTACAATATTCCTGGCGCGTCGGCAGCTACTTCTCGGTGGGAACTGTATATACGACTATAACGTTATATATCCTAATCTAAGACAACTTATCATGTCGAAAGTAATATTTTACTACATTCCTGGCACATCGGCCCCTACTTCTCGGTGGGAACATTATATACGTCTATAACGTGATATGTCCTAGCCTAAGGCAATCATAACATCTCGGAAGTAATATTTTAAAACATTCCTGGCGCGTCGGCATCTACTTCTCGGTGGGAACAATATATAAGTCAATAACGTTATATATCCTAACCTAAGGCAACCTAACATCCCGGATTTAATATTTTACTACATTCCTGGCACGTCGGCCACTACTTCTCGGTGGGAACATTATATAAGTCTATAACGCTATATATCCTAGCCTAAGGCAAACTAACATGTCGAATGTAATATTTTACAACATTCCCGTCACTTCGGCACCTACTTCTCGGTGGGAACATTATATACGTCTATAGCGTTATATATCCTAGCCTAAGGCAATCCTAACATCTCGGATGTAATATTTTACAACATTCCTGGCGCGTCGGCACCTATTTCTCGGTGGGAACATTATATATGTCTATAACGTTATATATCCTAACATAAGGGAGCCTAACACCTCGGATGTAATGTTTTACAACATTCCTGGCGAGTCGGCCCCTATTTCTCCGTGGGAACATTATATAAGTCAATAACGTTATATATCCTAACCTAAGGCAACCTAACATCTCGGATGTAATATTTTACAACATTCCTGGCGCTTCGGCACCTACTTCTAGGTGGGAACAGTATATAAGTCTATAACGTTATATATCCTAACCTAAGGCAACCTAAGATCTCGGATGTAATATTTTACTACATTCCTGGTCGTCGGCCCCTACTTCTCGGTGGGAACATTATATACGCCTATAACGTTACTTATCCTAGCCTAAGGCAACCTAACATCTCGGATGTAATATTTTACTACATTCGTGGCGCACCGGCCCCTACTCCTCGGTGGAAACATTATATACGTCTATAACGTTATATATCCTAGCCTAAGGCAATCCTAACATCTCGGATGTAATATTTTACAACATTCCTGGCGCGTCGGCACCTACTTCTCGGTGGGAACATTATATACGTCTATAACGTTATATATCCTAACCTAAGGCAAACTAACTTGTCGAATGTAATATTATACAACATTCCCGTCACTTCGGCACCTACTTCTCGGTGGGAACATTATATACGTCTATAACGTTATACATCCTAACCTAAGGGAACCTAACACATCCGATGTAATGTTTTACAACATTCCTGGCGTGTCGGCCCCTATTTCTCGGTGGGAACATTGTATATGTCTATAACGCTATATGTCCTAGCCTGAGACAACCTAACATGTCGAATATAATATTTTACAATATTCCTGGCGCGTCGGCAGCTACTTCTCGGTGGGAACTGTATATACGACTATAACGTTATATATCCTAATCTAAGACAACTTATCATGTCGAAAGTAATATTTTACTACATTGCTGGCACATCGGCCCCTACTTCTCGGTGGGAACATTATATACGTCTATAACGTGATATGTCCTAGCCTAAGGCAATCCTAACATCTCGGAAGTAATATTTTAAAACATTCGTGGCACGTCGGCCCCTACTTCTCGGTGGGAACATTATATACGTCTATAACGCTATATATCCTAACCTAAGGCAACCTAACATCTCGGATGTCATATTTTACTACATTCCTGGCACGTCGGCCCCTACTTCTCGGTGGGAACATTATATACGTCTATAACTCTATATATCCTAGCCTAAGGCAAACTAACATGTCAAATGTATCATTTTACAACATTCCCGTCACTCCGGCCCCTACTTCTCGGTGGGAACTTTATATACGTCTATAACGTTATATATCCTAGTTTAAGGCAACCTAACATCTCGGATGTAATATTTTAATACATTCGTGGCGCACCGGCACCTACTTCTCGGTGGGAACATTATATACGTCTATAACGTTATATATCCTAGCCTAAGACAACCTAACATGTCGAATGTAATATTTTACAGAATTCCTGGCGCGTCGGCCCCTACTTCTCGGTGGGAACATTATATACGTCTATAACGCTATATATCCTAACCTAAGGCAACCTAACATCTCGGATGTAATATTTTACTACATTCCTGGCACGTCGGCCCCTACTTCTCGGTGGGAAAATTATATACGTCTATAACTCTATATATCCTAGCCTAAGGCAAACTAACATGTCAAATGTAACATTTTACAACATTCCCGTCACTTCGGCCCCTACTTCTCGGTGGGAACTTTATATACGTCTATAACGTTATATATCCTAGTTTAAGGCAACCTAACATCTCGGATGTAATATTTTACTACATTCGTGGCGCACCGGCACCTACTTCTCGGTGGGAACATTATATACGTCTATAACGTTATATATCCTAGCCTAAGGCAATCCTAACATCTCGGATGTAATATTTTACAACATTCCTGGCGCGTCGGCACCTACTTCTCGGTGGGAACATTATATACGTCTATAACGTTATATATCCTAACCTAAGGGAACCTAACACATCCGATGTAATGTTTTACAACATTCCTGGCGTGTCGGCCCCTATTTCTCGGTTGGAACATTGTATATGTCTATAACGCTATATGTCCTAGCCTGAGACAACCTAACATGTCGAATATAATATTTTACAATATTCCTGTCGCGTCGGCAACTACTTCTCGGTGGGAACTGTATATACGACTATAACGTTATATATCCTAATCTAAGACAACTTATCATGTCGAATGTAATATTTTACTACATTCCTGGCACATCGGCCCCTACTTCTCGGTGGGAACATTATATACGTCTATAACGTGATATGTCCTAGCCTAAGGCAATCCTAACATCTCGGAAGTAATATTTTAAAACATTCCTGGCGCGTCGGCACCTACTTCTCGGTGGGAGCATTATATACGCCTATAACGTTATATATCCTAACCTAAGGCAACCTAACATCTCGGATGTAATATTTTACTACATTCGTGGCGCACCGGCCCCTACTTCTCGGTGGGAACATTATTTACGTCTATAACGTTATATATCCTAGCCTAAGGCAATCCTAACATGTCGATTGTATAATTATACAACATTCCTGGCGAGTCGGCCCCTATTTCTCCGTGGGAACATTATATAAGTCAATAACGTTATATATCCTAACCTAAGGTAACCTAACATCTCGGATGTAATATTTTACTACATTCCTGGCTCGTCGGCCCCTACTTCTCGGTGGGAACATTATATACATCTATAACGTTACTATTCCTAGCCTAACGCAACCTAACATCTCGGATGTAATATTTTACTACATTCGTGGCGCACCGGGCCCTACTTCTCGGTGGGAACATTATATACGTCTATAACGTTATATATCCTAGCCTAAGGCAATCCTAACATCTCGGATGTAATATTTTACAACATTCCTGGCGCGTCGGCACCTACTTCTCGGTGGGAACATTATATATGTCTATAACGCTATATGTCCTAGCCTGAGACAACCTAGCATGTCGAATATAATATTTTACAATATTCCTGGCGCGTCGGCAACTACTTCTCGGTGGGAACTGTATATACGACTATAACGTTATATATCCTAATCTAAGACAACTTATCATGTCGAATGTAATATTTTACTACATTGCTGGCACGTCGGCCCCTACTTCTCGGAGGGAACATTATATACGTCTATAACGTTATATATCCTAGCCTAAGGCAACCTAACATCTCGGATGTTATATTTTACTACAGTCCCGTCGCGCCGGCCCCGACTTCTCGGTGGGAACATTATGTAAGTCTACAACGTTATATATCTTAGCCTAAGGCAACCTAACATCTCGGATGTAATATTTTACTACATTCGTGGCACGTCGGCCCCTACTTCTCGGTGGGAACATTATATACGTCTATAACGCTATATATCCTAACCTAAGGCAACCTAACATCTCGGATGTCATATTTTACTACATTCCTGGCACGTCGGCCCCTACTTCTCGGTGGGAACATTATATACGTCTATAACTCTATATATCCTAGCCTAAGGCAAACTAACATGTCAAATGTAACATTTTACAACATTCCCGTCACTTCGGCCCCTACTTCTCGGTGGGAACTTTATATACGTCTATAACGTTATATATCCTAGTTTAAGGCAACCTAACATCTCGGATGTAATATTTTACTACATTCGTGGCGCACCGGCACCTACTTCTCGGTGGGAACATTATATACGTCTATAACGTTATATATCCTAGCCTAAGGCAATCCTAACATCTCGGATGTAATATTTTACAACATTCCTGGCGCGTCGGCACCTACTTCTCGGTGGGAACATTATATACGTCTATAACGTTATATATCCTAACCTAAGGGAACCTAACACATCCGATGTAATGTTTTCCAACATTCCTGGCGTGTCGGCCCCTATTTCTCGGTTGGAACATTGTATATGTCTATAACGCTATATGTCCTAGCCTGAGACAACCTAACATGTCGAATATAATATTTTACAATATTCCTGTCGCGTCGGCAACTACTTCTCGGAGGGAACTGTATATACGACTATAACGTTATATATCCTAATCTAAGACAACTTATCATGTCGAATGTAATATTTTACTACATTCCTGGCACATCGGCCCCTACTTCTCGGTGGGAACATTATATACGTCTATAACGTGATATGTCCTAGCCTAAGGCAATCATAACATCTCGGAAGTAATATTTTAAAACATTCCTGGCGCGTCGGCATCTACTTCTCGGTGGGAACAATATATAAGTCAATAACGTTATATATCCTAACCTAAGGCAACCTAACATCCCGGATTTAATATTTTACTACATTCCTGGCACGTCGGCCACTACTTCTCGGTGGGAACATTATATACGTCTATAACGTTATATATCCTAACCTAAGGCAACTTAACATGTCGAATGTAATATTTTCCCACATTTCTGGCTCGTTGGCCCCTACTCCTCGGTGGGAACATTATATACGTCGATAAAGTTACATATCCTAGCGTAAGGCAACCTAACATCTCGGATGTAATATTTTACTACATTCCTGGCGCGCCGGCCCCTACTTCTCGGTGGGAAGATTATATACGTCTATAACGCCATATATCCTAACCTAAGGCAACCTAACATCTCGGATGTAATATTTTACTACATTCCTGGCACGTCGGCCCCTACTTCTCGGTGGGAACATTATATACGTCTATAACGCTATATATCCTAACCTAAGGCAACCTAACATCTCGGATGTCATATTTTACTACATTCCTGGCACGTCGGCAACTACTTCTCGTTGGGAACATTATATAAGTCTATTACGCTATATATCCTAGCCTAAGGCAAACTAACATGTCGAATGTAATACTTTACAACATTCCCGTCACTTCGGCACCTGCTTCTCGGTGGGAACATTATATACGCCTATAACGTTACTTATCCTAGCCTAAGGCAACCTAACATCTCGGATGTAATATTTTACTACATTCGTGGCGCACCGGCCCCTACTCCTCGGTGGAAACATTATATAGGTCTATAACGTTATATATCCTAGCCTAAGGCAATCCTAACATCTCGGATGTAATATTTTACAACATTCCTGGCGCGTCGGCACCTACTTCTCGGTGGGAACATTATATACGTCTATAACGTTATATATCCTAACCTAAGGCAAACTAACTTGTCGAATGTAATATTTTACAACATTCCCGCCACTTCGGCACCTACTTCTCGGTGGGAACATTATATACGTCTATAACGTTATACATCCTAACCTAAGGGAACCTAACACATCCGATGTAATGTTTTACAACATTCCTGGCGTGTCGGCCCCTATTTCTCGGTGGGAACATTGTATATGTCTATAACGCTATATGTCCTAGCCTGAGACAACCTAACATGTCGAATATAATATTTTACAATATTCCTGGCCCGTCGGCAGCTACTTCTCGGTGGGAACTGTATATACGACTATAACGTTATATATCCTAATCTAAGACAACTTATCATGTCGAAAGTAATATTTTACTACATTCCTGGCACATCGGCCCCTACTTCTCGGTGGGAACATTATATACGTCTATAACGTGATATGTCCTAGCCTAAGGCAATCCTAACATCTCGGAAGTAATATTTTAAAACATTCCTGGCACGTCGGCCACTACTTCTCGGTGGGAACATTATATAAGTCTATAACGCTATATATCCTAGCCTAAGGCAAACTAACATGTCGAATGTAATATTTTACAACATTCCCGTCACTTCGGCACCTACTTCTCGGTGGGAACATTATATACGTCTATAACGTTATATATCTTAGCCTAAGGCAACCTAACATCTCGGATGTTATATTTTACTACAGTCCCGGCGCGCCGGCCCCTACTTCTCGGTGGGAACATTATATAAGTCTATAACTTATATATCCTAGCCTAAGGTAATCCTAACATCTCGGATGTAATATTTTACAACATTCCTGCCGCGTCGGCACCTATTTCTCGGTGCGAACATTATATATGTCTATAACGTTATATATCCTAACCTAAGGGAACCTAACACCTCGGGTGTAATGTTTTACTACATTCCTGACTCGTCGGCCCCTACTTCTCGGTGGGAACATTACATACACCTATAACGTTACTTATCCTAGCCTAAGGCAACCTAACATCTCGGATGTAATATTTTACTACATTCGTGGCGCACCGGCCCCTACTCCTCGGTGGAAACATTATATACGTCTATAACGTTATATATCCTAGCCTAAGGCAATCCTAACATCTCGGATGTAATATTTTACAACATTCCTGGCGCGTCGGCACCTACTTCTCGGTGGGAGCATTATATACGCCTATAACGTTATATATCCTAACCTAAGGAAACCTAACACCTCGAATGTAATGTTATACAACATTCCTGGCGTGTCGGTACCTATTTCTCAATGGGAACATTATATATGTCTATAACGACATATGTCCTAGCCTGAGACAACCTAGCATGTCGAATATAATATATTACAATATTCCTGGCGCGTCGGCACCTACTTCTAGGTGGGAACAGTGTATAAGTCTATAACGTTATCCATCCTAACCTAAGGCAACCTAACATCTCCGATATAATATTCTACTACATTCCTGGCTCGTCGGCCCCTACTTCTCGGTGGGAACATTATATACGTCTATAACGTTATATATCCTAACCTAAGGGAACCTAACGCATCCGATGTAATGTTTTACAACATTCCTGGCGTGTCGGCCCCTATTTCTCGGTGGGAACATTGTATATGTCTATAACGCTATATGTCCTAGCCTGAGACAACCTAACATGTCGAATATAATATTTTACAATATTCCTGGCGCGTCGGCAACTACTTCTCGGTGGGAACTGTATATACGACTATAACGTTATATATCCTAATCTAAGACAACTTATCATGTCGAATGTAATATTTTACTACATTCCTGGCACATCGGCCCCTACTTCTCGGTGGGAACATTATATACGTCTATAACGTGATATGTCCTAGCCTAAGGCAATCCTAACATCTCGGAAGTAATATTTTAAAACATTCCTGGCGCGTCGGCACCTATTTCTCGGTGGGAACATTATATATGTCTATAACGTTATATATCCTAACCTAAGGGAACCTAACACCTCGGATTTAATGTTTTACAACATTCCTGGCGAGTCGGCCCCTATTTCTCCGTGGGAACATTATATAAGTCAATAACGTTATATATCCTAACCTAAGGCAACCTAACATCTCGGATGTAATATTTTACTACATTCCTGGCGCGCAGGCCCCTACTTCTCGGTGGGAACATTATTTGCGTCTATAACGCCATATATCCTAACCTAAGGCAACCTAGCATCTCGGATGTAATATTTTACTACATTCCTGGCACGTCGGCCCCTACTTCTCGGTGGGAACATTATATACGTCTATAACGCTATATTTCCTAGCCTAAGGCAAACTAACATGTCGAATGTAATATTTTACAACATTCCCGTCACTTCGGCCCCTACTTCTCGGTGGGAACTTTATATACGTCTATAACGTTATATATCCTAGTTTAAGGCAACCTAACATCTCGGATGTAATATTTTACTACATTCGTGGCGCACCGGCACCTACTTCTCGGTGGGAACATTAAATACGTCTATAACGTTATATATCCAAGCCTAAGGCAATCCTAACATCTCGGATGTAATATTTTACAACATTCCTGGCGCGTCGGCACCTACTTCTCGGTGGGAGCAATATATACGCCTATAACGTTATATATCCTAACCTAAGGAAACCTAACACCTCGAATGTAATGTTATACAACATTCCTGGCGTGTCGGTCCCTATTTCTCAATGGGAACATTATATATGTTTATAACGCCATATGTCCTAGCCTGAGACAGCCTAGCATGTCGAATATAATATATTACAATATTCCTGGCGCGTCGGCAACTACTTCTCGGTGGGAACTGTATATACGTCTATAACGTTATATATCCTAACCTAAGACAACTTAACATGTCGAGCGTAATATTTTACAACATTCCTGGCTCGACGGCCCCTGCTTCTCGTTGGGAACATTATATACGTCTATAACGTTATATATCCTAGCCTAAGGCAACCTAACATCTCGGATGTAATATTTTACTACATTCCTGCCACGCCGGCCCCTACTTTTCGGTGGGAACATTATATACGTCTGTAACGCTATATATCCTAGCATAAGGCAACCTAACTTGTCGAGCGTAATATTTTACAACATTCCTGGCTCGTCGGCCTCTACCTCTCGGTGGGAACATTATATACGTCTATAACGTTTTATATCCTAACCTAAGGCAACTTAACATGTCGAATGTAATATTTTCCCACATTTCTGGCTCGTTGGCCCCTACTCCTCGGTGGGAACATTATATACGTCGATAAAGTTACATATCCTAGCGTAAGGCAACCTAACATCTCGGATGTAATATTTTACTACATTCCTGGCGCGCCGGCCCCTACTTCTCGGTGGGAAGATTATGTACGTCTGTAACGCTATATATCCTAGCCTACGGCAACCTAACTTGTCGAGCGTAATATTTTACAACATTCCTGCCTCGTCGGCCCCTACCTCTCGGTGGGAACATTATATACGTCTATAACGTGATATATCCTAGCCTAAGGCAATCCTAACATCTCGGATGTACTGTTTTACTACATTCGTGGCGCGCCGACCGCTATTTCGCGATGGGAACATTATACAAGTCAATAACGTTATATATCCTAACCTAAGACAACCTAACATCTCGGATGTAATATTTTACAACATTCCCGTCACTTCGGCCCCTACTTCTCGGTGGGAACATTATATACGTCTATAACGTTATATATCTTAGCCTAAGGCAATCCTAACATGTGGAATGTGTAGTTTTCCAACATTCCCGTCACTTCGGCACCTACTTCTAGGTGGGAACATTATATACGTCTATAACGTTATATATCCTAACCTAAGACAACTTAACATGTCGAATGTAATATTTTAACACATTCCTGGCTCGTTGGCCCCTACTCCTCGGTGGGAATATCGTATACGTCTATAACGTTATATATCCTAGCCTAAGGCAATCCTAACACGTCGAATGTAATATTTTACAACATTCCTGGCGCGGCGGCCCCTACTTCTCGGTGGGAACATTATATACGTCTATATCGCTATATATCCTAGACTAAGGCAACCTATCATGTCGAGCGTAATATTTTACAACATTCCTGGCTCGTCGGCCTCTACCTCTCGGTGGGAACATTATATACGTCTATAACGTGATATATCCTAGCCTAAGGCAATCCTAACATCTCGGATGTATTGTTTTACTACATTCGTGGCGCGCCGACCGCTATTTCGCGATGGGAACATTATACAAGTCAATAACGTTATATATCCTAACCTAAGGCAACCTAACATCTCGGATGTAATATTTTACAACATTCCCGTCACTTCGGCCCCTACTTCTCGGTGGGCACAGTATATACGTCTATAACGTTATATATCCTAGCCTAAGGCAATCCTAACATGTCGAATGTAAAATTTTACATCATTCCTGGGGCGTCGGCCCCTATTTCTCGATGGGAAAATTATATAAGTCAATAACGTTATATATCCTAACCTACGGCAACCTAACATGTCGAGCGTAATATTTTACAACATTCCTGGCTCTTCGGCCCCTACTTCTCGGTGGGAACATTATATACGTCTATATCGCTATATATCCTAGCCTAAGGCAACCTAACATGTCGAGCGTAATATTTTACAACATTCCTGGCTCGTCGGCAACCTACTTCTGGGTGGGAACTTTATATACGTCTATAACGTTATATATCCTAGCATAAGGCATCCTTACATGTCGAATGTAATATTTTACAATATTCCTGGCGCGTCGGCAACTACTTCTCGGTGGGAACAGTATATCCGTCTATAACGTTATATATCCTAACCTAAGGCAACTTAACATGTCGAGCGTAATATTTTACAACATTCCTGGCTCGACGGCCCCTACTTCTCGTTGGGAACATTATATACGTCTATAACGTTATATATCCTAGCCTAAGGCAACCTAACATCTCGGATGTAATATTTTACTACATTCCTGCCACGCCGGCCCCTACTTTTCGGTGGGAACATTATATACGTCTGTAACGCTATATATCCTAGCCTAAGGCAACCTAACATGTCGAGCGTAATATTTTACAACATTCCTGGCTCGTCGGCCTCTACCTCTCGGTGGGAACATTATATACGTCTATAACGTTATATATCCTAACCTAAGGCAACTTAACATGTCGAATGTAATATTTTCCCACATTTCTGGCTCGTTGGCCCCTACTCCTCGGTGGGAACATTATATACGTCGATAAAGTTACATATCCTAGCGTAAGGCAACCTAACATCTCGGATGTAATATTTTACTACATTCCTGGCGCGCCGGCCCCTACTTCTCGGTGGGAAGATTATATACGTCTATAACGCCATATATCCTAACCTAAGGCAACCTAACATCTCGGATGTAATATTTTACTACATTCCTGGCACGTCGGCCCCTACTTCTCGGTGGGAACATTATATACGTCTATAACGCTATATATCCTAACCTAAGGCAACCTAACATCTCGGATGTCATATTTTACTACATTCCTGGCACGTCGGCAACTACTTCTCGTTGGGAACATTATATAAGTCTATTACGCTATATATCCTAGCCTAAGGCAAACTAACATGTCGAATGTAATACTTTACAACATTCCCGTCACTTCGGCACCTACTTCTCGGTGGGAACATTATATACGTCTATAACGTTCTATATCCTAGCCTAAGGCAACCTAACATCTCGGATGTTATATTTTACTTCATTCCTGGCGCGCCGGCCCCTACTTCTCGGTGGGAACAGTATATACGTCTATAACGTTATATATCCTAGCCTAAGGCAATCCTAACATCTCGGAAGTAATATTTTACAACATTCCTGGCGCGTCGGCACCTACTTCTCGGTGGGAACATTATATACGTCTATAACGTTATATATCCTAACCTAAGGCAAACTAACTTGTCGAATGTAATATTTTACAACATTCCCGTCACTTCGGCACCTACTTCTCGGTGGGAACATTATATACGTCTATAACGTTATACATCCTAACCTAAGGGAACCTAACACATCCGATGTAATGTTTTACAACATTCCTGGCGTGTCGGCCCCTATTTCTCGGTGGGAACATTGTATATGTCTATAACGCTATGTGTCCTAGCCTGAGACAACCTAACATGTCGAATATAATATTTTACAATATTCTCCTGGCGCGTCGGCAGCTACTTCTCGGTGGGAACTGTATATACGACTATAACGTTATATATCCTAATCTAAGACAACTTATCATGTCGAAAGTAATATTTTACTACATTCCTGGCACATCGGCCCCTACTTCTCGGTGGGAACATTATATACGTCTATAACGTGATATGTCCTAGCCTAAGGCAATCCTAACATCTCGGAAGTAATATTTTAAAACATTCCTGGCACGTCGGCAACTACTTCTCGGTGGGAACATTATATAAGTCTATAACGCTATATATCCTAGCCTAAGGCAAACTAACATGTCGAATGTAATATTTTACAACATTCCCGTCACTTCGGCACCTACTTCTCGGTGGGAACATTATATACGTCTATAACGTTATATATCTTAGCCTAAGGCAACCTAACATCTCGGATGTTATATTTTACTACAGTCCCGGCGCGCCGGCCCCTACTTCTCGGTGGGAACATTATATAAGTCTATAACTTATATATCCTAGCCTAAGGTAATCCTAACATCTCGGATGTAATATTTTACAACATTCCTGCCGCGTCGGCACCTATTTCTCGGTGCGAACATTATATATGTCTATAACGTTATATATCCTAACCTAAGGGAACCTAACACCTCGGGTGTAATGTTTTACTACATTCCTGACTCGTCGGCCCCTACTTCTCGGTGGGAACATTACATACACCTATAACGTTACTTATCCTAGCCTAAGGCAACCTAACATCTCGGATGTAATATTTTACTACATTCGTGGCGCACCGGCCCCTACTCCTCGGTGGAAACATTATATACGTCTATAACGTTATATATCCTAGCCTAAGGCAATCCTAACATCTGGGATGTAATATTTTACAACATTCCTGGCGCGTCGGCACCTACTTCTCGGTGGGAGCATTATATACGCCTATAACGTTATATATCCTAACCTAAGGAAACCTAACACCTCGAATGTAATGTTATACAACATTCCTGGCGTGTCGGTCCCTATTTCTCAATGGGAACATTATATATGTCTATAACGACATATGTCCTAGCCTGAGACAATCTAGCATGTCGAATATAATATATTACAATATTCCTGGCGCGTCGGCACCTACTTCTAGGTGGGAACAGTGTATAAGTCTATAACGTTATCCATCCTAACCTAAGGCAACCTAACATCTCCGATATAATATTCTACTACATTCCTGGCTCGTCGGCCCCTACTTCTCGGTGGGAACATTATATACACCTATAACGTTACTTATCCTAGCCTAAGGCAACTTAACATCTCGGATGTAATATTTTACTACATTCGTGGCGCACCGGCCCCTACTCCTCGGTGGAAACATTATATACGTCTATAACGTTATATATCCTAGCCTAAGGCAATCCTAGCATCTCGGATGTAATATTTTACAACATTCCTGGCGCGTCGGCACCTACTTCTCGGTGGGAACATTATATACGTCTATAACGTTGTATATCCTAATCTAAGACAACTTATCATCTCGGATGTAATATTTTACTACATTCCTGGCACATCGGCCCCTACTTCTCGGTGGGAACATTATATACGTCTATAACGTGATATGTCCTAGCCTAAGGCAATCCTAACATCTCGGAAGTAATATTTTAAAACATTCCTGGCACGTCGGCCACTACTTCTCGGTGGGAACATTATATAAGTCTATAACGCTATATATCCTAGCCTAAGGCAAACTAACATGTCGAATGTAATATTTTACAACATTCCCGTCACTTCGGCACCTACTTCTCGGTGGGAACATTATATACGTCTATAACGTTATATATCTTAGCCTAAGGCAACCTAACATCTCGGATGTTATATTTTACTACAGTCCCGGCGCGCCGGCCCCTACTTCTCGGTGGGAACATTATATAAGTCTATAACTTATATATCCTAGCCTAAGGTAATCCTAACATCTCGGATGTAATATTTTACAACATTCCTGCCGCGTCGGCACCTATTTCTCGGTGCGAACATTATATATGTCTATAACGTTATATATCCTAACCTAAGGGAACCTAACACCTCGGGTGTAATGTTTTACTACATTCCTGACTCGTCGGCCCCTACTTCTCGGTGGGAACATTACATACACCTATAACGTTACTTATCCTAGCCTAAGGCAACCTAACATCTCGGATGTAATATTTTACTACATTCGTGGCGCACCGGCCCCTACTCCTCGCTGGAAACATTATATACGTCTATAACGTTATATATCCTAGCCTAAGGCAATCCTAACATCTCGGATGTAATATTTTACAACATTCCTGGCGCGTCGGCACCTACTTCTCGGTGGGAGCATTATATACGCCTATAACGTTATATATCCTAACCTAAGGAAACCTAACACCTCGAATGTAATGTTATACAACATTCCTGGCGTGTCGGTCCCTATTTCTCAATGGGAACATTATATATGTCTATAACGACATATGTCCTAGCCTGAGACAACCTAGCATGTCGAATATAATATATTACAATATTCCTGGCGCGTCGGCACCTACTTCTAGGTGGGAACAGTGTATAAGTCTATAACGTTATCCATCCTAACCTAAGGCAACCTAACATCTCCGATATAATATTCTACTACATTCCTGGCTCGTCGGCCCCCACTTCTCGGTGGGAACATTATATACACCTATAACGTTACTTATCCTAGCCTAAGGCAACTTAACATCTCGGATGTAATATTTTACTACATTCGTGGCGCACCGGCCCCTACTCCTCGGTGGAAACATTATATACGTCTATAACGTTATATATCCTAGCCTAAGGCAATCCTAGCATCTCGGATGTAATATTTTACAACATTCCTGGCGCGTCGGCACCTACTTCTCGGTGGGAACATTATATACGTCTATAACGTTGTATATCCTAATCTAAGACAACTTATCATCTCGGATGTAATATTTTACTACATTCCTGGCACGTCGGCCCCTACTTCTCGGTGGGAACGTTATATACGTCTATAACGCTATATATCCTAACCTAAGGCAACCTAACATCTCGGATGTCATATTTTACTACATTCCTGGCACGTCGGCAACTACTTCTCGTTGGGAACATTATATAAGTCTATTACGCTATATATCCTAGCCTAAGGCAAACTAACATGTCGAATGTAATACTTTACAACATTCCCGTCACTTCGGCACCTACTTCTCGGTGGGAACATTATATACGTCTATAACGTTCTATATCCTAGCCTAAGGCAACCTAACATCTCGGATGTTATATTTTACTTCATTCCTGGCGCGCCGGCCCCTACTTCTCGGTGGGAACAGTATATACGTCTATAACGTTATATATCCTAGCCTAAGGCAATCCTAACATCTCGGAAGTAATATTTTACAACATTCCTAGCGCGTCGGCACCTACTTCTCGGTGGGAACATTATATACGTCTATAACGCTATATATCCTAACCTAAGGCAACCTAACATCTCGGATGTAATATTTTACTACATTCCTGGCACGTCGGCCCCTACTTCTCGGTGGGAACATTATATACGTCTATAACGTTATATATCCTAACCTAAGGGAACCTAACGCATCCGATGTAATGTTTTACAACATTCCTGGCGTGTCGGCCCCTATTTCTCGGTGGGAACATTGTATATGTCTATAACGCTATATGTCCTAGCCTGAGACAACCTAACATGTCGAATATAATATTTTACAATATTCCTGGCGCGTCGGCAACTACTTCTCGGTGGGAACTGTATATACGACTATAACGTTATATATCCTAATCTAAGACAACTTATCATGTCGAATGTAATATTTTACTACATTCCTGGCACATCGGCCCCTACTTCTCGGTGGGAACATTATATACGTCTATAACGTGATATGTCCTAGCCTAAGGCAATCCTAACATCTCGGAAGTAATATTTTAAAACATTCCTGGCGCGTCGGCACCTATTTCTCGGTGGGAACATTATATATGTCTATAACGTTATATATCCTAACCTAAGGGAACCTAACACCTCGGATTTAATGTTTTACAACATTCCTGGCGAGTCGGCCCCTATTTCTCCGTGGGAACATTATATAAGTCAATAACGTTATATATCCTAACCTAAGGCAACCTAACATCTCGGATGTAATATTTTACTACATTCCTGGCGCGCAGGCCCCTACTTCTCGGTGGGAACATTATTTGCGTCTATAACGCCATATATCCTAACCTAAGGCAACCTAGCATCTCGGATGTAATATTTTACTACATTCCTGGCACGTCGGCCCCTACTTCTCGGTGGGAACATTATATACGTCTATAACGCTATATTTCCTAGCCTAAGGCAAACTAACATGTCGAATGTAATATTTTACAACATTCCCGTCACTTCGGCCCCTACTTCTCGGTGGGAACTTTATATACGTCTATAACGTTATATATCCTAGTTTAAGGCAACCTAACATCTCGGATGTAATATTTTACTACATTCGTGGCGCACCGGCACCTACTTCTCGGTGGGAACATTAAATACGTCTATAACGTTATATATCCAAGCCTAAGGCAATCCTAACATCTCGGATGTAATATTTTACAACATTCCTGGCGCGTCGGCACCTACTTCTCGGTGGGAGCAATATATACGCCTATAACGTTATATATCCTAACCTAAGGAAACCTAACACCTCGAATGTAATGTTATACAACATTCCTGGCGTGTCGGTCCCTATTTCTCAATGGGAACATTATATATGTCTATAACGCCATATGTCCTAGCCTGAGACAGCCTAGCATGTCGAATATAATATATTACAATATTCCTGGCGCGTCGGCAACTACTTCTCGGTGGGAACAGTATATCCGTCTATAACGTTATATATCCTAACCTAAGGCAACTTAACATGTCGAGCGTAATATTTTACAACATTCCTGGCTCGACGGCCCCTACTTCTCGTTGGGAACATTATATACGTCTATAACGTTATATATCCTAGCCTAAGGCAACCTAACATCTCGGATGTAATATTTTACTACATTCCTGCCACGCCGGCCCCTACTTTTCGGTGGGAACATTATATACGTCTGTAACGCTATATATCCTAGCCTAAGGCAACCTAACATGTCGAGCGTAATATTTTACAACATTCCTGGCTCGTCGGCCTCTACCTCTCGGTGGGAACATTATATACGTCTATAACGTTATATATCCTAACCTAAGGCAACTTAACATGTCGAATGTAATATTTTCCCACATTTCTGGCTCGTTGGCCCCTACTCCTCGGTGGGAACATTATATACGTCGATAAAGTTACATATCCTAGCATAAGGCAACCTAACATCTCGGATGTAATATTTTACTACATTCCTGGCGCGCCGGCCCCTACTTCTCGGTGGGAAGATTATATACGTCTATAACGCCATATATCCTAACCTAAGGCAACCTAACATCTCGGATGTAATATTTTACTACATTCCTGGCACGTCGGCCCCTACTTCTCGGTGGGAACATTATATACGTCTATAACGTTCTATATCCTAGCCTAAGGCAACCTAACATCTCGGATGTTATATTTTACTTCATTCCTGGCCCGCCGGCCCCTACTTCTCGGTGGGAACAGTATATACGTCTATAACGTTATATATCCTAGCCTAAGGCAATCCTAACATCTCGGAAGTAATATTTTACAACATTCCTAGCGCGTCGGCACCTACTTCTCGGTGGGAACATTATATACGTTTATAACGCTATATATCCTAACCTAAGGCAACCTAACATCTCGGATGTAATATTTTACTACATTCCTGGCACGTCGGCCCCTACTTCTCGGTGGGAACATTATATACGTCTATAACGTTATATATCCTAACCTAAGGGAACCTAACACATCCGATGTAATGTTTTACAACATTCCTGGCGTGTCGGCCCCTATTTCTCGGTGGGAACATTGTATATGTCTATAACGCTATATGTCCTAGCCTGAGACAACCTAACATGTCGAATATAATATTTTACAATATTCCTGGCGCGTCGGCAACTACTTCTCGGTGGGAACTGTATATACGACTATAACGTTATATATCCTAATCTAAGACAACTTATCATGTCGAATGTAATATTTTACTACATTCCTGGCACATCGGCCCCTACTTCTCGGTGGGAACATTATATACGTCTATAACGTGATATGTCCTAGCCTAAGGCAATCCTAACATCTCGGAAGTAATATTTTAAAACATTCCTGGCGCGTCGGCACCTATTTCTCGGTGGGAACATTATATATGTCTATAACGTTATATATCCTAACCTAAGGGAACCTAACACCTCGGATTTAATGTTTTACAACATTCCTGGCGAGTCGGCCCCTATTTCTCCGTGGGAACATTATATAAGTCAATAACGTTATATATCCTAACCTAAGGCAACCTAACATCTCGGATGTAATATTTTACTACATTCCTGGCGCGCAGGCCCCTACTTCTCGGTGGGAACATTATATGCGTCTATAACGCCATATATCCTAACCTAAGGCAACCTAGCATCTCGGATGTAATATTTTACTACATTCCTGGCACGTCGGCCCCTACTTCTCGGTGGGAACATTATATACGTCTATAACGTTCTATATCCTAGCCTAAGGCAACCTAACATCTCGGATGTTATATTTTACTTCATTCCTGGCCCGCCGGCCCCTACTTCTCGGTGGGAACAGTATATACGTCTATAACGTTATATATCCTAGCCTAAGGCAATCCTAACATCTCGGAAGTAATATTTTACAACATTCCTAGCGCGTCGGCACCTACTTCTCGGTGGGAACATTATATACGTCTATAACGCTATATATCCTAACAAAAGGCAACCTAACATCTCGGATGTAATATTTTACTACATTCCTGGCACGTCGGCCCCTACTTCTCGGTGGGAACATTATATACGTCTATAACGTTATATATCCTAACCTAAGGGAACCTAACACATCCGATGTAATGTTTTACAACATTCCTGGCGTGTCGGCCCCTATTTCTCGGTGGGAACATTGTATATGTCTATAACGCTATATGTCCTAGCCTGAGACAACCTAACATGTCGAATATAATATTTTACAATATTCCTGGCGCGTCGGCAACTACTTCTCGGTGGGAACTGTATATACGACTATAACGTTATATATCCTAATCTAAGACAACTTATCATGTCGAATGTAATATTTTACTACATTCCTGGCACATCGGCCCCTACTTCTCGGTGGGAACATTATATACGTCTATAACGTGATATGTCCTAGCCTAAGGCAATCCTAACATCTCGGAAGTAATATTTTAAAACATTCCTGGCGCGTCGGCACCTATTTCTCGGTGGGAACATTATATATGTCTATAACGTTATATATCCTAACCTAAGGGAACCTAACACCTCGGATTTAATGTTTTACAACATTCCTGGCGAGTCGGCCCCTATTTCTCCGTGGGAACATTATATAAGTCAATAACGTTATATATCCTAACCTAAGGCAACCTAACATCTCGGATGTAATATTTTACTACATTCCTGGCGCGCAGGCCCCTACTTCTCGGTGGGAACATTATTTGCGTCTATAACGCCATATATCCTAACCTAAGGCAACCTAGCATCTCGGATGTAATATTTTACTACATTCCTGGCACGTCGGCCCCTACTTCTCGGTGGGAACATTATATACGTCTATAACGCTATATTTCCTAGCCTAAGGCAAACTAACATGTCGAATGTAATATTTTACAACATTCCCGTCACTTCGGCCCCTACTTCTCGGTGGGAACTTTATATACGTCTATAACGTTATATATCCTAGTTTAAGGCAACCTAACATCTCGGATGTAATATTTTACTACATTCGTGGCGCACCGGCACCTACTTCTCGGTGGGAACATTAAGTACGTCTATAACGTTATATATCCAAGCCTAAGGCAATCCTAACATCTCGGATGTAATATTTTACAACATTCCTGGCGCGTCGGCACCTACTTCTCGGTGGGAGCAATATATACGCCTATAACGTTATATATCCTAACCTAAGGAAACCTAACACCTCGAATGTAATGTTATACAACATTCCTGGCGTGTCGGTCCCTATTTCTCAATGGGAACATTATATATGTCTATAACGCCATATGTCCTAGCCTGAGACAGCCTAGCATGTCGAATATAATATATTACAATATTCCTGGCGCGTCGGCAACTACTTCTCGGTGGGAACTGTACATACGTCTATAACGTTATATATCCTAACCTAAGACAACTTAACATGTCGAGCGTAATATTTTACAACATTCCTGGCTCGACGGCCCCTACTTCTCGTTGGGAACATTATATACGTCTATAACGTTATATATCCTAGCCTAAGGCAACCTAACATCTCGGATGTAATATTTTACTACATTCCTGCCACGCCGGCCCCTACTTTTCGGTGGGAACATTATATACGTCTGTAACGCTATATATCCTAGCATAAGGCAACCTAACTTGTCGAGCGTAATATTTTACAACATTCCTGGCTCGTCGGCCTCTACCTCTCGGTGGGAACATTATATACGTCTATAACGTTTTATATCCTAACCTAAGGCAACTTAACATGTCGAATGTAATATTTTCCCACATTTCTGGCTCGTTGGCCCCTACTCCTCGGTGGGAACATTATATACGTCGATAAAGTTACATATCCTAGCGTAAGGCAACCTAACATCTCGGATGTAATATTTTACTACATTCCTGGCGCGCCGGCCCCTACTTCTCGGTGGGAAGATTATGTACGTCTGTTACGCTATATATCCTAGCCTACGGCAACCTAACTTGTCGAGCGTAATATTTTACAACATTCCTGCCTCGTCGGCCCCTACCTCTCGGTGGGAACATTATATACGTCTATAACGTGATATATCCTAGCCTAAGGCAATCCTAACATCTCGGATGTACTGTTTTACTACATTCGTGGCGCGCCGACCGCTATTTCGCGATGGGAACATTATACAAGTCAATAACGTTATATATCCTAACCTAAGACAACCTAACATCTCGGATGTAATATTTTACAACATTCCCGTCACTTCGGCCCCTACTTCTCGGTGGGAACATTATATACGTCTATAACGTTATATATCTTAGCCTAAGGCAATCCTAACATGTCGAATGTGTAATTTTCCAACATTCCCGTCACTTCGGCACCTACTTCTAGGTGGGAACATTATATACGTCTATAACGTTATATATCCTAACCTAAGACAACTTAACATGTCGAATGTAATATTTTACCACATTCCTGGCTCGTTGGCCCCTACTCCTCGGTGGGAATATCGTATACGTCTATAACGTTATATATCCTAGCCTAAGGCAATCCTAACACGTCGAATGTAATATTTTACAACATTCCTGGCGCGGCGGCCCCTACTTCTCGGTGGGAACATTATATACGTCTATATCGCTATATATCCTAGACTAAGGCAACCTATCATGTCGAGCGTCATATTTTACAACATTCCTGGCTCGTCGGCCTCTACCTCTCGGTGGGAACATTATATACGTCTATAACGTGATATATCCTAGCCTAAGGCAATCCTAACATCTCGGATGTATTGTTTTACTACATTCGTGGCGCGCCGACCGCTATTTCGCGATGGGAACATTATACAAGTCAATAACGTTATATATCCTAACCTAAGGCAACCTAACATCTCGGATGTAATATTTTACAACATTCCCGTCACTTCGGCCCCTACTTCTCGGTGGGCACAGTATATACGTCTATAACGTTATATATCCTAGCCTAAGGCAATCCTAACATGTCGAATGTAAAATTTTACATCATTCCTGGGGCGTCGGCCCCTATTTCTCGATGGGAAAATTATATAAGTCAATAACGTTATATATCCTAACCTACGGCAACCTAACATGTCGAGCGTAATATTTTACAACATTCCTGGCTCGTCGGCAACCTACTTCTGGGTGGGAACTTTATATACGTCTATAACGTTATATATCCTAGCATAAGGCATCCTTACATGTCGAATGTAATATTTTACAATATTCCTGGCGCGTCGGCAACTACTTCTCGGTGGGAACAGTATATCCGTCTATAACGATATATATCCTAACCTAAGGCAACTTAACATGTCGAGCGTAATATTTTACAACATTCCTGGCTCGACGGCCCCTACTTCTCGTTGGGAACATTATATACGTCTATAACGTTATATATCCTAGCCTAAGGCAACCTAACATCTCGGATGTAATATTTTACTACATTCCTGCCACGCCGGCCCCTACTTTTCGGTGGGAACATTATATACGTCTGTAACGCTATATATCCTAGCCTAAGGCAACCTAACATGTCGAGCGTAATATTTTACAACATTCCTGGCTCGTCGGCCTCTACCTCTCGGTGGGAACATTATATACGTCTATAACGTTATATATCCTAACCTAAGGCAACTTAACATGTCGAATGTAATATTTTCCCACATTTCTGGCTCGTTGGCCCCTACTCCTCGGTGGGAACATTATATACGTCGATAAAGTTACATATCCTAGCATAAGGCAACCTAACATCTCGGATGTAATATTTTACTACATTCCTGGCGCGCCGGCCCCTACTTCTCGGTGGGAAGATTATATACGTCTATAACGCCATATATCCTAACCTAAGGCAACCTAACATCTCGGATGTAATATTTTACTACATTCCTGGCACGTCGGCCCCTACTTCTCGGTGGGAACATTATATACGTCTATAACGTTCTATATCCTAGCCTAAGGCAACCTAACATCTCGGATGTTATATTTTACTTCATTCCTGGCCCGCCGGCCCCTACTTCTCGGTGGGAACAGTATATACGTCTATAACGTTATATATCCTAGCCTAAGGCAATCCTAACATCTCGGAAGTAATATTTTACAACATTCCTAGCGCGTCGGCACCTACTTCTCGGTGGGAACATTATATACGTTTATAACGCTATATATCCTAACCTAAGGCAACCTAACATCTCGGATGTAATATTTTACTACATTCCTGGCACGTCGGCCCCTACTTCTCGGTGGGAACATTATATACGTCTATAACGTTATATATCCTAACCTAAGGGAACCTAACACATCCGATGTAATGTTTTACAACATTCCTGGCGTGTCGGCCCCTATTTCTCGGTGGGAACATTGTATATGTCTATAACGCTATATGTCCTAGCCTGAGACAACCTAACATGTCGAATATAATATTTTACAATATTCCTGGCGCGTCGGCAACTACTTCTCGGTGGGAACTGTATATACGACTATAACGTTATATATCCTAATCTAAGACAACTTATCATGTCGAATGTAATATTTTACTACATTCCTGGCACATCGGCCCCTACTTCTCGGTGGGAACATTATATACGTCTATAACGTGATATGTCCTAGCCTAAGGCAATCCTAACATCTCGGAAGTAATATTTTAAAACATTCCTGGCGCGTCGGCACCTATTTCTCGGTGGGAACATTATATATGTCTATAACGTTATATATCCTAACCTAAGGGAACCTAACACCTCGGATTTAATGTTTTACAACATTCCTGGCGAGTCGGCCCCTATTTCTCCGTGGGAACATTATATAAGTCAATAACGTTATATATACTAACCTAAGGCAACCTAACATCTCGGATGTAATATTTTACTACATTCCTGGCGCGCAGGCCCCTACTTCTCGGTGGGAACATTATATGCGTCTATAACGCCATATATCCTAACCTAAGGCAACCTAGCATCTCGGATGTAATATTTTACTACATTCCTGGCACGTCGGCCCCTACTTCTCGGTGGGAACATTATATACGTCTATAACGTTCTATATCCTAGCCTAAGGCAACCTAACATCTCGGATGTTATATTTTACTTCATTCCTGGCCCGCCGGCCCCTACTTCTCGGTGGGAACAGTATATACGTCTATAACGTTATATATCCTAGCCTAAGGCAATCCTAACATCTCGGAAGTAATATTTTACAACATTCCTAGCGCGTCGGCACCTACTTCTCGGTGGGAACATTATATACGTCTATAACGCTATATATCCTAACCTAAGGCAACCTAACATCTCGGATGTAATATTTTACTACATTCCTGGCACGTCGGCCCCTACTTCTCGGTGGGAACATTATATACGTCTATAACGTTATATATCCTAACCTAAGGGAACCTAACACATCCGATGTAATGTTTTACAACATTCCTGGCGTGTCGGCCCCTATTTCTCGGTGGGAACATTGTATATGTCTATAACGCTATATGTCCTAGCCTGAGACAACCTAACATGTCGAATATAATATTTTACAATATTCCTGGCGCGTCGGCAACTACTTCTCGGTGGGAACTGTATATACGACTATAACGTTATATATCCTAATCTAAGACAACTTATCATGTCGAATGTAATATTTTACTACATTCCTGGCACATCGGCCCCTACTTCTCGGTGGGAACATTATATACGTCTATAACGTGATATGTCCTAGCCTAAGGCAATCCTAACATCTCGGAAGTAATATTTTAAAACATTCCTGGCGCGTCGGCACCTATTTCTCGGTGGGAACATTATATATGTCTATAACGTTATATATCCTAACCTAAGGGAACCTAACACCTCGGATTTAATGTTTTACAACATTCCTGGCGAGTCGGCCCCTATTTCTCCGTGGGAACATTATATAAGTCAATAACGTTATATATCCTAACCTAAGGCAACCTAACATCTCGGATGTAATATTTTACTACATTCCTGGCGCGCAGGCCCCTACTTCTCGGTGGGAACATTATATGCGTCTATAACGCCATATATCCTAACCTAAGGCAACCTAGCATCTCGGATGTAATATTTTACTACATTCCTGGCACGTCGGCCCCTACTTCTCGGTGGGAGCAATATATACGCCTATAACGTTATATATCCTAACCTAAGGAAACCTAACACCTCGAATGTAATGTTATACAACATTCCTGGCGTGTCGGTCCCTATTTCTCAATGGGAACATTATATATGTCTATAACGCCATATGTCCTAGCCTGAGACAGCCTAGCATGTCGAATATAATATATTACAATATTCCTGGCGCGTCGGCAACTACTTCTCGGTGGGAACTGTATATACGTCTATAACGTTATATATCCTAACCTAAGACAACTTAACATGTCGAGCGTAATATTTTACAACATTCCTGGCTCGACGGCCCCTACTTCTCGTTGGGAACATTATATACGTCTATAACGTTATATATCCTAGCCTAAGGCAACCTAACATCTCGGATGTAATATTTTACTACATTCCTGCCACGCCGGCCCCTACTTTTCGGTGGGAACATTATATACGTCTGTAACGCTATATATCCTAGCATAAGGCAACCTAACTTGTCGAGCGTAATATTTTACAACATTCCTGGCTCGTCGGCCTCTACCTCTCGGTGGGAACATTATATACGTCTATAACGTTATATATCCTAACCTAAGGCAACTTAACATGTCGAATGTAATATTTTCCCACATTTCTGGCTCCTTGGCCCCTACTCCTCGGTGGGAACATTATATACGTCGATAAAGTTACATATCCTAGCGTAAGGCAACCTAACATCTCGGATGTAATATTTTACTACATTCCTGGCGCGTCGGCCCCTACTTCTCGGTGGGAAGATTATGTACGTCTGTAACGCTATATATCCTAGCCTACGGCAACCTAACTTGTCGAGCGTAATATTTTACAACATTCCTGCCTCGTCGGCCCCTACCTCTCGGTGGGAACATTATATACGTCTATAACGTGATATATCCTAGCCTAAGGCAATCCTAACATCTCGGATGTACTATTTTACTACATTCGTGGCGCGCTGACCGCTATTTCGCGATGGGAAAATTATACAAGTCAATAGCGTTATATATCCTAACCTAAGACAACCTAACATCTCGGATGTAATATTTTACAACATTCCCGTCACTTCGGCCCCTACTTCTCGGTGGGAACATTATATACGTCTATAACGTTATATATCTTAGACTAAGGCAATCCTAACATGTCGAATGTGTAATTTTCCAACATTCCCGTCACTTCGGCACCTACTTCTAGGTGGGAACATTATATACGTCTATAACGTTATATATCCTAACCTAAGACAACTTAACATGTCGAATGTAATATTTTACCACATTCCTGGCTCGTTGGCCCCTACTCCTCGGTGGGAATATCGTATACGTCTATAACGTTATATATCCTAGCCTAAGGCAATCCTAACACGTCGAATGTAATATTTTACAACATTCCTGGCGCGGCGGCCCCTACTTCTCGGTGGGAACATTATATACGTCTATATCGCTATATATCCTAGCCTAAGGCAACCTAACATGTCGAGCGTAATATTTTACAACATTCCTGGCTCGTCGGCACCTACTTCTCGGTGGGAACTTTATATACGTCTATAACGTTACATATCCTAGCATAAGGCATCCTTACATGTCGAATGTAATATTTTACAATATTCCTGGCGCGTCGGCAACTACTTCTCGGTGGGAACAGTATATCCGTCTATAACGTTATATATCCTAACCTAAGGCAACTTAACATGTCGAATGTAATGTTTCACCACATTCCTGGCTCGTTGGCCCCTACTTCTCGGTGGGAACATTATGAGCGTCTATAACGTTATATATCCTAACCTAAGGCAACCTAACATCTCGGATGTAATATTTTACAACATTCCTGGCTCGTTGGCCCCTACTTCTCGGTGGGAACATTATATACGTCTATAACGTTATATATTCTAACCTAAGGGAACCTAACATCTCGGATGTAATATTTTACAACATTCCTGGCTCGTCGGCACCTACTTCTCGGTGGGAACTTTATATACGTCTATAACGTTATATATCCTAGCATAAGGCATCCTTACATGTCGAATGTAATATTTTACAATATTCCTGGCGCGTCGGCAACTACTTCTCGGTGGGAACAGTATATCCGTCTATAACGTTATATATCCTAACCTAAGGCAACCTAACATCTCGGATGTAATATTTTACTACATTCCTGGCACGTCGGCCCCTACTTCTCGGTGGGAACATTATATATGTCTATAACGGTATATATCCTAACCTAAGGCAACCTAACATCTCGGATGTAATATTTTACTACATTCCTGGCACGTTGGCCCCTACTTCTCGGTGGGAACATTATATACGTCTATAACGTTATATATCCTAGCATAAGGCATCCTTACATGTCGAATGTAATATTTTACAACATTCCTGGCGCGCCGGCATCTATTTCTCGGTGGGAACATTATGTACGTCTATATCGCTATATATACTAGCCTAAGGCAACCTAACATGTCGAATGTAATATTTTACAGCATTCCTGGCGCGCCGGCCCCTACTTCTCGGTGGGAACATTATATACGTCCATAACGTGATATATCCTAGCCTAAGGCAATCCTAACATCTCGGATGTAATATTTTACTACATTCGTGGCGCGCCGACCGCTATTTGTCGATGGGAACATTATATACGTCTATATCGCTATATATCCTAGCCTAAGGCAACCTAACATGTCGAGCGTAATATTTTACAACATTCCTGGCTCGTCGGCACCTACTTCTCGGTTGGAACTTTATATACGTCTATAACGTTATATATCCTAGCCTAAGGCAACCTAACATGTCGAGCGTAATATTTTAAAACATTCCTGGCTCGTCGGCACCTACTTCTCGGTGGGAACTTTATATACGTCTATAACGTTATATATCCTAGCATAAGGCATCCTTACATGTCGAAAGTAATATTTTACAACATTCCTGGCGCGCCGGCACCTATTTCTCGGTGGGAACATTATATACGTCTATAACTTTACATATCCTAGCCTAAGGCAACCTAACATCTCGGACGTAATATTTTACTACATTCCTGGCGCGCCGGCCCCCACTTCTCGGTGGGAATATTATATACGTTTATAACGTTATATATCCTAGCATAAGGCATCCTTACATGTCGAATGTAATATTTTACAACATTCCTGGCGCGCCGGCACCTATTTCTCGGTGGGAACATTATATACGTCTATAACTTTACATATCCTAGCCTAAGGCAACCTAACATCTCGGACGTAATATTTTACTACATTCCTGGCGCGCCGGCCCCCACTTCTCGGTGGGAATATTATATACGTTTATAACGTTCTATATCCTAGCATAAGGCATCTTTACATGTCGAATGTAATATTTTACAACATTCCTGGCTCGTTGGCCCCTACTTCTCGGTGGGAACATTATATACGTCTATAACGTTATAGATTCTAACCTAGGGGAACCTAACATCTCGGATGTAATATTTTACAACAATCCTGGCTCGTCGGGACCTACTTCTCGGTGGGAACATTATATAAGTCAATAACGTTATATATCCTAACCTAAGGCAACCTAACATCTCGGATGTAATATTTTAGTACATTCCTGGCGCGCAGGCCCCTACTTCTCGGTGGGAACATTATATGCGTCTATAACGCCATATATCCTAACCTAAGGCAACCTAGCATCTCGGATGTAATATTTTACTACATTCCTGGCACGTCGGCCCCTACTTCTCGGTGGGAACATTATATACGTCTATAACGTTATATATCCTAGCCTAAGGCAATCCTAACATCTCGGAAGTAATATTTTACAACATTCCTAGCGCGTCGGCACCTACTTCTCGGTGGGAACATTATATACGTCTATAACGCTATATATCCTAACCTAAGGCAACCTAACATCTCGGATGTAATATTTTACTACATTCCTGGCACGTCGGCTCCTACTTCTCGGTGGGAACATTATATACGTCTATAACGTTATATATCCTAACCTAAGGGAACCTAACACATCCGATGTAATGTTTTACAACATTCCTGGCGTGTCGGCCCCTATTTCTCGGTGGGAACATTGTATATGTCTATAACGCCATATGTCCTAGCCTGAGACAGCCTAGCATGTCGAATATAATATATTACAATATTCCTGGCGCGTCGGCAACTACTTCTCGGTGGGAACTGTATATACGTCTATAACGTTATATATCCTAACCTAAGACAACTTAACATGTCGAGCGTAATATTTTACAACATTCCTGGCTCGACGGCCCCTACTTCTCGTTGGGAACATTATATACGTCTATAACGTTATATATCCTAGCCTAAGGCAACCTAACATCTCGGATGTAATATTTTACTACATTCCTGCCACGCCGGCCCCTACTTTTCGGTGGGAACATTATATACGTCTGTAACGCTATATATCCTAGCATAAGGCAACCTAACTTGTCGAGCGTAATATTTTACAACATTCCTGGCTCGTCGGCCTCTACCTCTCGGTGGGAACATTATATACGTCTATAACGTTTTATATCCTAACCTAAGGCAACTTAACATGTCGAATGTAATATTTTCCCACATTTCTGGCTCGTTGGCCCCTACTCCTCGGTGGGAACATTATATACGTCGATAAAGTTACATATCCTAGCGTAAGGCAACCTAACATCTCGGATGTAATATTTTACTACATTCCTGGCGCGCCGGCCCCTACTTCTCGGTGGGAACATTATATACGTCTATAACGTGATATATCCTAGCCTAAGGCAATCCTAACATCTCGGATGTATTGTTTTACTACATTCGTGGCGCGCCGACCGCTATTTCGCGATGGGAACATTATACAAGTCAATAACGTTATATATCCTAACCTACGGCAACCTAACATGTCGAGCGTAATATTTTACAACATTCCTGGCTCGTCGGCACCTACTTCTCGGTGGGAACATTATATACGTCTATAACGTTATATATCCTAGCCTAAGGCAACCTAACATCTCGGATGTAATATTTTACTACATTCCTGCCACGCCGGCCCCTACTTTTCGGTGGGAACATTATATACGTCTGTAACGCTATATATCCTAGCCTAAGGCAACCTAACATGTCGAGCGTAATATTTTACAACATTCCTGGCTCGTCGGCCTCTACCTCTCGGTGGGAACATTATATACGTCTATAACGTTATATATCCTAACCTAAGGCAACTTAACATGTCGAATGTAATATTTTCCCACATTTCTGGCTCGTTGGCCCCTACTCCTCGGTGGGAACATTATATACGTCGATAAAGTTACATATCCTAGCGTAAGGCAACCTAACATCTCGGATGTAATATTTTACTACATTCCTGGCGCGCCGGCCCCTACTTCTCGGTGGGAAGATTATATACGTCTATAACGCCATATATCCTAACCTAAGGCAACCTAACATCTCGGATGTAATATTTTACTACATTCCTGGCACGTCGGCCCCTACTTCTCGGTGGGAACATTATATACGTCTATAACGTTCTATATCCTAGCCTAAGGCAACCTAACATCTCGGATGTTATATTTTACTTCATTCCTGGCCCGCCGGCCCCTACTTCTCGGTGGGAACAGTATATACGTCTATAACGTTATATATCCTAGCCTAAGGCAATCCTAACATCTCGGAAGTAATATTTTACAACATTCCTGGCGTGTCGGCCCCTATTTCTCGGTGGGAACAATGTATATGTCTATAACGCTATATGTCCTAGCCTGAGACAACCTAACATGTCGAATATAATATTTTACAATATTCCTGGCGCGTCGGCAACTACTTCTCGGTGGGAACTGTATATACGACTATAACGTTATATATCCTAATCTAAGACAACTTATCATGTCGAATGTAATATTTTACTACATTCCTGGCACATCGGCCCCTACTTCTCGGTGGGAACATTATATACGTCTATAACGTGATATGTCCTAGCCTAAGGCAATCCTAACATCTCGGAAGTAATATTTTAAAACATTCCTGGCGCGTCGGCACCTATTTCTCGGTGGGAACATTATATATGTCTATAACGTTATATATCCTAACCTAAGGGAACCTAACACCTCGGATTTAATGTTTTACAACATTCCTGGCGAGTCGGCCCCTATTTCTCCGTGGGAACATTATATAAGTCAATAACGTTATATATCCTAACCTAAGGCAACCTAACATCTCGGATGTAATATTTTACTACATTCCTGGCGCGCAGGCCCCTACTTCTCGGTGGGAACATTATATGCGTCTATAACGCCATATATCCTAACCTAAGGCAACCTAGCATCTCGGATGTAATATTTTACTACATTCCTGGCACGTCGGCCCCTACTTCTCGGTGGGAACATTATATACGTCTATAACGCTATATATCCTAGCCTAAGGCAAACTAACATGTCGAATGTAATATTTTACAACATTCCCGTCACTTCGGCCCCTACTTCTCGGTGGGAACTTTATATACGTCTATAACGTTATATATCCTAGTTTAAGGCAACCTAACATCTCGGATGTAATATTTTACTACATTCGTGGCGCACCGGCACCTACTTTTCGGTGGGAACATTATATACGTCTATAACGTTATATATCCTAGCCTAAGGCAATCCTAACATCTCGGATGTAATATTTTACTACATTCGTGGCGCACCGGCCCCTACTTCTCGGTGGAAACATTATATACGTCTGAAACGTTATATATCCTAGCCTAAGGCAATCCTAACATCTCGGATGTAATATTTTACAACATTCCTGGCGCGTCGGCACCTACTTCTCGGTGGGAGCAATATATACGCCTATAACGTTATATATCCTAACCTAAGGAAACCTAACACCTCGAATGTAATGTTATACAACATTCCTGGCGTGTCGGTCCCTATTTCTCAATGGGAACATTATATATGTCTATAACGCCATATGTCCTAGCCTGAGACAGCCTAGCATGTCGAATATAATATATTACAATATTCCTGGCGCGTCGGCAACTACTTCTCGGTGGGAACTGTATATACGTCTATAACGTTATATATCCTAACCTAAGACAACTTAACATGTCGAGCGTAATATTTTACAACATTCCTGGCTCGACGGCCCCTACTTCTCGTTGGGAACATTATATACGTCTATAACGTTATATATCCTAGCCTAAGGCAACCTAACATCTCGGATGTAATATTTTACTACATTCCTGCCACGCCGGCCCCTACTTTTCGGTGGGAACATTATATACGTCTGTAACGCTATATATCCTAGCATAAGGCAACCTAACTTGTCGAGCGTAATATTTTACAACATTCCTGGCTCGTCGGCCTCTACCTATCGGTGGGAACATTATATACGTCTATAACGTTATATATCCTAACCTAAGGCAACTTAACATGTCGAATGTAATATTTTCCCACATTTCTGGCTCGTTGGCCCCTACTCCTCTGTGGGAACATTATATACGTCGATAAAGTTACATATCCTAGCGTAAGGCAACCTAACATCTCGGATGTAATATTTTACTACATTCCTGGCGCGCCGGCCCCTACTTCTCGGTGGGAAGATTATGTACGTCTGTAACGCTATATATCCTAGCCTACGGCAACCTAACTTGTCGAGCGTAATATTTTACAACATTCCTGCCTCGTCGGCCCCTACCTCTCGGTGGGAACATTATATACGTCTATAACGTGATATATCCTAGCCTAAGGCAATCCTAACATCTCGGATGTACTATTTTACTACATTCGTGGCGCGCCGACCGCTATTTCGCGATGGGAACATTATACAAGTCAATAACGTTATATATCCTAACCTAAGACAACCTAACATCTCGGATGTAATATTTTACAACATTCCCGTCACTTCGGCCCCTACTTTTCGGTGGGAACATTATATACGTCTATAACGTTATATATCTTAGCCTAAGGCAATCCTAACATGTCGAATGTGTAATTTTCCAACATTCCCGTCACTTCGGCACCTACTTCTAGGTGGGAACATTATATACGTCTATAACGTTATATATCCTAACCTAAGACAACTTAACATGTCGAATGTAATATTTTACCACATTCCTGGCTCGTTGGCCCCTACTCCTCGGTGGGAATATCGTATACGTCTATAACGTTATATATCCTAGCCTAAGGCAATCCTAACACGTCGAATGTAATATTTTACAACATTCCTGGCGCGGCGGCCCCTACTTCTCGGTGGGAACATTATATACGTCTATATCGCTATATATCCTAGCCTAAGGCAACCTAACATGTCGAGCGTAATATTTTACAACATTCCTGGCTCGTCGGCACCTACTTCTCGGTGGGAACTTTATATACGTCTATAACGTTATATATCCTAGCATAAGGCATCCTTACATGTCGAATGTAATATTTTACAATATTCCTGGCGCGTCGGCAACTACTTCCCGGTGGGAACAGTATATCCGTCTATAACGTTATATATCCTAACCTAAGGCAACTTAACATGTCGAATGTAATGTTTCACCACATTCCTGGCTCGTTGGCCCCTACTTCTCGGTGGGAACATTATGAGCGTCTATAACGTTATATATCCTAACCTAAGGCAACCTAACATGTCGAATGTAATATTTTACAGCATTCCTGGCGCGCCGGCCCCTACTTCTCGGTGGGAACATTATATACGTCCATAACGTGATATATGCTAGGCTAAGGCAATCCTAACATCTCGGATGTAATATTTTACTACATTCGTGGCGCGCCGACCGCTATTTGTCGATGGGAACATTATATACGTCTATATCGCTATATATTCTAGCCTAAGGCATCCTAACATGTCGAGCGTAATATTTTACAACATTCCTGGCTCGTCGGCACCTACTTCTCGGTTGGAACTTTATATACGTCTATAACGTTATATATCCTAGCCTAAGGCAGCCTAACATGTCGAGCGTAATATTTTACAACATTCCTGGCTCGTCGGCACCTACTTCTCGGTGGGAACTTTATATACGTCTATAACGTTATATATCCTAGCATAAGGCATCCTTACATGTCGAATGTAATATTTTACAACATTCCTGGCGCGCCGGCACCTATTTCTCGGTGGGAACATTATATACGTCTATAACTTTACATATCCTAGCCTAAGGCAACCTAACATCTCGGACGTAATATTTTACTACATTCCTGGCGCGCCGGCCCCCACTTCTCGGTGGGAATATTATATACGTTTATAACGTTATATATCCTAGCATAAGGCATCCTTACATGTCGAATGTAATATTTTACAACATTCCTGGCGCGCCGGCACCTATTTCTCGGTGGGAACATTATATACGTCTATAACTTTACATATCCTAGCCTAAGCCAACCTAACATCTCGGACGTAATATTTTACTACATTCCTGGCGCGCCGGCCCCCACTTCTCGGTGGGAATATTATATACGTTTATAACGTTCTATATCCTAGCATAAGGCATCCTTACATGTCGAATGTAATATTTTACAACATTCCTGGCTCGTTGGCCCCTACTTCTCGGTGGGAACATTATGAGCGTCTATAACGTTATATATCCTAACCTAAGGCAACCTAACATCTCGGATGTAATATTTTACAACATTCCTGGCTCGTTGGCCCCTACTTCTCGGTGGGAACATTATATACGTCTATAACGTTATATATTCTAACCTAAGGGAACCTAACATCTCGGATGTAATATTTTACAACATTTCTGGCTCGTCGGCACCTACTTCTCGGTGGGAACATTATATATGTCTATAACAGTATATATCCTAACCTAAGGCAACCTAACATCTCGGATGTAATATTTTACTACATTCCTGGCACGTTGGCCCCTACTTCTCGGCGGGAACATTATATACGTCTATAACGTTATATACCCTAGCATAAGGCATCCTTACATGTCGAATGTAATATTTTACAACATTCCTGGCTCGTTGGCCCCTACTTCTCGGTGGGAACATTATATACGTCTATAACGTTATAGATTCTAACCTAAGGGAACCTAACATCTCGGATGTAATATTTTACAAGAATCCTGGCTCGTCGGCACCTACTTCTCGGTGGGAACTTTATATACGTCTATAACGTTATATATCCTAGCATAAGGCATCCTTACATGTCGAATGTAATATTTTACAATATTCCTGGCGCGTCGGCAACTACTTCTCGGTGGGAACAGTATATCCGTCTATAACGTTATATATCCTAACCTAAGGCAACCTAACATCTTGGATGTAATATTTTACTACATTCCTGGCACGTCGGCCCCTACTTCTCGGTGGGAACATTATATATGTCTATAACGGTATATATCCTAACCTAAGGCAACCTAACATCTCGGATGTAATATTTTACTACATTCCTAGCGCGTCGGCACCTACTTCTCGGTGGGAACATTATATAAGTCAATAACGTTATATATCCTAACCTAAGGCAACCTAACATCTCGGATGTAATATTTTACTACATTCCTGGCGCGCAGGCCCCTACTTCTCAGTGGGAACATTATATGCGTCTATAACGCCATATATCCTAACCTAAGGCAACCTAGCATCTCGGATGTAATATTTTACTACATTCCTGGCACGTCGGCCCCTACTTCTCGGTGGGAACATTATATACGTCTATAACGCTATATATCCTAGCCTAAGGCAAACTAACATGTCGAATGTAATATTTTACAACATTCCCGTCACTTCGGCCCCTACTTCTCGGTGGGAACTTTATATACGTCTATAACGTTATATATCCTAGTTTAAGGCAACCTAACATCTCGGATGTAATATTTTACTACATTCGTGGCGCACCGGCACCTACTTCTCGGTGGGAACATTATATACGTCTATAACGTTATATATCCTAGCCTAAGGCAATCCTAACATCTCGGATGTAATATTTTACTACATTCGTGGCGCACCGGCCCCTACTTCTCGGTGGAAACATTATATACGTCTGAAACGTTATATATCCTAGCCTAAGGCAATCCTAACATCTCGGATGTAATATTTTACAACATTCCTGGCGCGTCGGCAACTACTTCTCGGTGGGAACTGAATATACGTCTATAACGTTATATATCCTAACCTAAGGAAACCTAACACCTCGAATGTAATGTTATACAACATTCCTGGCGTGTCGGTCCCTATTTCTCAATGGAAACATTATATATGTCTATAACGCCATATGTCCTAGCCTGAGACAGCCTAGCATGTCGAATATAATATATTACAATATTCCTGGCGCGTCGGCAACTACTTCTCGGTGGGAACTGAATATACGTCTATAACGTTATATATCCTAACCTAAGACATCTTAACATGTCGAGCGTAATATTTTACAACATTCCTGGCTCGACGGCCCCTACTTCTCGTTGGGAACATTATATACGTCTATAACGTTATATATCCTAGCCTAAGGCAACCTAACATCTCGGATGTAATATTTTACTACAATCCTGCCACGCCGGCCCCTACTTTTCGGTGGGAACATTATATACGTCTGTAACGCTATATATCCTAGCATAAGGCAACCTAACTTGTCGAGCGTAATATTTTACAACATTCCTGGCTCGTCGGCCTCTACCTCTCGGTGGGAACATTATATACGTCTATAACGTTATATATCCTAACCTAAGGCAACTTAACATGTCGAATGTAATATTTTCCCACATTTCTGGCTCGTGGGCCCCTACTCCTCGGTGGGAACATTATATACGTCGATAAAGTTACATATCCTAGCGTATGGCAACATAACATCTCGGATGTAATATTTTACTACATTCCTGGCGCGCCGGCCCCTACTTCTCGATGGGAAGATTATGTACGTCTGTAACGCTATATATCCTAGCCTACGGCAACCTAACTTGTCGAGCGTAATATTTTACAACATTCCTGCCTCGTCGGCCCCTACCTCTCGGTGGGAACATTATATACGTCTATAACGTGATATATCCTAGCCTAAGGCAATCCTAACATCTCGGATGTACTGTTTTACTACATTCGTGGCGCGCCGACCGCTAATTCGCGATGGGAACATTATACAAGTCAATAACGTTATATATCCTAACCTAAGACAACCTAACATCTCGGATGTAATATTTTACAACATTCCCGTCACTTCGGCCCCTACTTCTCGGTGGGAACATTATATACGTCTATAACGTTATATATCTTAGCCTAAGGCAATCCTAACATGTCGAATGTGTAATTTTCCAACATTCCCGTCACTTCGGCACCTACTTCTAGGTGGGAACATTATATACGTCTATAACGTTATATATCCTAACCTAAGACAACTTAACATGTCGAATGTAATATTTTACCACATTCCTGGCTCGTTGGCCCCTACTCCTCGGTGGGAGTATCGTATACGTCTATAACGTTATACATCCTAGCCTAAGGCAATCCTAACACGTCGAATGTAATATTTTACAACATTCCTGGCGCGGCGGCCCCTACTTCTCGGTGGGAACATTATATACGTCTATATCGCTATATATCCTAGGCTAAGGCAACCTAACATGTCGAGCGTAATATTTTACAACATTCCTGGCTCGTCGGCCTCTACCTCTCGGTGGGAACATTATATACGTCTATAACGTGATATATCCTAGCCTAAGGCAATCCTAACATCTCGGATGTATTGTTTTACTACATTCGTGGCGCGCCGACCGCTATTTCGCGATGGGAACATTATACAAGTCAATAACGTTATATATCCTAACCTAAGGCAACCTAACATCTCGGATGTAATATTTTACAACATTCCCGTCACTTCGGCCCCTACTTCTCGGTGGGCACAGTATATACGTCTATAACGTTATATATCCTAGCCTAAGGCAATCCTAACATGTCGAATGTAAAATTTTACATCATTCCTGGGGCGTCGGCCCCTATTTCTCGATGGGAAAATTATATAAGTCAATAACGTTATATATCCTAACCTACGGCAACCTAACATGTCGAGCGTAATATTTTACAACATTCCTGGCTCTTCGGCCCCTACTTCTCGGTTGGAACATTATATACGTCTATAACGTTATATATCCTAACCTAAGGGAACCTTACATGTCGAATGTAATATTTTACAATATTCCTGGCGCGTCGGCAACTACTTCTCGGTGGGAACAGTATATCCGTTTATAACGTTATATATCCTAACCTAAGGCAACTTAACATGTCGAATGTAATGTTTCACCACATTCCTGGCTCGTTGGCCCCTACTTCTCGGTGGGAACATTATGAGCGTCTATAACGTTATATATCCTAACCTAAGGCAACCTAACATCTCGGATGTAATATTTTACAACATTCCTGGCTCGTTGGCCCCTACTTCTCGGTGGGAACATTATATACGTCTATAACGTTATATATTCTAACCTAAGGGAACCTAACATCTCGGATGTAATATTTTACAACATTCCTGGCTCGTCGGCACCTACTTCTCGGTGGGAACATTATATATGTCTATAACGGTATATATCCTAACCTAAGGCAACCTAACATCTCGGATGTAATATTTTACTACATTCCTGGCACGTTGGCCCCTAGTTCTCGGCGGGAACATTATATACGTCTATAACGTTATATACCCTAGCATAAGGCATCCTTACATGTCGAATGTAATATTTTACAACATTCCTGGCGCGCCGGCACCTATTTCTCGGTGGGAACATTATGTACGTCTATATCGCTATATATCCTAGCCTAAGGCAACCTAACATGTCGAGCATAATATTTTACAACATTCCTGGCTCGTCGGCACCTACTTCTCGGTGGGAACTTTATATACGTCTATAACGTTATATATCCTAACATAAGGCATCCTTACATGTCGAATGTAATATTTTACAACATTCTTGGCGCGCCGGCACCTATTTCTCGGTGGGAACATTATATACGTCTATAACTTTACATATCCTAGCCCAAGGCAACCTAACATCTCGGATGTAATGTTTTACTACATTCCTGGCGCGCCGGCCCCCACTTCTCGGTGGGAATATTATATACGTTTATAACGTTATATATCCTAGCATAAGGCATCCTTACATGTCGAATGTAATATTTTACAACATTCCTGGCTCGATGGCCCCTACTTCTCGGTGGGAACATTATATACGTCTATAACGTTATAGATTCTAACCTAAGGGAACCTAACATCTCGGATGTAATATTTTACAACAATCCTGGCTCGTCGGCACCTACTTCTCGGTGGGAACTTTATATACGTCTATAACGTTATATATCCTAGCATAAGGCATTCTTACATGTCGAATGTAATATTTTACAATATTCCTGGCGCGTCGGCAACTACTTCTCGGTGGGAACAGTATATCCGTCTATAACGTTATATATCCTAACCTAAGGCAACCTAACATCTTGGATGTAATATTTTACTACATTCCTGGCACGTCGGCCCCTACTTCTCGGTGGGAACATTATATATGTCTATAACGGTATATATCCTAACCTAAGGCAACCTAACATCTCGAAAGTAATATTTTACTACATTCCTGGCACGTCGGCACCTACTTCTCGGTGGGAACATTATATACGTCTATAACGTTATATATCCTAGCATAAGGCATCCTTACATGTCGAATGTAATATTTTACAACATTCCTGGCGCACCGGCACCTACTTCTCGGTGGGAACATTATATACGTCTATAACGTTATATATCCTAGCCTAAGGCAATCCTAACATCTCGGATGTAATATTTTACTACATTCGTGGCGCACCGGCCCCTACTTCTCGGTGGAAACATTATATACGTCTGAAACGTTATATATCCTAGCCTAAGGCAATCCTAACATCTCGGATGTAATATTTTACAACATTCCTGGCGCGTCGGCACCTACTTCTCGGTGGGCGCGTCGGCACCTACTTCTCGGTGGGAGCAATATATACGCCTATAACGTTATATATCCTAACCTAAGGAAACCTAACACCTCGAATGTAATGTTATACAACATTCCTGGCGTGTCGGTCCCTATTTCTCAATGGAAACATTATATATGTCTATAACGCCATATGTCCTAGCCTGAGACAGCCTAGCATGTCGAATATAATATATTACAATATTCCTGGCGCGTCGGCAACTACTTCTCGGTGGGAACTGAATATACGTCTATAACGTTATATATCCTAACCTAAGACATCTTAACATGTCGAGCGTAATATTTTACAACATTCCTGGCTCGACGGCCCCTACTTCTCGTTGGAAATATTATATACGTCTATAACGTTATATATCCTAGCCTAAGGCAACCTAACATCTCGGATGTAATATTTTACTACAATCCTGCCACGCCGGCCCCTACTTTTCGGTGGGAACATTATATACGTCTGTAACGCTATATATCCTAGCATAAGGCAACCTAACTTGTCGAGCGTAATATTTTACAACATTCCTGGCTCGTCGGCCTCTACCTCTCGGTGGGAACATTATATACGTCTATAACGTTATATATCCTAACCTAAGGCAACTTAACATGTCGAATGTAATATTTTCCCACATTTCTGGCTCGTGGGCCCCTACTCCTCGGTGGGAACATTATATACGTCGATAAAGTTACATATCCTAGCGTAAGGCAACATAACATCTCGGATGTAATATTTTACTACATTCCTGGCGCGCCGGCCCCTACTTCTCGATGGGAAGATTATGTACGTCTGTAACGCTATATATCCTAGCCTACGGCAACCTAACTTGTCGAGCGTAATATTTTACAACATTCCTGCCTCGTCGGCCCCTACCTCTCGGTGGGAACATTATATACGTCTATAACGTGATATATCCTAGCCTAAGGCAATCCTAACATCTCGGATGTACTGTTTTACTACATTCGTGGCGCGCCGACCGCTAATTCGCGATGGGAACATTATACAAGTCAATAACGTTATATATCCTAACCTAAGACAACCTAACATCTCGGATGTAATATTTTACAACATTCCCGTCACTTCGGCCCCTACTTCTCGGTGGGAACATTATATACGTCTATAACGTTATATATCTTAGCCTAAGGCAATCCTAACATGTCGAATGTGTAATTTTCCAACATTCCCGTCACTTCGGCACCTACTTCTAGGTGGGAACATTATATACGTCTATAACGTTATATATCCTAACCTAAGACAACTTAACATGTCGAATGTAATATTTTACCACATTCCTGGCTCGTTGGCCCCTACTCCTCGGTGGGAGTATCGTATACGTCTATAACGTTATACATCCTAGCCTAAGGCAATCCTAACACGTCGAATGTAATATTTTACAACATTCCTGGCGCGGCGGCCCCTACTTCTCGGTGGGAACATTATATACGTCTATATCGCTATATATCCTAGACTAAGGCAACCTAACATGTCGAGCGTAATATTTTACAACATTCCTGGCTCGTCGGCCTCTACCTCTCGGTGGGAACATTATATACGTCTATAACGTGATATATCCTAGCCTAAGGCAATCCTAACATCTCGGATGTATTGTTTTACTACATTCGTGGCGCGCCGACCGCTATTTCGCGATGGGAACATTATACAAGTCAATAACGTTATATATCCTAACCTAAGGCAACCTAACATCTCGGATGTAATATTTTACAACATTCCCGTCACTTCGGCCCCTACTTCTCGGTGGGCACAGTATATACGTCTATAACGTTATATATCCTAGCCTAAGGCAATCCTAACATGTCGAATGTAAAATTTTACATCATTCCTGGGGCGTCGGCCCCTATTTCTCGATGGGAAAATTATATAAGTCAATAACGTTATATATCCTAACCTACGGCAACCTAACATGTCGAGCGTAATATTTTACAACATTCCTGGCTCTTCGGCCCCTACTTCTCGGTTGGAACATTATATACGTCTATAACGTTATATATCCTAACCTAAGGGAACCTAACATCTCGGATGTAATATTTGACAACATTCTTGTCGTGTCGGCCCGTACTCCTCGGTGGGAATATCGTATACGTCTATAACGTTATATATCCTAGCCTAAGGCAATCCTAACACGTCGAATGTAATATTTTACAACATTCCTGGCGCGGCGGCCCCTACTTCTCGGTGGGAACATTATATACGTCTATATCGCTATATATCCTAGCCTAAGGCAACCTAACATGTCGAGCGTAATATTTTACAACATTCCTGGCTCGTCGGCACCTACTTCTCGGTGGGAACTTTATATACGTCTATAACGTTATATATCCTAGCATAAGGCATCCTTACATGTCGAATGTAATATTTTACAATATTCCTGGCGCGTCGGCAACTACTTCTCGGTGGGAACAGTATATCCGTCTATAACGTTATATATCCTAACCTAAGGCAACTTAACATGTCGAATGTAATGTTTCACCACATTCCTGGCTCGTTGGCCCCTACTTCTCGGTGGGAACATTATGAGCGTCTATAACGTTATATATCCTAACCTAAGGCAACCTAACATCTCGGATGTAATATTTTACAACATTCCTGGCTCGTTGGCCCCTACTTCTCGGTGGGAACATTATATACGTCTATAACGTTATATATTCTAACCTAAGGGAACCTAACATCTCGGATGTAATATTTTACAACATTCCTGGCTCGTCGGCACCTACTTCTCGGTGGGAACATTATATATGTCTATAACGGTATATATCCTAACCTAAGGCAACCTAACATCTCGGATGTAATATTTTACTACATTCCTGGCACGTTGGCCCCTAGTTCTCGGCGGGAACATTTTATACGTCTATAACGTTATATACCCTAGCATAAGGCATCCTTACATGTCGAATGTAATATTTTACAACATTCCTGGCGCGCCGGCACCTATTTCTCGGTGGGAACATTATATACGTCTATATCGCTATATATCCTAGCCTAAGGCAACCTAACATGTCGAGCATAATATTTTACAACATTCCTGGCTCGTCGGCACCTACTTCTCGGTGGGAACTTTATATACGTCTATAACGTTATATATCCTAACATAAGGCATCCTTACATGTCGAATGTAATATTTTACAACATTCCTGGCGCGCCGGCACCTATTTCTCGGTGGGAACATTATATACGTCTATAACTTTACATATCCTAGCCTAAGGCAACCTAACATCTCGGATGTAATGTTTTACTACATTCCTGGCGCGCCGGCCCCCACTTCTCGGTGGGAATATTATATACGTTTATAACGTTATATATCCTAGCATAAGGCATCCTTACATGTCGAATGTAATATTTTACAACATTCCTGGCTCGATGGCCCCTACTTCTCGGTGGGAACATTATATACGTCTATAACGTTATAGATTCTAACCTAAGGGAACCTAACATCTCGGATGTAATATTTTACAACAATCCTGGCTCGTCGGCACCTACTTCTCGGTGGGAACTTTATATACGTCTATAACGTTATATATCCTAGCATAAGGCATCCTTACATGTCGAATGTAATATTTTACAATATTCCTGGCGCGTCGGCAACTACTTCTCGGTGGGAACAGTATATCCGTCTATAACGTTATATATCCTAACCTAAGGCAACCTAACATCTTGGATGTAATATTTTACTACATTCCTGGCACGTCGGCCCCTACTTCTCGGTGGGAACATTATATATGTCTATAACGGTATATATCCTAACCTAAGGCAACCTAACATCTCGAAAGTAATATTTTACTACATTCCTGGCACGTCGGCACCTACTTCTCGGTGGGAACATTATATACGTCTATAACGTTATATATCCTAGCATAAGGCATCCTTACATGTCGAATGTAATATTTTACAACATTCCTGGCGCGCCGGCACCTATTTCTCGGTGGGAACATTATATACGTCTATAACTTTACATATCCTAGCCTAAGGCAACCTAACATCTCGGATGTAATATTTTACTACATTCCTGGCGCGCCGGCCCCCACTTCTCGGTGGGAATATTATATACGTCTATAACGTTATATATCCTAGCATAAGGCATCCTTACATGTCGAATGTAATATTTTACAATATTCCTGGCGCGTCGGCAACTACTTCTCGGTGGGAACAGTATATCCGTCTATAACGTTGTATATCCTAGCCTAAGGCAATCCTAACATCTCGGATGTAATATTTTACTACATTCGTGGCGCGCCGACCGCTATTTGTCGATGAGAACATTATATACGTCTATATCGCTATATATCCTAGCCTAAGGCAACCTAACATGTCGAGCGTAATATTTTACAACATTCCTGGCTCGTCGGCACCTACTTCTCGGTTGGAACTTTATATACGTCTATAACGTTATATATCCTAGCCTAAGGCAACCTAACATGTCGAGCGTAATATTTTACAACATTCCTGGCTCGTCGGCACCTACTTCTCGGGTGGAACTTTATACACGTCTATAACGTTATATATCCTAGCCTAAGGCAACCTAACATGTCGAGCGTAATATTTTACAACATTCCTGGCACGTCGGCCCCTCCTTCTCGGTGGGAACATTATATATGTCTATAACGCTATATATCCTAACCTAAGGCAACCTAACATCTCGGATGTAGTATTTTACTACATTCCTGGCACGTCGGCACCTATTTCTTGGTGGGAACATTATATACGTCTATATCGCTATATATACTAGCCTGAGGCAACCTAACATGTCGAATGTAATATTTTACAGCATTCCTGGCGCGCCGGCCCCTACTTCTCGGTGGGAACATTATATACGCCTATAACGTGATATATCCTAGCCTAAGGCAATCCTAACATCACGGATGTAATATTTTACTACATTCGTGGCGCGCCGACCGCGATTTCTCGATGGGAACATTATATACGTCTATGTCGCTATATGTCCTAGCCTAAGGCAACCTAACATGCCGAGCGTAATATTTTACAACATTCCTGGCTCGTCGGCACCTACTTCTCGGTGGGAACTTTATATACGTCTATATCGCTATATATACTAGCCTGAGGCAACCTAACATGTCGAATGTAATATTTTACAGCATTCCTGGCGCGCCAGCCCCTACTTCTCGGTGGGAACATTATATACGCCTATAACGTGATATATCCTAGCCTAAGGCAACCTAACATCTCGGATGTAATATTTTACTACATTCCTGGCGCGCCGGCCCCCACTTCTCGGTGGGAATATTATATACGTCTATAACGTTATAGATTCTAACCTAAGGGAACCTAACATCTCGGATGTAATATTTTACAACATTCCTGGCTCGTCGGCACCTACTTCTCGGTGGGAACTTTATATACGTCTATAACGTTATATATCCTAGCATAAGGCATCCTTACATGTCGAATGTAATATTTTACAATATTCCTGGCGCGTCGGCAACTACTTCTCGGTGGGAACAGTATATCCGTCTATAACGTTATATATCCTAACCTAAGGCAACCTAACATCTCGGATGTAATATTTTACTACATTCCTGGCACGTTGGCCCCTCCTTCTCGGTGGGAACATTTTATATGTCTATAACGCTATATATCCTAACCTAAGGCAACCTAACATCTCGGATGTAGTATTTTACTACATTCCTGGCACGTCGGCACCTATTTCTTGGTGGGAACATTATATACGTCTATATCGCTATATATACTAGCCTGAGGCAACCTAACATGTCGAATGTAATATTTTACAGCATTCCTGGCGCGCCGGCCCCTACTTCTCGGTGGGAACATTATATACGCCTATAACGTGATATATCCTAGCCTAAGGCAATCCTAACATCACGGATGTAATATTTTACTACATTCGTGGCGCGCCGACCGCGATTTCTCGATGGGAACATTATATACGTCTATGTCGCTATATGTCCTAGCCTAAGGCAACCTAACATGCCGAGCGTAATATTTTACAACATTCCTGGCTCGTCGGCACCTACTTCTCGGTGGGAACTTTATATACGTCTATATCGCTATATATACTAGCCTGAGGCAACCTAACATGTCGAATGTAAATTTTACAGCATTCCTGGCGCGCCGGCCCCTACTTCTCGGTGGGAACATTATATACGCCTATAACGTGATATATCCTAGCCTAAGGCAACCTAACATGTCGAGCGTAATATTTTATAACATTCCTGGCTCGTCGGCACCTACTTCTCGGTTGGAACTTTATATACGTCTATAACGTTATATATCCTAGCCTAAGGCAACCTAACATGTCGAGCGTAATATTTTACAACATTCCTGGCTCGTCGGCACCTACTTCTCGGTGGGAACTTTATATACGTCTATAACGTTATATATTCTAGCATAAGGCATCCTTACATGTCGAATGTAATATTTTACAATATTCCTGGCGCGTCGGCAACTACTTCTCGGTGGGAACAGTATATCCGTCTATAACGTTATATATCCTAACCTAAGGCAACTTAACATGTCGAATGTAATGTTTCACCACATTCCTGGCTCGTTGGCCCCTACTTCTCGGTGGGAACATTATATACGTCTATAACGTCATATATCTTAGCCTAAGGCAATCCTAACACCTCGGATGTAATATTTTACAACATTCCTGGCGCGCCGACCGCTATTTGTCGATGGGAACATTATATACGTCTATATCGCTATATATACTAGCCTAAGGCAACTTAACATGTCGAATGTAATGTTTCACCACATTCCTGGCTCGTTGGCCCCTACTTCTCGGTGGGAACATTATATACGTCTATAACGTCATATATCTTAGCCTAAGGCAATCCTAACACCTCGGATGTAATATTTTACAACATTCCTGGCGCGCCGACCGCTATTTGTCGATGGGAACATTATATACGTCTATATCGCTATATATACTAGCCTAAGGCAACCTAACATGTCGAATGTAATATTCTACAGCATTCCTGGCTCGTCGGCACCTACTTCTCGGGTGGAACTTTATACACGTCTATAACGTTATATATCCTAGCCTAAGGCAACCTAACATGTCGAGCGTAATATTTTACAACATTCCTGGCTCGTCGGCACCTACTTCTCGGTGGGAACTTTATATACGTCTATAACGTTATATATCCTAGCATAAGGCATCCTTACATGTCGAATGTAATATTTTACAATATTCCTGGCGCGTGGGCAACTACTTCTCCGTGGGAACAGTATATCCGTCTATAACGTTATATATCCTAACCTAAGGCAACTTAACATGTCGAATGTAATGTTTCACCACATTCCTGGCTCGTTGGCCCCTACTTCTCGGTGGGAACATTATGAGCGTCTATAACGTTATATATCCCAACCTAAGGCAACCTAACATCTCGGATGTAATATTTTACTACATTCCTGGCACGTCGTCCCCTCCTTCTCGGTGGGAACATTTTATATGTCTATAACGCTATATATCCTAACCTAAGGCAACCTAACATCTCGGATGTAGTATTTTACTACATTCCTGGCACGTCGGCACCTATTTCTTGGTGGGAACATTATATACGTCTATATCGCTATATATACTAGCCTGAGGCAACCTAACATGTCGAATGTAATATTTTACAGCATTCCTGGCGCGCCGGCCCCTACTTCTCGGTGGGAACATTATATACGCCTATAACGTGATATATCCTAGCCTAAGGCAACCTAACATCTCGGATGTAATATTTTACTACATTCCTGGCGCGCCGGCCCCCACTTCTCGGTGGGAATATTATATACGTCTATAACGTTATAGATTCTAACCTAAGGGAACCTAACATCTCGGATGTAATATTTTACAACATTCCTGGCTCGTCGGCACCTACTTCTCGGTGGGAACTTTATATACGTCTATAACGTTATATATCCTAGCATAAGGCATCCTTACATGTCGAATGTAATATTTTACAATATTCCTGGCGCGTCGGCAACTACTTCTCGGTGGGAACAGTATATCCGTCTATAACGTTATATATCCTAACCTAAGGCAACCTAACATCTCGGATGTAATATTTTACTACATTCCTGGCACGTCGGCCCCTCCTTCTCGGTGGGAACATTATATATGTCTATAACGCTATATATCCTAACCTAAGGCAACCTAACATCTCGGATGTAGTATTTTACTACATTCCTGGCACGTCGGCACCTATTTCTTGGTGGGAACATTATATACGTCTATATCGCTATATATACTAGCCTGAGGCAACCTAACATGTCGAATGTAATATTTTACAGCATTCCTGGCGCGCCGGCCCCTACTTCTCGGTGGGAACATTATATACGCCTATAACGTGATATATCCTAGCCTAAGGCAATCCTAACATCACGGATGTAATATTTTACTACATTCGTGGCGCGCCGACCGCGATTTCTCGATGGGAACATTATATACGTCTATGTCGCTATATGTCCTAGCCTAAGGCAACCTAACATGCCGAGCGTAATATTTTACAACATTCCTGGCTCGTCGGCACCTACTTCTCGGTGGGAACTTTATATACGTCTATATCGCTATATATACTAGCCTGAGGCAACCTAACATGTCGAATGTAATATTTTACAGCATTCCTGGCGCGCCAGCCCCTACTTCTCGGTGGGAACATTATATACGCCTATAACGTGATATATCCTAGCCTAAGGCAACCTAACATCTCGGATGTAATATTTTACTACATTCCTGGCGCGCCGGCCCCCACTTCTCGGTGGGAATATTATATACGTCTATAACGTTATAGATTCTAACCTAAGGGAACCTAACATCTCGGATGTAATATTTTACAACATTCCTGGCTCGTCGGCACCTACTTCTCGGTGGGAACTTTATATACGTCTATAACGTTATATATCCTAGCATAAGGCATCCTTACATGTCGAATGTAATATTTTACAATATTCCTGGCGCGTCGGCAACTACTTCTCGGTGGGAACAGTATATCCGTCTATAACGTTATATATCCTAACCTAAGGCAACCTAACATCTCGGATGTAATATTTTACTACATTCCTGGCACGTTGGCCCCTCCTTCTCGGTGGGAACATTTTATATGTCTATAACGCTATATATCCTAACCTAAGGCAACCTAACATCTCGGATGTAGTATTTTACTACATTCCTGGCACGTCGGCACCTATTTCTTGGTGGGAACATTATATACGTCTATATCGCTATATATACTAGCCTGAGGCAACCTAACATGTCGAATGTAATATTTTACAGCATTCCTGGCGCGCCGGCCCCTACTTCTCGGTGGGAACATTATATACGCCTATAACGTGATATATCCTAGCCTAAGGCAATCCTAACATCACGGATGTAATATTTTACTACATTCGTGGCGCGCCGACCGCGATTTCTCGATGGGAACATTATATACGTCTATGTCGCTATATGTCCTAGCCTAAGGCAACCTAACATGCCGAGCGTAATATTTTACAACATTCCTGGCTCGTCGGCACCTACTTCTCGGTGGGAACTTTATATACGTCTATAACGTTATATATCCTAGCATAAGGCATCCTTACATGTCGAATGTAATATTTTACAACATTCCTGGCGCGCCGGCACCTATTTCTCGGTGGGAACACTATATACGTCAATAACTTTACATATCCTAGCCTAAGGCAACCTAACATCTCGGATGTAATATTTTACTACATTCCTGGCGCGCCGGCCCCCACTTCTCGGTGGGAATATTATATACGTCTATAACGTTATATATCCTAGCATAAGGCATCCTTACATGTCGAATGTAATATTTTACAACATTCCTGGCTCGTTGGCCCCTACTTCTCGGTGGGAACATTATATATGTCTATAACGGTATATATCCTAACCTAAGGCAACCTAACATCTCGGATGTAATATTTTACTACATTCCTGGTACGTTGGCCCCTACTTCTCGGTGGGAACATTATATACGTCTATAACGTTATATATCCTAGCATAAGGCATCCTTACATGTCGAATGTAATATTTTACAACATTCCTGGCGCGCCGGCACCTATTTCTCGGTGGGAACATTATATACGTCTATATCGCTATATATACTAGCCTAAGGCAACCTAACATGTCGAATGTAATATTCTACAGCATTCCTGGCGCGCCGGCTCCTACTTCTCGGTGGGAACATTATATACGTCCATAACGTGATATATCCTATCCTAAGGCAATCCTAACATCTCGGATATAATATTTTACTACATTCGTGGCGCGCCGACCGCTATTTGTCGATGGGAACATTATATACGTCTATATCGCTATATATCCTAGCCTAAGGCAACCTAACATGTCGAGCGTAATATTTTACAGCATTCCTGGCTCGTCGGCACCTACTTCTCGGTTGAAACTTTATACACGTCTATAACGTTATATATCCTAGCCTAAGGCAACCTAACATGCCGAGCGTAATATTTTACAACATTCCTGGCTCGTCGGCACCTACTTCTCGGTGGGAACTTTATATACGTCTATAACGTTATATATCCTAGCATAAGGCATCCTTACATGTCGAATGTAATATTTTACAATATTCCTGGCGCGTCGGCAACTACTTCTCGGTGGGAACAGTATATCCGTCTATAACGTTATATATCCTAACCTAAGGCAACCTAACATCTCGGATGTAATATTTTACTACATTCCTGGCACGTCGGCCCCTACTTCTGGGTGGGAACATTATATATGTCTATAACGGTATATATCCTAACCTAAGGCAACCTAACATCTCGGATGTAATATTTTACTACATTCCTGGCACGTTGGCCCCTACTTCTCGGTGGGAACATTATATACGTCTATAACGTTATATATCCTAGCATAAGGCATCCTTACATGTCGAATGTAATATTTTACAACATTCCTGGCGCGCCGGCACCTATTTCTCGGTGGGAACATTATATACGTCTATATCGCTATATATACTAGCCTAAGGCAACCTAACATGTCGAATGTAATATTCTACAGCATTCCTGGCGCGCCGGCTCCTACTTCTCGGTGGGAACATTATATACGTCTATAACGTGATATATCCTATCCTAAGGCAATCCTAACATCTCGGATATAATATTTTACTACATTCGTGGCGCGCCGACCGCTATTTGTCGATGGGAACATTATATACGTCTATATCGCTATATATCCTAGCCTAAGGCAACCTAACATGTCGAGCGTAATATTTTACAACATTCCTGGCTCGTCGGCACCTACTTCTCGGTTGAAACTTTATACACGTCTATAACGTTATATATCCTAGCCTAAGGCAACCTAACATGCCGAGCGTAATATTTTACAACATTCCTGGCTCGTCGGCACCTACTTCTCGGTGGGAACTTTATATACGTCTATAACGTTATATATCCTATCATAAGGCATCCTTACATGTCGAATGTAATATTTTACAATATTCCTGGCGCGTCGGCAACTACTTCTCGGTGGGAACAGTATATCCGTCTATAACGTTATATATCCTAGCCTAAGGCAACCTAACATCTCGGACGTAATATTTTACTACATTCCTGGCGCGCCGGCCCCCACTTCTCGGTGGGAATATTATATACGTTTATAACGTTATATATCCTAGCATAAGGCATCCTTACATGTCGAATGTAATATTTTACAACATTCCTGGCGCGCCGGCACCTATTTCTCGGTGGGAACATTATATACGTCTATAACTTTACATATCCTAGCCTAAGGCAACCTAACATCTCGGACGTAATATTTTACTACATTCCTGGCGCGCCGGCCCCCACTTCTCGGTGGGAATATTATATACGTTTATAACGTTCTATATCCTAGCATAAGGCATCCTTACATGTCGAATGTAATATTTTACAACATTCCTGGCTCGTTGGCCCCTACTTCTCGGTGGGAACATTATGAGCGTCTATAACGTTATATATCCTAACCTAAGGCAACCTAACATCTCGGATGTAATATTTTACAACATTCCTGGCTCGTTGGCCCCTACTTCTCGGTGGGAACATTATATACGTCTATAACGTTATATATTCTAACCTAAGGGAACCTAACATCTCGGATGTAATATTTTACAACATTCCTGGCTCGTCGGCACCTACTTCTCGGTGGGAACATTATATATGTCTATAACAGTATATATCCTAACCTAAGGCAACCTAACATCTCGGATGTAATATTTTACTACATTCCTGGCACGTTGGCCCCTACTTCTCGGCGGGAACATTATATACGTCTATAACGTTATATACCCTAGCATAAGGCATCCTTACATGTCGAATGTAATATTTTACAACATTCCTGGCTCGTTGGCCCCTACTTCTCGGTGGGAACATTATATACGTCTATAACGTTATAGATTCTAACCTAAGGGAACCTAACATCTCGGATGTAATATTTTACAACAATCCTGGCTCGTCGGCACCTACTTCTCGGTGGGAACTTTATATACGTCTATAACGTTATATATCCTAGCATAAGGCATCCTTACATGTCGAATGTAATATTTTACAACATTCCTGGCGCGCCGGCACCTATTTCTCGGTGGGAACATTATATACGTCTATATCGCTATATATACTAGCCTAAGGCAACCTAACATGTCGAATGTAATATTCTACAGCATTCCTGGCGCGCCGGCTCCTACTTCTCGGTGGAAACATTATATACGTCCATAACGTGATATATCCTATCCTAAGGCAATCCTAACATCTCGGATATAATATTTTACTACATTCGTGGCGCGCCGACCGCTATTTGTCGATGGGAACATTATATACGTCTATATCGCTATATATCCTAGCCTAAGGCAACCTAACATGTCGAGCGTAATATTTTACAACATTCCTGGCTCGTCGGCACCTACTTCTCGGTTGAAACTTTATACACGTCTATAACGTTATATATCCTAGCCTAAGGCAACCTAACATGCCGAGCGTAATATTTTACAACATTCCTGGCTCGTCGGCACCTACTTCTCGGTGGGAACTTTATATACGTCTATAACGTTATATATCCTAGCATAAGGCATCCTTACATGTCGAATGTAATATTTTACAATATTCCTGGCGCGTCGGCAACTACTTCTCGGTGGGAACAGTATATCCGTCTATAACGTTATATATCCTAACCTAAGGCAACCTAACATCTCGGATGTAATATTTTACTACATTCCTGGCACGTCGGCCCCTACTTCTGGGTGGGAACATTATATATGTCTATAACGGTATATATCCTAACCTAAGGCAACCTAACATCTCGGATGTAATATTTTACTACATTCCTGGCACGTTGGCCCCTACTTCTCGGTGGGAACATTATATACGTCTATAACGTTATATATCCTAGCATAAGGCATCCTTACATGTCGAATGTAATATTTTACAACATTCCTGGCGCGCCGGCACCTATTTCTCGGTGGGAACATTATATACGTCTATATCGCTATATATACTAGCCTAAGGCAACCTAACATGTCGAATGTAATATTCTACAGCATTCCTGGCGCGCCGGCTCCTACTTCTCGGTGGGAACATTATATACGTCTATAACGTGATATATCCTATCCTAAGGCAATCCTAACATCTCGGATATAATATTTTACTACATTCGTGGCGCGCCGACCGCTATTTGTCGATGGGAACATTATATACGTCTATATCGCTATATATCCTAGCCTAAGGCAACCTAACATGTCGAGCGTAATATTTTACAACATTCCTGGCTCGTCGGCACCTACTTCTCGGTTGAAACTTTATACACGTCTATAACGTTATATATCCTAGCCTAAGGCAACCTAACATGCCGAGCGTAATATTTTACAACATTCCTGGCTCGTCGGCACCTACTTCTCGGTGGGAACTTTATATACGTCTATAACGTTATATATCCTAGCATAAGGCATCCTTACATGTCGAATGTAATATTTTACAATATTCCTGGCGCGTCGGCAACTACTTCTCGGTGGGAACAGTATATCCGTCTATAACGTTATATATCCTAACCTAAGGCAACTTAACATGTCGAATGTAATGTTTCACCACATTCCTGGCTCGTGGGCCCCTACTTCTCGGTGGGAACATTATGAGCGTCTATAACGTTATATATCCCAACCTAAGGCAACCTAACATCTCGGATGTAATATTTTACTACATTCCTGGCACGTCGGCCCCTCCTTCTCGGTGGGAACATTTTATATGTCTATAACGCTATATATCCTAACCTAAGGCAACCTAACATCTCGGATGTAATATTTTACAACATTCCTGGCTCGTCGGCACCTACTTCTCGGTGGGAACTTTATATACGTCTATAACGTTATATATCCTAGCATAAGGCATCCTTACATGTCGAATGTAATATTTTACAACATTCCTGGCGCGCCGGCACCTATTTCTCGGTGGGAACACTATATACGTCTATAACTTTACATATCCTAGCCTAAGGCAACCTAACATCTCGGATGTAATATTTTACTACATTCCTGGCGCGCCGGCCCCCACTTCTCGGTGGGAATATTATATACGTCTATAACGTTATATATCCTAGCATAAGGCATCCTTACATGTCGAATGTAATATTTTACAATATTCCTGGCGCGTCGGCAACTACTTCTCGGTGGGAACAGTATATCCGTCTATAACGTTATATATCCTAACCTAAGGCAACTTAACATGTCGAATGTAATGTTTCACCACATTCCTGGCTCGTTGGCCCCTACTTCTCGGTGGGAACATTATGAGCGTCTATAACGTTATATATCCCAACCTAAGGCAACCTAACATCTCGGATGTAATATTTTACTACATTCCTGGCACGTCGGCCCCTCCTTCTCGGTGGGAACATTTTATATGTCTATAACGCTCTATATCCTAACCTAAGGCAACCTAACATCTCGGATGTAGTATTTTACTACATTCCTGGCACGTCGGCATCTATTTCTTGGTGGGAACATTATATACGTCTATATCGCTATATATACTAGCCTGAGGCAACCTAACATGTCGAATGTAATATTTTACAGCATTCCTGGCGCGCCGGCCCCTACTTCTCGGTGGGAACATTATATACGCCTATAACGTGATATATCCTAGCGTAAGGCAATCCTAACATCACGGATGTAATATTTTACTACATTCGTGGCGCGCCGACCGCGATTTCTCGATGGGAACATTATATACGTCTATGTCGCTATATGTCCTAGCCTAAGGCAACCTAACATGCCGAGCGTAATATTTTACAACATTCCTGGCTCGTCGGCACCTACTTCTCGGTGGGAACTTTATATACGTCTATAACGTTATATATCCTAGCATAAGGCATCCTTACATGTCGAATGTAATATTTTACAATATTCCTGGCGCGTCGGCAACTACTTCTCGCTGGGAACAGTATATCCGTCTATAACGTTATATATCCTAACCTAAGGCAACCTAACAACTCGGATGTAATATTTTACTACATTCCTGGCACGTCGGCCCCTACTTCTCGGTGGGAACATTATATATGTCTATAACGGTATATATCCTAACCTAAGGGAACCTAACATCTCGGATGTAATATTTTACAACATTCCTGGCTCGTCGGCACCTACTTCTCGGTGGGAACTTTATATACGTCTATAACGTTATATATCCTAGCATAAGGCATCCTTACATGTCGAATGTAATATTTTACAACATTCCTGGCGCGCCGGCACCTATTTCTCGGTGGGAACATTATATACGTCTATAACTTTACATATCCTAGCCTAAGGCAACCTAACATCTCGGACGTAATATTTTACTACATTCCTGGCGCGCCGGCCCCCACTTCTCGGTGGGAATATTATATACGTTTATAACGTTATATATCCTAGCATAAGGCATCCTTACATGTCGAATGTAATATTTTACAACATTCCTGGCGCGCCGGCACCTATTTCTCGGTGGGAACATTATATACGTCTATAACTTTACATATCCTAGCCTAAGGCAACCTAACATCTCGGACGTAATATTTTACTACATTCCTGGCGCGCCGGCCCCCACTTCTCGGTGGGAATATTATATACGTTTATAACGTTCTATATCCTAGCATAAGGCATCCTTACATGTCGAATGTAATATTTTACAACATTCCTGGCTCGTTGGCCCCTACTTCTCGGTCGGAACATTATGAGCGTCTATAACGTTATATATCCTAACCTAAGGCAACCTAACATCTCGGATGTAATATTTTACAACATTCCTGGCTCGTTGGCCCCTACTTCTCGGTGGGAACATTATATACGTCTATAACGTTATATATTCTAACCTAAGGGAACCTAACATCTCGGATGTAATATTTTACAACATTCCTGGCTCGTCGGCACCTACTTCTCGGTGGGAACATTATATATGTCTATAACAGTATATATCCTAACCTAAGGCAACCTAACATCTCGGATGTAATATTTTACTACATTCCTGGCACGTTGGCCCCTACTTCTCGGCGGGAACATTATATACGTCTATAACGTTATATACCCTAGCATAAGGCATCCTTACATGTCGAATGTAATATTTTACAACATTCCTGGCTCGTTGGCCCCTACTTCTCGGTGGGAACATTATATACGTCTATAACGTTATAGATTCTAACCTAAGGGAACCTAACATCCCGGATGTAATATTTTACAACAATCCTGGCTCGTCGGCACCTACTTCTCGGTGGGAACTTTATATACGTCTATAACGTTATATATCCTAGCATAAGGCATCCTTACATGTCGAATGTAATATTTTACAATATTCCTGGCGCGTCGGCAACTACTTCTCGGTGGGAACAGTATATCCGTCTATAACGTTATATATCCTAACCTAAGGCAACCTAACATCTTGGATGTAATATTTTACTACATTCCTGGCACGTCGGCCCCTACTTCTCGGTGGGAACATTATATATGTCTATAACGGTATATATCCTAACCTAAGGCAACCTAACATCTCGGATGTAATATTTTACTACATTCCTAGCGCGTCGGCACCTACTTCTCGGTGGGAACATTATATAAGTCAATAACGTTATATATCCTAACCTAAGGCAACCTAACATCTCGGATGTAATATTTTACTACATTCCTGGCGCGCAGGCCCCTACTTCTCAGTGGGAACATTATATGCGTCTATAACGCCATATATCCTAACCTAAGGCAACCTAGCATCTCGGATGTAATATTTTACTACATTCCTGGCACGTCGGCCCCTACTTCTCGGTGGGAACATTATATACGTCTATAACGCTATATATCCTAGCCTAAGGCAAACTAACATGTCGAATGTAATATTTTACAACATTCCCGTCACTTCGGCCCCTACTTCTCGGTGGGAACTTTATATACGTCTATAACGTTATATATCCTAGTTTAAGGCAACCTAACATCTCGGATGTAATATTTTACTACATTCGTGGCGCACCGGCACCTACTTCTCGGTGGGAACATTATATACGTCTATAACGTTATATATCCTAGCCTAAGGCAATCCTAACATCTCGGATGTAATATTTTACTACATTCGTGGCGCACCGGCCCCTACTTCTCGGTGGAAACATTATATACGTCTGAAACGTTATATATCCTAGCCTAAGGCAATCCTAACATCTCGGATGTAATATTTTACAACATTCCTGGCGCGTCGGCACCTACTTCTCGGTGGGCGCGTCGGCACCTACTTCTCGGTGGGAGCAATATATACGCCTATAACGTTATATATCCTAACCTAAGGAAACCTAACACCTCGAATGTAATGTTATACAACATTCCTGGCGTGTCGGTCCCTATTTCTCAATGGAAACATTATATATGTCTATAACGCCATATGTCCTAGCCTGAGACAGCCTAGCATGTCGAATATAATATATTACAATATTCCTGGCGCGTCGGCAACTACTTCTCGGTGGGAACTGAATATACGTCTATAACGTTATATATCCTAACCTAAGACATCTTAACATGTCGAGCGTAATATTTTACAACATTCCTGGCTCGACGGCCCCTACTTCTCGTTGGGAACATTATATACGTCTATAACGTTATATATCCTAGCCTAAGGCAACCTAACATCTCGGATGTAATATTTTACTACAATCCTGCCACGCCGGCCCCTACTTTTCGGTGGGAACATTATATACGTCTGTAACGCTATATATCCTAGCATAAGGCAACCTAACTTGTCGAGCGTAATATTTTACAACATTCCTGGCTCGTCGGCCTCTACCTCTCGGTGGGAACATTATATACGTCTATAACGTTATATATCCTAACCTAAGGCAACTTAACATGTCGAATGTAATATTTTCCCACATTTCTGGCTCGTTGGCCCCTACTCCTCGGTGGGAACATTATATACGTCGATAAAGTTACATATCCTAGCGTAAGGCAACATAACATCTCGGATGTAATATTTTACTACATTCCTGGCGCGCCGGCCCCTACTTCTCGATGGGAAGATTATGTACGTCTGTAACGCTATATATCCTAGCCTACGGCAACCTAACTTGTCGAGCGTAATATTTTACAACATTCCTGCCTCGTCGGCCCCTACCTCTCGGTGGGAACATTATATACGTCTATAACGTGATATATCCTAGCCTAAGGCAATCCTAACATCTCGGATGTACTGTTTTACTACATTCGTGGCGCGCCGACCGCTAATTCGCGATGGGAACATTATACAAGTCAATAACGTTATATATCCTAACCTAAGACAACCTAACATCTCGGATGTAATATTTTACAACATTCCCGTCACTTCGGCCCCTACTTCTCGGTGGGAACATTATATACGTCTATAACGTTATATATCTTAGCCTAAGGCAATCCTAACATGTCGAATGTGTAATTTTCCAACATTCCCGTCACTTCGGCACCTACTTCTAGGTGGGAACATTATATACGTCTATAACGTTATATATCCTAACCTAAGACAACTTAACATGTCGAATGTAATATTTTACCACATTCCTGGCTCGTTGGCCCCTACTCCTCGGTGGGAGTATCGTATACGTCTATAACGTTATACATCCTAGCCTAAGGCAATCCTAACACGTCGAATGTAATATTTTACAACATTCCTGGCGCGGCGGCCCCTACTTCTCGGTGGGAACATTATATACGTCTATATCGCTATATATCCTAGACTAAGGCAACCTAACATGTCGAGCGTAATATTTTACAACATTCCTGGCTCGTCGGCCTCTACCTCTCGGTGGGAACATTATATACGTCTATAACGTGATATATCCTAGCCTAAGGCAATCCTAACATCTCGGATGTATTGTTTTACTACATTCGTGGCGCGCCGACCGCTATTTCGCGATGGGAACATTATACAAGTCAATAACGTTATATATCCTAACCTAAGGCAACCTAACATCTCGGATGTAATATTTTACAACATTCCCGTCACTTCGGCCCCTACTTCTCGGTGGGCACAGTATATACGTCTATAACGTTATATATCCTAGCCTAAGGCAATCCTAACATGTCGAATGTAAAATTTTACATCATTCCTGGGGCGTCGGCCCCTATTTCTCGATGGGAAAATTATATAAGTCAATAACGTTATATATCCTAACCTACGGCAACCTAACATGTCGAGCGTAATATTTTACAACATTCCTGGCTCTTCGGCCCCTACTTCTCGGTTGGAACATTATATACGTCTATAACGTTATATATCCTAACCTAAGGGAACCTAACATCTCGGATGTAATATTTGACAACATTCTTGTCGTGTCGGCCCGTACTCCTCGGTGGGAATATCGTATACGTCTATAACGTTATATATCCTAGCCTAAGGCAATCCTAACACGTCGAATGTAATATTTTACAACATTCCTGGCGCGGCGGCCCCTACTTCTCGGTGGGAACATTATATACGTCTATAACGTTATATATCCTAGCATAAGGCATCCTTACATGTCGAATGTAATATTTTACAATATTCCTGGCGCGTCGGCAACTACTTCTCGGTGGGAACAGTATATCCGTCTATAACGTTATATATCCTAACCTAAGGCAACTTAACATGTCGAATGTAATGTTTCACCACATTCCTGGCTCGTTGGCCCCTACTTCTCGGTGGGAACATTATGAGCGTCTATAACGTTATATATCCTAACCTAAGGCAACCTAACATCTCGGATGTAATATTTTACAACATTCCTGGCTCGTTGGCCCCTACTTCTCGGTGGGAACATTATATACGTCTATAACGTTATATATTCTAACCTAAGGGAACCTAACATCTCGGATGTAATATTTTACAACATTCCTGGCTCGTCGGCACCTACTTCTCGGTGGGAACATTATATATGTCTATAACGGTATATATCCTAACCTAAGGCAACCTAACATCTCGGATGTAATATTTTACTACATTCCTGGCACGTTGGCCCCTAGTTCTCGGCGGGAACATTATATACGTCTATAACTTTATATACCCTAGCATAAGGCATCCTTACATGTCGACTGTAATATTTTACAACATTCCTGGCGCGCCGGCACCTATTTCTCGGTGGGAACATTATATACGTCTATATCGCTATATATCCTAGCCTAAGGCAACCTAACATGTCGAGCATAATATTTTACAACATTCCTGGCTCGTCGGCACCTACTTCTCGGTGGGAACTTTATATACGTCTATAACGTTATATATCCTAACATAAGGCATCCTTACATGTCGAATGTAATATTTTACAACATTCCTGGCGCGCCGGCACCTATTTCTCGGTGGGAACATTATATACGTCTATAACTTTACATATCCTAGCCTAAGGCAACCTAACATCTCGGATGTAATGTTTTACTACATTCCTGGCGCGCCGGCCCCCACTTCTCGGTGGGAATATTATATACGTTTATAACGTTATATATCCTAGCATAAGGCATCCTTACATGTCGAATGTAATATTTTACAACATTCCTGGCTCGATGGCCCCTACTTCTCGGTGGGAACATTATATACGTCTATAACGTTATAGATTCTAACCTAAGGGAACCTAACATCTCGGATGTAATATTTTACAACAATCCTGGCTCGTCGGCACCTACTTCTCGGTGGGAACTTTATATACGTCTATAACGTTATATATCCTAGCATAAGGCATCCTTACATGTCGAATGTAATATTTTACAATATTCCTGGCGCGTCGGCAACTACTTCTCGGTGGGAACAGTATATCCGTCTATAACGTTATATATCCTAACCTAAGGCAACCTAACATCTTGGATGTAATATTTTACTACATTCCTGGCACGTCGGCCCCTACTTCTCGGTGGGAACATTATAAATGTCTATAACGGTATATATCCTAACCTAAGGCAACCTAACATCTCGAAAGTAATATTTTACTACATTCCTGGCACGTCGGCACCTACTTCTCGGTGGGAACATTATATACGTCTATAACGTTATATATCCTAGCATAAGGCATCCTTACATGTCGAATGTAATATTTTACAACATTCCTGGCGCGCCGGCACCTATTTCTCGGTGGGAACATTATATACGTCTATAACTTTACATATCCTAGCCTAAGGCAACCTAACATCTCGGATGTAATATTTTACTACATTCCTGGCGCGCCGGCCCCCACTTCTCGGTGGGAATATTATATACGTCTATAACGTTATATATCCTAGCATAAGGCATCCTTACATGTCGAATGTAATATTTTACAATATTCCTGGCGCGTCGGCAACTACTTCTCGGTGGGAACAGTATATCCGTCTATAACGTTATATATCCTAACCTAAGGCAACTTAACATGTCGAATGTAATGTTTCACCACATTCCTGGCTCGTTGGCCCCTACTTCTCGGTGGGAACATTATGAGCGTCTATAACGTTATATATCCCAACCTAAGGCAACCTAACATCTCGGATGTAATATTTTACTACATTCCTGGCACGTCGGCCCCTCCTTCTCGGTGGGAACATTTTATATGTCTATAACGCTATATATCCTAACCTAAGGCAACCTAACATCTCGGATGTAGTATTTTACTACATTCCTGGCACGTCGGCACCTATTTCTTGGTGGGAACATTATATACGTCTATATCGCTATATATACTAGCCTGAGGCAACCTAACATGTCGAATGTAATATTTTACAGCATTCCTGGCGCGCCGGCCCCTACTTCTCGGTGGGAACATTATATACGCCTATAACGTGATATATCCTAGCCTAAGGCAACCTAACATCTCGGATGTAATATTTTACTACATTCCTGGCGCGCCGGCCCCCACTTCTCGGTGGGAATATTATATACGTCTATAACGTTATAGATTCTAACCTAAGGGAACCTAACATCTCGGATGTAATATTTTACAACATTCCTGGCTCGTCGGCACCTACTTCTCGGTGGGAACTTTATATACGTCTATAACGTTATATATCCTAGCATAAGGCATCCTTACATGTCGAATGTAATATTTTACAATATTCCTGGCGCGTCGGCAACTACTTCTCGGTGGGAACAGTATATCCGTCTATAACGTTATATATCCTAACCTAAGGCAACGTAACATCTCGGATGTAATATTTTACTACATTCCTGGCACGTCGGCCCCTCCTTCTCGGTGGGAACATTATATATGTCTATAACGCTATATATCCTAACCTAAGGCAACCTAACATCTCGGATGTAGTATTTTACTACATTCCTGGCACGTCGGCACCTATTTCTTGGTGGGAACATTATATACGTCTATATCGCTATATATACTAGCCTGAGGCAACCTAACATGTCGAATGTAATATTTTACAGCATTCCTGGCGCGCCGGCCCCTACTTCTCGGTGGGAACATTATATACGCCTATAACGTGATATATCCTAGCCTAAGGCAATCCTAACATCACGGATGTAATATTTTACTACATTCGTGGCGCGCCGACCGCGATTTCTCGATGGGAACATTATATACGTCTATGTCGCTATATGTCCTAGCCTAAGGCAACCTAACATGCCGAGCGTAATATTTTACAACATTCCTGGCTCGTCGGCACCTACTTCTCGGTGGGAACTTTATATACGTCTATATCGCTATATATACTAGCCTGAGGCAACCTAACATGTCGAATGTAATATTTTACAGCATTCCTGGCGCGCCGGCCCCTACTTCTCGGTGGGAACATTATATACGCCTATAACGTGATATATCCTAGCCTAAGGCAACCTAACATCTCGGATGTAATATTTTACTACATTCCTGGCGCGCCGGCCCCCACTTCTCGGTGGGAATATTATATACGTCTATAACGTTATAGATTCTAACCTAAGGGAACCTAACATCTCGGATGTAATATTTTACAACATTCCTGGCTCGTCGGCACCTACTTCTCGGTGGGAACTTTATATACGTCTATAACGTTATATATCCTAGCATAAGGCATCCTTACATGTCGAATGTAATATTTTACAATATTCCTGGCGCGTCGGCAACTACTTCTCGGTGGGAACAGTATATCCGTCTATAACGTTATATATCCTAACCTAAGGCAACCTAACATCTCGGATGTAATATTTTACTACATTCCTGGCACGTTGGCCCCTCCTTCTCGGTGGGAACATTTTATATGTCTATAACGCTATATATCCTAACCTAAGGCAACCTAACATCTCGGATGTAGTATTTTACTACATTCCTGGCACGTCGGCACCTATTTCTCGGTGGGAACATTATATACGTCTATATCGCTATATATACTAGCCTGAGGCAACCTAACATGTCGAATGTAATATTTTACAGCATTCCTGGCGCGCCGGCCCCTACTTCTCGGTGGGAACATTATATACGCCTATAACGTGATATATCCTAGCCTAAGGCAATCCTAACATCACGGATGTAATATTTTACTACATTCGTGGCGCGCCGACCGCGATTTCTCGATGGGAACATTATATACGTCTATGTCGCTATATGTCCTAGCCTAAGGCAACCTAACATGCCGAGCGTAATATTTTACAACATTCCTGGCTCGTCGGCACCTACTTCTCGGTGGGAACTTTATATACGTCTATAACGTTATATATCCTAGCATAAGGCATCCTTACATGTCGAATGTAATATTTTACAACATTCCTGGCGCGCCGGCACCTATTTCTCGGTGGGAACACTATATACGTCAATAACTTTGCATATCCTAGCCTAAGGCAACCTAACATCTCGGATGTAATATTTTACTACATTCCTGGCGCGCCGGCCCCCACTTCTCGGTGGGAATATTATATACGTCTATAACGTTATATATCCTAGCATAAGGCATCCTTACATGTCGAATGTAATATTTTACAACATTCCTGGCTCGTTGGCCCCTACTTCTCGGTGGGAACATTATATATGTCTATAACGGTATATATCCTAACCTAAGGCAACCTAACATCTCGGATGTAATATTTTACTACATTCCTGGTACGTTGGCCCCTACTTCTCGGTGGGAACATTATATACGTCTATAACGTTATATATCCTAGCATAAGGCATCCTTACATGTCGAATGTAATATTTTACAACATTCCTGGCGCGCCGGCACCTATTTCTCGGTGGGAACATTATATACGTCTATATCGCTATATATACTAGCCTAAGGCAACCTAACATGTCGAATGTAATATTCTACAGCATTCCTGGCGCGCCGGCTCCTACTTCTCGGTGGGAACATTATATACGTCCATAACGTGATATATCCTATCCTAAGGCAATCCTAACATCTCGGATATAATATTTTACTACATTCGTGGCGCGCCGACCGCTATTTGCCGATGGGAACATTATATACGTCTATATCGCTATATATCCTAGCCTAAGGCAACCTAACATGTCGAGCGTAATATTTTACAACATTCCTGGCTCGTCGGCACCTACTTCTCGGTTGAAACTTTATACACGTCTATAACGTTATATATCCTAGCCTAAGGCAACCTAACATGCCGAGCGTAATATTTTACAACATTCCTGGCTCGTCGGCACCTACTTCTCGGTGGGAACTTTATATACGTCTATAACGTTATATATCCTAGCATAAGGCATCCTTACATGTCGAATGTAATATTTTACAATATTCCTGGCGCGTCGGCAACTACTTCTCGGTGGGAACAGTATATCCGTCTATAACGTTATATATCCTAACCTAAGGCAACCTAACATCTCGGATGTAATATTTTACTACATTCCTGGCACGTCGGCCCCTACTTCTGGGTGGGAACATTATATATGTCTATAACGGTATATATCCTAACCTAAGGCAACCTAACATCTCGGATGTAATATTTTACTACATTCCTGGCACGTTGGCCCCTACTTCTCGGTGGGAACATTATATACGTCTATAACGTTATATATCCTAGCATAAGGCATCCTTACATGTCGAATGTAATATTTTACAACATTCCTGGCGCGCCGGCACCTATTTCTCGGTGGGAACATTATATACGTCTATATCGCTATATATACTAGCCTAAGGCAACCTAACATGTCGAATGTAATATTCTACAGCATTCCTGGCGCGCCGGCTCCTACTTCTCGGTGGGAACATTATATACGTCCATAACGTGATATATCCTATCCTAAGGCAATCCTAACATCTCGGATATAATATTTTACTACATTCGTGGCGCGCCGACCGCTATTTGTCGATGGGAACATTATATACGTCTATATCGCTATATATCCTAGCCTAAGGCAACCTAACATGTCGAGCGTAATATTTTACAACATTCCTGGCTCCTCGGCACCTACTTCTCGGTTGAAACTTTATACACGTCTATAACGTTATATATCCTAGCCTAAGGCAACCTAACATGCCGAGCGTAATATTTTACAACATTCCTGGCTCGTCGGCACCTACTTCTCGGTGGGAACTTTATATACGTCTATAACGTTATATATCCTAGCATAAGGCATCCTTACATGTCGAATGTAATATTTTACAATATTCCTGGCGCGTCGGCAACTACTTCTCGGTGGGAACAGTATATCCGTCTATAACGTTATATATCCTAACCTAAGGCAACTTAACATGTCGAATGTAATGTTTCACCACATTCCTGGCTCGTGGGCCCCTACTTCTCGGTGGGAACATTATGAGCGTCTATAACGTTATATATCCCAACCTAAGGCAACCTAACATCTCGGATGTAATATTTTACTACATTCCTGGCACGTCGGCCCCTCCTTCTCGGTGGGAACATTTTATATGTCTATAACGCTATATATCCTAACCTAAGGCAACCTAACATCTCGGATGTAATATTTTACAACATTCCTGGCTCGTCGGCACCTACTTCTCGGTGGGAACTTTATATACGTCTATAACGTTATATATCCTAGCATAAGGCATCCTTACATGTCGAATGTAATATTTTACAACATTCCTGGCGCGCCGGCACCTATTTCTCGGTGGGAACACTATATACGTCTACAACTTTACATATCCTAGCCTAAGGCAACCTAACATCTCGGATGTAATATTTTACTACATTCCTGGCGCGCCGGCCCCCACTTCTCGGTGGGAATATTATATACGTCTATAACGTTATATATCCTAGCATAAGGCATCCTTACATGTCGAATGTAATATTTTACAACATTCCTGGCTCGTTGGCCCCTACTTCTCGGTGGGAACATTATATACGTCTATAACGTTATAGATTCTAACCTAAGGGAACCTAACATCTCGGATGTAATATTTTACAACATTCCTGGCTCGTCGGCACCTACTTCTCGGTGGGAACTTTATATACGTCTATAACGTTATATATCCTAGCATAAGGCATCCTTACACGTCGAATGTAATATTTTACAACATTCCTGGCGCGCCGGCACCTATTTCTCGGTGGGAACATTATATACGTCTATATCGCTATATATACTAGCCTAAGGCAACCTAACATGTCGAATGTAATATTCTACAGCATTCCTGGCGCGCCGGCTCCTACTTCTCGGTGGGAACATTATATACGTCCATAACGTGATATATCCTATCCTAAGGCAATCCTAACATCTCGGATATAATATTTTACTGCATTCGTGGCGCGCCGACCGCTATTTATCGATGGGAACATTATATACGTCTATATCGCTATATATCCTAGCCTAAGGCAACCTAACATGTCGAGCGTAATATTTTACAACATTCCTGGCTCGTCGGCACCTACTTCTCGGTTGAAACTTTATACACGTCTATAACGTTATATATCCTAGCCTAAGGCAACCTAACATGCCGAGCGTAATATTTTACAACATTCCTGGCTCGTCGGCACCTACTTCTCGGTGGGAACTTTATATACGTCTATAACGTTATATATCCTAGCATAAGGCATCCTTACATGTCGAATGTAATATTTTACAATATTCCTGGCGCGTCGGCAACTACTTCTCGGTGGGAACAGTATATCCGTCTATAACGTTATATATCCTAACCTAAGGCAACTTAACATGTCGAATGTAATGTTTCACCACATTCCTGGCTCGTTGGCCCCTACTTCTCGGTGGGAACATTATGAGCGTCTATAACGTTATATATCCCAACCTAAGGCAACCTAACATCTCGGATGTAATATTTTACTACATTCCTGGCACGTCGGCCCCTCCTTCTCGGTGGGAACATTTTATATGTCTATAACGCTATATATCCTAACCTAAGGCAACCTAACATCTCGGATGTAGTATTTTACTACATTCCTGGCACGTCGGCATCTATTTCTTGGTGGGAACATTATATACGTCTATATCGCTATATATACTAGCCTGAGGCAACCAAACATGTCGAATGTAATATTTTACAGCATTCCTGGCGCGCCGGCCCCTACTTCTCGGTGGGAACATTATATACGCCTATAACGTGATATATCCTAGCGTAAGGCAATCCTAACATCACGGATGTAATATTTTACTACATTCGTGGCGCGCCGACCGCGATTTCTCGATGGGAACATTATATACGTCTATGTCGCTATATGTCCTAGCCTAAGGCAACCTAACATGCCGAGCGTAATATTTTACAACATTCCTGGCTCGTCGGCACCTACTTCTCGGTGGGAACTTTATATACGTCTATAACGTTATATATCCTAGCATAAGGCATCCTTACATGTCGAATGTAATATTTTACAATATTCCTGGCGCGTCGGCAACTACTTCTCGGTGGGAACAGTATATCCGTCTATAACGTTATATATCCTAACCTAAGGCAACCTAACAACTCGGATGTAATATTTTACTACATTCCTGGCACGTCGGCCCCTACTTCTCGGTGGGAACATTATATATGTCTATAACGGTATATATCCTAACCTAAGGGAACCTAACATCTCGGATGTAATATTTTACAACATTCCTGGCTCGTCGGCACCTACTTCTCGGTGGGAACTTTATATACGTCTATAACGTTATATATCCTAGCATAAGGCATCCTTACATGTCGAATGTAATATTTTACAACATTCCTGGCTCGTTGGCCCCTACTTCTCGGTGGGAACATTATATACGTCTATAACGTTATAGATTCTAACCTAAGGGAACCAAACATCTCGGATGTAATATTTTACAACATTCCTGGCTCGTCGGCACCTACTTCTCGGTGGGAACTTTATATACGTCTATAACGTTATATATCCTAGCATAAGGCATCCTTACATGTCGAATGTAATATTTTACAATATTCCTGGCGCGTCGGCAACTACTTCTCGGTGGGAACACTATATACGTCTATAACTTTACATATCCTAGCCTAAGGCAACCTAACATCTCGGATGTAATATTTTACTACATTCCTGGCGCGCCGGCCCCCACTTCTCGGTGGGAATATTATATACGTCTATAACGTTATATATCCTAGCATAAGGCATCCTTACATGTCGAATGTAATATTTTACAACATTCCTGGCTCGTTGGCCCCTACTTCTCGGTGGGAACTTTATATACGTCTATAACGTTATATATCCTAGCATAAGGCATCCTTACATGTCGAATGTAATATTTTACAATATTCCTGGCGCGTCGGCAACTACTTCTCGGTGGGAACAGTATATCCGTCTATAACGTTATATATCCTAACCTAAGGCAACTTAACATGTCGAATGTAATGTTTCACCACATTCCTGGCTCGTTGGCCCCTACTTCTCGGTGGGAACATTATGAGCGTCTATAACGTTATATATACTAGCCTAAGGCAACCTAACATGTCGAATGTAATATTCTACAGCATTCCTGGCGCGCCGGCTCCTACTTCTCGGTGGGAACATTATATACGTCCATAACGTGATATATCCTAGCCTAAGGCAATCCTAACATCTCGGATGTAATATTTTACTAGATTCGTGGCGCGCCGACCGCTATTTGTCGATGGGAACATTATATACGTCTATATCGCTATATATCCTAGCCTAAGGCAACCTAACATGTCGAGCGTAATATTTTACAACATTCCTGGCGCGTCGGCAACTACTTCTCGGTGGGAACAGTATATCCGTCTATAACGTTATATATCCTAACCTAAGGCAACTTAACATGTCGAATGTAATGTTTCACCACATTCTTGGCTCGTTGGCCCCTACTTCTCGGTGGGAACATTATATACGTCTATAACGTTATATATCTTAGCCTAAGGCAATCCTAACACCTCGGATGTAATATTTTACAACATTCCTGGCGCGCCGACCGCTATTTGTCGATGGGAGCATTATATACGTCTATATCGCTATATATCCTAGCCTAAGGCAACCTAACATGTCGAGCGTAATATTTTACAACATTCCTGGCTCGTCGGCACCTACTTCTCGGTTGGAAATTTATATACGTCTATAACGTTGTATATCCTAGCCTAAGGCAACCTAACATGTCGAGCGTAATATTTTACAACATTCCTGGCTCGTCGGCACCTACTTCTCGGTGGGAACTTTATATACGTCTGTAACGTTATATATCCTAGCATAAGGCATCCTTACATGTCGAATGTAATATTTTACAACATTCCTGGCGCGCCGGCACCTATTTCTCGGTGGGAACATTATATACGTCTATAACTTTACATATCCTAGCCTAAGGCAACCTAACATCTCGGATGTAATATTTTACTACATTCCTGGCGCGCCGGCCCCCACTTCTCGGTGGGAATATTATATACGTCTATAACGTTATATATCCTAGCATAAGGCATCCTTACATGTCGAATGTAATATTTTACAATATTCCTGGCGCGTCGGCAACTACTTCTCGGTGGGAACAGTATATCCGTCTATAACGTTATATATCCTAACCTAAGGCAACTTAACATGTCGAATGTAATGTTTCACCACATTCCTGGCTCGTTGGCCCCTACTTCTCGGTGGGAACATTATGAGCGTCGATAACGTTATATATCCTAACCTAAGGCAACCTAACATCTCGGATATAATATTTTACTACATTCCTGGCACGTCGGCCCCTACTTCTCGGTGGGAACATTATATATGTCTATAACGCTATATATCCTAGCCTAAGGCAAACTAACATGTCGAATGTAATATTTTACAACATTCCCGTCACTTCGGCCCCTACTTCTCGGTGGGAACATTATATACGTCTATAACGCTATATATCTTAGCCTAAGGCAATCCTAACATCTCGGATGAAATATTTTACAACATTCCTGGCGTGCCGGCACCTATTTCTCGGTGGGAACATTATATACGTCTATAACTTTACATATCCTAGCCTAAGGCAACCTAACATCTCGGATGTAATATTTTACTACATTCCTGGCGCGCCGGCCCCCACTTCTCGGTGGGAATATTATATACGTCTATATCGCTATATATCATATCCTAAGGCAACCTAACATGTCGAATTTAATATTTTACAGCATTCCTGGCGCGGCGGCCCCTACTTCTCGGTGGGAACATTATATACGTCTATAACGTGATATATCCTAGCCTAAGGCAATCCTAACATCTCGGATGTAATATTTTACTACATTCGTGGCGCGCCGACCGCTATTTCTCGATGGGAACATTATATACGTCTAAATCGCTATATATCCTAGCCTAAGGCAACCTAACATGTCGAGCGTAATATTTTACAACATTCCTGGCTCGTCGGCCCCTACTCCTCGGTGGGAACATTATATACGCCTATAACGCTATATATCCGAGCCTAAGGCAACCTAACACCTCGGATGTAATGTTTTACAACATTCCTGGCGTGTCGGCCCCTATTTCTCGGTGGGAACATTATATACGTCTTTAACGATATATATCCTAGCCTAAGGCAATCCTAACATCTCGGATGTAATATTTTACTACATTTCTGGCACGTCGGCCCCTACTTCTCGGGTGGAACATTATATACTTCTATAACGCTATATATCATAACCTAAGGCAACCTAACATCTCGGATGTAATATTTTACTACATTCCTGGCACGTCGGCCCCTACTTCTCGGTGGGAACATTATATACGTCTATAACGCTATATATCCTAGCCTAAGGCAAACTAACATGTCGAATGTAATATTTTACAACATTCCCGTCACTTCGGCCCCTACTTCTCGGTGGGAACATTATATACGTCTATAACGCTATATATCTTAGCCTAAGGCAATCCTAACATCTCGGATGTAATATTTTACAACATTCCTGGCGTGCCGGCACCTATTTCTCGGTGGGAACATTATATACGTCTATAACTTTACATATCCTAGCCTAAGGCAACCTAACATCTCGGATGTAATATTTTACTACATTCCTGGCGCGCCGGCCCCCACTTCTCGGAGGAAATATTATATACGTCTATATCGCTATGTATCATAGCCTAAGGCAACCTAACATGTCGAGCGTAATATTTTACAACATTCCTGGCTCGTTGGCCCCTACTTCTCGGTGGGAACATTATATACGTCTATAACGCTATATATCCTAGCCTAAGGCAACCTAACACCTCGGATGTAATGTTTTACAACATTCCTGGCGTGTCGGCCCCTATTTCTCGGTGGGAACATTATATACGTCTTTAACGCTATATATCCTAGCCTAAGGCAACCTAACTTGTCGAGCGTAATATTTTACAACATTCCTGGGGCGTCGGCCCCTATTTCTCGGTGGGAACATTATATAAGTCAATAACGTTATATATCCTAACCTAAGGCAACCTAACATATCGGATGTAATATTTTACAACATTCCCGTCACTTCGGCCCCTACTTCTCGGTGGGAACATTATATACGTCTAGAACGTTATATATCTTAGCCTCAGGCAATCGTAACACCTCGGATGTAATATTTTACAACATTCCTGGCGCGTCGGCAACTACTTCTCGGTGGGAACTGTATATACGACTATAACGTTATATATCCTAACCTAAGACAACTTAACATGTCGAATGTAATATTTTATCACATTCCTGGCTCGTTGGCCCCTACTTCTCGGTGGGAACATTATATACGTCTATAACGTTATATATCCAAACCTAAGGGAACCAAACATTTCGTATGTAATATTTTACAACATTCCTGGCGTGTCGGCCCCTATGTCTCGGTGGGAATATTATATACGTCTTTAACGCTATATATCCTATGCTAAGGCAACCTAACTTGTCGAGCGTAATATTTTACAACATTCATGGCGCGTCGGCACCTACTTCTCGGTGGGAACATGATATACGTCTATAAAGTTATATATCCTAGCCTAAGGCAACCTAACATACCGGATGTAATATTTTTCCACATTCCTGGCGCGCTGGCCCCTACTTCTCGGTGGGAACATTATATACGTCTATAACGCCATATATCCTAACTTAAGGCAATCCTAACGTGTCGAATGTATAATTTTACAACATTCCCGTCACTTCGGCCCCTACTTCTCGGTGGGAACATTATATACGTCTATAACGTTATATATCCTAGCCTAAGGCAATCCTAACATCTCGGATGTAATATTTTACAGCATTCCTGGCGCGTCGGCCCCTACTTCTCGGGTGGAACATTATATACGTCGATAACGTTATATATCCTAACCTAAGGCAACCTAACATCTCGGATGTAATATTTTACTACATTCGTGGCACGTCGGCCCCTACTTCTGGGTGGGAACATTATATACGTCTATAACGCTATATATCCTAGCCTAAGGCAAACTAACATATCGAATGTAATGTTTTACAACATTCCCGTCACTTCGGCCCCTACTTCTCGATGGGAACATTATATACGTCTATAACGTTATATATCCTAACCTATGGCAACCTAACAGCTCGGATGTAATATTTTACTACATTCCTGGCACGTCGGACACTACTTCTCGGTGGGAACATTATATAAGTCTATAACGCTATATATCCTAGCCTAAGGCAAACTAACATGTCGAATGTAATATTTTACAACATTCCCGTCACTTCGGCACCTACTTCTCGGTGGGAACATTATATACGTCTATAACGTTATATATCCTAGCCGAAGGCAACCTAACATATCGAATGTAATATTTTACAACATTCCCGTCACTTCGGCCCCTACTTCTCGATGGGAACATTATATACGTCTATAACGTTATATATCCTAACCTGAGGCAACCTAACATCTCGGATGTAATATTTTACAACATTCCCGTCACTTCGGCCACTACTTCTCGGTGGGAACATTATATACGTCTATAACGTTATATATCCTAGCCTAAGGCAACCTAACATCTAGGATGTTATATTTTACTACATTCCCGTCACTTCGGCCCCTACTTCTCGATGGGAACATTATATACGTCTATAACGTTATATATCCTAACCTAAGGCAACCTAACATCTCGGATGTAATATTTTACTACATTCCTGGCACGTCGGCCACTACTTCTCGGTGGGATCATTATATACGTCTATAACGTTATATATCCTAACCTAAGGGAACCTAACATCTCGGAAGTAATATTTGACAACATTCCTGGCGTGTAGGCCCGTAGTTCTCGGTGGGAATTTCATATACGTCTATAACGTTATATATCCTAGCCTAAGGCAACCTAACATACCGGATGTAATATTTTTCCACATTCCTGGCGCGCTGGCCCCTACTTCTCGGTGGGAACATTATATACGTCTATAACGCCATATATCCTAACTTAAGGCAATCCTAACGTGTCGAATGTATAATTTTACAACATTCCCGTCACTTCGGCCCCTACTTCTCGGTGGGAACATTATATACGTCGATAACGTTATATATCCTAACCTAAGGCAACATAACATCTCGGATGTAATATTTTACTACATTCCTGGCGCGCCGGCCCCTACTTCTCGGTGGGAACATTATATACGTCTATATCGCTATATATCATAACGTAAGGCAACCTAACATGTCGAGCGTAATATTTTACAACATTCCTGGCTCGTCGGTCCCTACTTCTCGGTGGCAACATTATATACGTCTATAACGCTATATATCCTCGCCTAAGGCAACCTAACACCTCGGATGTAATGTTTTACAACATTCCTGGCGTGTCGGCCCCTATTTCTCGGTGGGAACATTGTATATGTCTATAACGATATATGTGATAGCCTGAGACAACCTAACATGTCGAATATAATATTTTACAATATTCCTGGCGCGTCGGCAACTACTTCTCGGTGGGAACTGTATATACGACTATAACGTTATATATCCTAACCTAAGACAACTTAACATGTCGAATGTAATATTTTATCACATTCCTGGCTCGTTGGCCCCTACTTCTCGGTGGGAACATTATATACGTCTATAACGTTATATATCCAATCCTAAGGGAACCAAACATTTCGTATGTAATATTTTACAACATTCCTGGCGTGTCGGCCCCTATGTCTCGGTGGGAACATTATATACGTCTTTAACGCTATATATCCTATGCTAAGGCAACCTAACTTGTCGAGCGTAATATTTTACAACATTCATGGCGCGTCGGCACCTACTTCTCGGTGGGAACATGATATACGTCTATAAAGTTATATATCCTAGCCTAAGGCAACCTAACATACCGGATGTAATATTTTTCCACATTCCTGGCGCGCTGGCCCCTACTTCTCGGTGGGAACATTATATACGTCTATAACGCTATATATCCTAGCCTAAGGCAAACTAACATATCGAATGTAATATTTTACAACATTCCCGTCACTTCGGCCCCTACTTCTCGATGGGAACATTATATACGTCTATAACGTTATATATCCTAACCTATGGCAACCTAACAGCTCGGATGTAATATTTTACTACATTCCTGGCACGTCGGCCACTACTTCTCGGTGGGAACATTATATAAGTCTATAACGCAATATATCCTAGCCTAAGGCAAACTAACATGTCGAATGTAATATTTTACAACATTCCCGTCACTTCGGCACCTACTTCTGGGTGGGAACATTATATACGTCTATAACGTTATATATCCTAGCCGAAGGCAACCTAACATATCGAATGTAATATTTTACAACATTCCTGTCACTTCGGCCCCTACTTCTCGATGGGAACATTATATACGTCTATAACGTTATATATCCTAACCTGAGGCAACCTAACATCTCGGATGTAATATTTTACAACATTCCCGTCACTTCGGCCCCTACTTCTGGGTGGGAACATTATATACGTCTATAACGCTATATATCCTAGCCTAAGGCAAAATAACATATCGAATGTAATATTTTACAACATTCCCGTCACTTCGGCCCCTACTCCTCGATGGGAACATTATATACGTCTATAACGTTATATATCCTAACCTATGGCAACCTAACAGCTCGGATGTAATATTTTACTACATTCCTGGCACGTCGGCCACTACTTCTCGGTGGGAACATTATATAAGTATATAACGCTATATATCCTAGCCTAAGGCAAACTAACATGTCGAATGTAATATTTTACAACATTCCCGTCACTTCGGCACCTACTTCTCGGTGGGAACATTATATACGTCTATAACGTTATATATCCTAGCCGAAGGCAACCTAACATATCGAATGTAATATTTTACAACATTCCTGGCGTGTCGGCCCCTATGTCTCGGTGGGAACATTATATACGTCTTTAACGCTATATATCCTATCCTAAGGCAACCTAACTTGTCGAGCGTAATATTTTACAACATTCGTGGCGCGTCGGCACCTACTTCTCGGTGGGAACATGACATACGTCTATAAAGTTATATATCCTAGCCTAAGGCAACCTAAAATACCGGATGTAATATTTTACCACATTCCTGGCGCGCTGGCCCCTACTTCTCGGTGGGAACATTATTTACGTCTATAACTTTACATATCCTAGCCTAAGGCAACCTAACATCTCGGATGTAATATTTTACTACATTCCTGGCGCGCCGGCCCCCATTTCTCGGTGGGAATATCATATACGTCTATATCGCTATATATCATAGCCTAAGACAACCTAACATGTCGAGCGTAATATTTTACAACATTCCTGGCTCGTAGGGCCCTACTTCTCGGTGGGAACATTATATAGGTCTATAACGTTATATATCCTAACCTAAGGGAACCTAACATCTCGGAAGTAATATTTGATAACATTCCTGGCGTGTAGGTCCGTAGTTCTCGGTGGGAATATCATATACGTCTATAACGTTATATATCCTAGCTTAAGGCAATCCTAACATGTCGAATGTAATATTTTACAGCATTCCTGGCGCGTCGGCCCCTACTTCTCGGGTGGAACATTATATACGTCTATAACGTTATATATCCTAACCTAAGGCAACCTAACATCTCGGATGTAATATTTTACAACATTCCTGGCACGTCGGCCCCGACTTCTCGGTGGGAACATTATATACGTCTATAACGTTATATATCCTAGTCTAAGGCAACCTAACATCTCGGATGTAATGTTTTACAACATTCCTCGCGTGTCGGCCCCTATTTCGCGGTGGGAACATTGTATATGTCTATAACGCTATATGTCCTAGCCTGAGACAACCTATCATGTCGAATATAATATTTTACAATATTCCTGGCGCGTCGGCAACTACTTCTCGGTGGGAACTGTATATACGACTATAACGTTATATATCCTAACCTAAGACAACTTAACATGTCGAATGTAATATTTTATCACATTCCTGGCTCGTTGGCCCCTACTTCTCGGTGGGAACATTATATACGTCTATAACGTTATATATCCAATCCTAAGGGAACCAAACATTTCGTATGTAATATTTTACAACATTCCTGGCGTGTCGGCCCCTATGTCTCGGTGGGAACATTATATACGTCTTTAACGCTATATATCCTATGCTAAGGCAACCTATCTTGTCGAGCGTAATATTTTACAACATTCATGGCGCGTCGGCACCTACTTCTCGGTGGGAACATGATATACGTCTATAAAGTTATATATCCTAGCCTAAGGCAACCTAACATACCGGATGTAATATTTTTCCACATTCCTGGCGCGCTGGCCCCTACTTCTCGGTGGGAACATTATATACGTCTATAACGCTATATATCCTAGCCTAAGGCAAACTAACATATCGAATGTAATATTTTACAACATTCCCGTCACTTCGGCCGCTACTTCTCGATGGGAACATTATATACGTCTATAACGTTATATATCCTAACCTATGGCAACCTAACAGCTCGGATATAATATTTTACTACATTCCTGGCACGTCGGCCACTACTTCTCGGTGGGAACATTATATAAGTCTATAACGCTATATATCCTAGCCTAAGGCAAACTAACATGTCGAATGTAATATTTTACAACATTCCCGTCACTTCGGCACCTACTTCTCGGTGGGAACATTATATACGTCTATAACGTTATATATCCTAGCCGAAGGCAACCTAACATATCGAATGTAATATTTTACAACATTCCCGTCACTTCGGCCCCTACTTCTCGATGGGAACATTATATACGTCTATAACGTTATATATCCTAACCTGAGGCAACCTAACATCTCGGATGTAATATTTTACAACATTCCCGTCACTTCGGCCACTACTTCTCGGTGGGAACATTATATACGTCTATAACGTTATATATCCTAGCCTAAGGCAACCTAACATCTCGGATGTAATATTTTACTACATTCCCGTCACTTCGGCCCCTACTTCTCGATGGGAACATTATATACGTCTATAACGTTATATATCCTAACCTAAGGGAACCTAACATCTCGGAAGTAATATTTGATAACATTCCTGGCGTGTAGGCCCGTAGTTCTCGGTGGGAATTTCATATACGTCTATAACGTTATATATCCTAGCCTAAGGCAACCTAACTTGTCGAGCGTAATATTTTACAACATTCCTGGCGCGTCGGCACCTACTTCTCGGTAGGAACATGATATACGTCTATAAAGTTATATATCCTAGCCTAAGGCAACCCAACATACCGGATGTAATATTTTATCACATTCCTGGCGCGCTGGCCCCTACTTCTCAGTGGGAACATTATATACGTCTATAACGCCATATATCCTAACTTAAGGCAACCAAAAATGTCGAGCGTAATATTTTACTACATTCCTGGCGTGTCGGCCCCTATTTCTCGGTGGGAATATTATATACGTCTTTAACGCTATATGCCCTAGCCTGAGACAACCTAACATGTCGAATGTAATATTTTACAACATTCCCGTCACTTCGGCACCTACTTCTCGGTGGGAACATTATATACGTCTATAACGTTATATATCCTAGCCGAAGGCAACCTAACATATCGAATGTAATATTTTACAACATTCCCGTCACTTCGGCCCCTACTTCTCGATGGGAACATTATATACGTCTATAACGTTATATATCCTAACCTGAGGCAACCTAACATCTCGGATGTAATATTTTACAACATTCCCGTCACTTCGGCCACTACTTCTCGGTGGGAACATTATATACGTCTATAACGTTATATATCCTAGCCTAAGGCAACCTAACATCTAGGATGTTATATTTTACTACATTCCCGTCACTTCGGCCCCTACTTCTCGATGGGAACATTATATACGTCTATAACGTTATATATCCTAACCTAAGGCAACCTAACATCTCGGATGTAATATTTTACTACATTCCTGGCACGTCGGCCACTACTTCTCGGTGGGATCATTATATACGTCTATAACGTTATATATCCTAACCTAAGGGAACCTAACATCTCGGAAGTAATATTTGACAACATTCCTGGCGTGTAGGCCCGTAGTTCTCGGTGGGAATTTCATATACGTCTATAACGTTATATATCCTAGCCTAAGGCAACCTAACATACCGGATGTAATATTTTTCCACATTCCTGGCGCGCTGGCCCCTACTTCTCGGTGGGAACATTATATACGTCTATAACGCCATATATCCTAACTTAAGGCAATCCTAACGTGTCGAATGTATAATTTTACAACATTCCCGTCACTTCGGCCCCTACTTCTCGGTGGGAACATTATATACGTCGATAACGTTATATATCCTAACCTAAGGCAACATAACATCTCGGATGTAATATTTTACTACATTCCTGGCGCGCCGGCCCCTACTTCTCGGTGGGAACATTATATACGTCTATATCGCTATATATCATAACGTAAGGCAACCTAACATGTCGAGCGTAATATTTTACAACATTCCTGGCTCGTCGGTCCCTACTTCTCGGTGGCAACATTATATACGTCTATAACGCTATATATCCTCGCCTAAGGCAACCTAACACCTCGGATGTAATGTTTTACAACATTCCTGGCGTGTCGGCCCCTATTTCTCGGTGGGAACATTGTATATGTCTATAACGATATATGTGATAGCCTGAGACAACCTAACATGTCGAATATAATATTTTACAATATTCCTGGCGCGTCGGCAACTACTTCTCGGTGGGAACTGTATATACGACTATAACGTTATATATCCTAACCTAAGACAACTTAACATGTCGAATGTAATATTTTATCACATTCCTGGCTCGTTGGCCCCTACTTCTCGGTGGGAACATTATATACGTCTATAACGTTATATATCCAATCCTAAGGGAACCAAACATTTCGTATGTAATATTTTACAACATTCCTGGCGTGTCGGCCCCTATGTCTCGGTGGGAACATTATATACGTCTTTAACGCTATATATCCTATGCTAAGGCAACCTAACTTGTCGAGCGTAATATTTTACAACATTCATGGCGCGTCGGCACCTACTTCTCGGTGGGAACATGATATACGTCTATAAAGTTATATATCCTAGCCTAAGGCAACCTAACATACCGGATGTAATATTTTTCCACATTCCTGGCGCGCTGGCCCCTACTTCTCGGTGGGAACATTATATACGTCTATAACGCTATATATCCTAGCCTAAGGCAAACTAACATATCGAATGTAATATTTTACAACATTCCCGTCACTTCGGCCCCTACTTCTCGATGGGAACATTATATACGTCTATAACGTTATATATCCTAACCTATGGCAACCTAACAGCTCGGATGTAATATTTTACTACATTCCTGGCACGTCGGCCACTACTTCTCGGTGGGAACATTATATAAGTCTATAACGCAATATATCCTAGCCTAAGGCAAACTAACATGTCGAATGTAATATTTTACAACATTCCCGTCACTTCGGCACCTACTTCTGGGTGGGAACATTATATACGTCTATAACGTTATATATCCTAGCCGAAGGCAACCTAACATATCGAATGTAATATTTTACAACATTCCTGTCACTTCGGCCCCTACTTCTCGATGGGAACATTATATACGTCTATAACGTTATATATCCTAACCTGAGGCAACCTAACATCTCGGATGTAATATTTTACAACATTCCCGTCACTTCGGCCCCTACTTCTGGGTGGGAACATTATATACGTCTATAACGCTATATATCCTAGCCTAAGGCAAAATAACATATCGAATGTAATATTTTACAACATTCCCGTCACTTCGGCCCCTACTCCTCGATGGGAACATTATATACGTCTATAACGTTATATATCCTAACCTATGGCAACCTAACAGCTCGGATGTAATATTTTACTACATTCCTGGCACGTCGGCCACTACTTCTCGGTGGGAACATTATATAAGTATATAACGCTATATATCCTAGCCTAAGGCAAACTAACATGTCGAATGTAATATTTTACAACATTCCCGTCACTTCGGCACCTACTTCTCGGTGGGAACATTATATACGTCTATAACGTTATATATCCTAGCCGAAGGCAACCTAACATATCGAATGTAATATTTTACAACATTCCTGGCGTGTCGGCCCCTATGTCTCGGTGGGAACATTATATACGTCTTTAACGCTATATATCCTATCCTAAGGCAACCTAACTTGTCGAGCGTAATATTTTACAACATTCGTGGCGCGTCGGCACCTACTTCTCGGTGGGAACATGACATACGTCTATAAAGTTATATATCCTAGCCTAAGGCAACCTAAAATACCGGATGTAATATTTTACCACATTCCTGGCGCGCTGGCCCCTACTTCTCGGTGGGAACATTATTTACGTCTATAACTTTACATATCCTAGCCTAAGGCAACCTAACATCTCGGATGTAATATTTTACTACATTCCTGGCGCGCCGGCCCCCATTTCTCGGTGGGAATATCATATACGTCTATATCGCTATATATCATAGCCTAAGACAACCTAACATGTCGAGCGTAATATTTTACAACATTCCTGGCTCGTAGGGCCCTACTTCTCGGTGGGAACATTATATAGGTCTATAACGTTATATATCCTAACCTAAGGGAACCTAACATCTCGGAAGTAATATTTGATAACATTCCTGGCGTGTAGGTCCGTAGTTCTCGGTGGGAATATCATATACGTCTATAACGTTATATATCCTAGCTTAAGGCAATCCTAACATGTCGAATGTAATATTTTACAGCATTCCTGGCGCGTCGGCCCCTACTTCTCGGGTGGAACATTATATACGTCTATAACGTTATATATCCTAACCTAAGGCAACCTAACATCTCGGATGTAATATTTTACAACATTCCTGGCACGTCGGCCCCGACTTCTCGGTGGGAACATTATATACGTCTATAACGTTATATATCCTAGTCTAAGGCAACCTAACATCTCGGATGTAATGTTTTACAACATTCCTCGCGTGTCGGCCCCTATTTCGCGGTGGGAACATTGTATATGTCTATAACGCTATATGTCCTAGCCTGAGACAACCTAGCATGTCGAATATAATATTTTACAATATTCCTGGCGCGTCGGCAACTACTTCTCGGTGGGAACTGTATATACGACTATAACGTTATATATCCTAACCTAAGACAACTTAACATGTCGAATGTAATATTTTATCACATTCCTGGCTCGTTGGCCCCTACTTCTCGGTGGGAACATTATATACGTCTATAACGTTATATATCCAATCCTAAGGGAACCAAACATTTCGTATGTAATATTTTACAACATTCCTGGCGTGTCGGCCCCTATGTCTCGGTGGGAACATTATATACGTCTTTAACGCTATATATCCTATGCTAAGGCAACCTATCTTGTCGAGCGTAATATTTTACAACATTCATGGCGCGTCGGCACCTACTTCTCGGTGGGAACATTATATACGTCTATAACGTTGTATATCCTAGCCTAAGGCAACCAAACATCTGGGATGTAATATTTTACAACATTCCTGGCGTGTCGTCGCCTGCTTCTCGATGGGGACATTATATACGTCTATAACGTTGTATATCCTAACCTAAGGCAATCTAACATCTCGGATGTAATATTTTACAACATTCTGGCGTGTCGTCGCCTGGTTCCCGATGGGGACATTATATACGTCTATAACGTTGTATATCCTAACCTAACGTAACCTAACATTTGGGATGTAATATTTTACAATATTCCTGGCGTGTCGGTCCCTACATCTCGGTGGGATCATTATATACGTCTATAACGATATATATCCTAACCTAAGGAATCCTAACATCTCGGATGTAATAGTTGACAACATTCCTGGCGTGTAGGCCCGTACTTCTCGGTGGGAACATTATATACGTCTATAACGTTATATATCCTAGCCTAAGGCGACCTAACATGTCGAATGTAATATTTTACATCATTTCTGACGTGTCGGCCCGTAGTTCTCGGTGGTAACATTATATACGTCTATAACGTTGTATATCCTAGCCTTAGGCAATCTAACATCTCGGATGTAATATTTGACAACATTCCTGGCATGTCGGTCCCTACATCTCGGTGAGAACATTGTATACGTCTATAACGCTATATATCCTAGCCTAAGGCGACCCAATATATCGAATGTAATATTTTACATCATTCCTGGCGTGTCATCGCCTGCTTCTCAATGGGAACATTATATACGTCTATAACGTTGTATATCCTAACCTAACGCAACCTAACATCTGGTATGTAATATTCCTGGCGTGTCGTCGCCTACTTCTGGATGGGGACATTATATACGTCTATAACGTTATATATCCTAACCTAAGGAAACCTAACATCTCGGATGTAATAGTTGACAACATTCCTGGCGTGTAGGCCCGTACTTCTCGGTGGGAACATTATATACGTCTATAACGTTATATATCCTAGCCTAAGGCGACCTAACATGTCGAATGTAATATTTTACATCATTCCTGACGTGTCGGCCCGTAGTTCTCGGTGGTAACATTATATACGTCTATAACGTTATATGTCCTAGCCTAAGGCAACCTAACATCTCGGATGTAATATTTTACAACATTCTTGGCATGTCGGTCCCTACTTCTCGGTGGGAACATTGTATACGTCTATAACGATATATATCCTAGCCTAAGGCAACCTAACATATCGGATGTAATATTTTACAACATTCTGGCGTTACGTCGCCTGCTTCTCGATGGGGACATTATGTACGTCTATAACGTTGTACATCCTAACCTAACGCAACCTAACATCTGGGATGTAATATTTTACAACATTCCTGGCATGTTGGTACCTACTTCTGGATGGGGACATTATATACGTCTATAACGTTATATATCCTAACCTAAGGGAACCTAACATCTCGGGTGTAATATTTTACAACATTCCTGGCGCGTCGGCTCCTATTTTTCGGTGGGAACATTATATACGTCTATAACGTTATATATCCTAACCTAAGGGAACCTAACATCTCGGGTGTAATATTTTACAACATTCCTGGCGTGTCGTCGCCTACTTCTCGATGGGGACATTATATACAACTATAAAATTGTATATCCTAACCTAACGCAACCTAACATCTGGGATGTAATATTTTACATCATTCCTGGCGTGTCATCGCCTGCTTCTCGATGGGGACATAAGATACGTCTATAACGTTGTATATCCTTACCTAACGCAAACTAACATCTGGGATGTAATATTTTACAACATTCCTGGCGTGTCGTCGCCTACTTTGGATGGGGTCATTATATACATCTATAACGTTGTATATCCTAACCTAAGGCAACCTAACATCTCGGATGTAATATTTTACAATATTCCTGGCATGTCGGTCCCTACATCTCGGTGGGAACATACTATACGTCTATAACGTTGTATATCCTAACCTAAGGGAACCTAACATCTCGGGTTTAATATTTTACAACATTCCTGACGCGTCGGCCCCTATTTTTCAGTGGGAACATTATATACGTCTATAACGTTATATATCCTAGTCTAGGGCAACCAAACATGGCGAATGTAATATTTTACAACATTCCTGGCGTGGCGTCGCCTGCTTCTCGATGGGGACATTATATACATCTGTAACATTGTATATCCTAACCTAAGGCAACCTAACATATCGGATGTAATATTTTACAACATTCCTGGCATGTCAGTCCCTACTTCTCTGTGGGAACATAGTATACGTCTGTAACGATATATGTCCTAGCCTAAGGCAACCTAACATCTCGGATGTAATATTTTACAACATTCTGGCGTGTCGTCGCCTACTTCTGGATAGGGTCATTATATACATCTATAACGTTGTATATCCTAACCTAAGGCAACCTAACATGTCGAATGTAATATTTTACAACATTCCTGCCGTGTCGTCGCCTGCTTCTCGATGGGGACATTATATACATCTATAACGTTGAATATGCTAACCTAAGGCAACCTAACATCTCGACTGTAATATTTTACAACATTCCTGCCGTGTCGTCGCCTGCTTCTCGATGGGGACATTATATACATCTATAACGTTGAATATGCTAACCTAAGGCAACCTAACATCTCGACTGTAATATTTTACAACATTCCTGGCATGTCGGTCCATACTTCTCTGTGGGAACATTGTATACGTCTATAACGTTATATATCCTAGCCTAAGGCAACCTAACATGTCGAATGTAATATTTTATAACATTCATGGTGTGTCGTCGCGTGCTTCTCGATGGGGACATTATATACGTCTATAACGTTGTATATCCTAACCTAACGCAACCTAACATCTCGGATGTAATATTTTACAACATTCCTGGCGTGGCGTCGCCTGCTTCTCGATGGAGACATTATATACATCTGTAACGTTGTATATCCTAACCTAATGCAACCTAACATCTCGGATGTAATATTATACAACATTCTTGGCATGTCGGTCCCTACTTCTCGGTGGGGACATTGTATTCATCTATAACGTTGTATATCCTAACCTAAGGCTACCTAACATCTCGGATGTAATATTTTACAACATTCTGGCGTGGCGTCGTCTGCTTCTCGATGGGAACATTATATGCGTCTATAACGTTGTATATCCTAACCTAACGCAACCTAACATCTGGGATGTAATATTCCTGGCGTGTCGTCGCCTACTTCTCGATCGGGACATTATATACATCTATAACATTGTATATCCTAACCTAAGGCAATCTAACATCTCGGGTGTAATATTTTACAACATTCCTGGCATGTTGGTACCTACGGCTCTGTGGGACCACTACATACGTCCATAACGATATATATCCTAACCTAAGACAACCTAACATCTCGGATGTAATAGTTGCCAACATTCCTGGCGTGTAGGCCCGTACTTCTCTGTGAGAACATTGTATACGTCTATAACGTTATATATCCTAGCCTAAGGCGACCTAATATATCGAATGTAATATTTTACATCATTCCTGGCGTGTCATCGCCTGCTTCTCAATGGGAACATTATATACGTCTATAACGTTGTATATCCTAACCTAACGCAACCTAACATCTGGGATGTAATATACCTGGCGTGTCGTCGCCTACTTCTGGATGGGGACATTATATACGTCTATAACGTTGTATATCCTAACCTAAGGCAACCTAACATCTCGGATGTAATATTTTACAACATTCTTGGCATGTCGGTCCCTACTTCTCGTTGGGGACATTATATACATCTATAACGTTGTATATCCTAACCTAAGGCTACCTAACATCTCGGATGTAATATTTTACAACATTCTGGCGTGGCGTCGCCTGCTTCTCGATGGGAACATTATATGCGTCTATAATGTTGTATATCCTAACCTAACGCAACCTAACATCTGGGATGTAATATTCCTGGCGTGTCGTCGCCTACTTCTGGATGGGGACATTATATACGTCTATAACGTTATATAACCTAACCTAAGGGAACCTAACATCTCGGGTGTAATATTTGAACACATTCCTGGCGTGTTTGCCCGTACTTCACGGTGGGAACATCATATACGTCTATAGCGATATATATCCTAGCCTAAGGCAACCTAACATCTCGGATGTAATATTTTACAACATTCCTGGCGCGTCGGCTCCAATTTTTAGGTGGGAACATTATATACGTCTATAACGTTATATATCCTAACCTATGGGAACCTAACATCTGGGATGTAATATTTTACAACATTCCTGGCACGTCGTCGCCTGCTTCTCGATGGGGACATTATATAAGTCTATAACGTTGTATATCCTAACCTAACGCAATATAACACCTGGGATGTAATATTCCTGTCGTGTCGTCGCCTACTTCTGGATAGGGACATTACATACGTCTATAACGATATATATCCTAACCTAAGACAACCTAACATCTCGGATGTAATAGTTGACAACATTCCTGGAATGTAGGCCCGTACTTCTCGGTGAGAACATTGTATACGTCTATAAGGTTATATGTCCTAGCCTTAGGCGACCTAATATATCGAATGTAATATTTTACATCATTCCTGGCGTGTCATCGCCTGCTTCTCAATGGGAACATTATATACATCTAGAACGTTGTATATCCTAAAATAACGCAACCTAACATCTGGGATGTAATATTTCTGGCGTGTCGTCGCCTACTTCTGGATGGGGACATTATATACGTCTATAACGTTATATATCCTAACCTAAGGGAACCTAACATCTCGGGTGTAATATTTGAAAACATTCCTGGCGTGTTAGCCCGTACTTCTCGGTGGGAACATCATATACGTCTATAGCGATATATATCCTAGCCTAAGGCAACCTAACATCTCGGATGTAATATTTTACAACATTCCTGGCGCGTCGGCTCCTATTTTTCGGTGGGAACATTATATACGTCTATAACGTTATATATCCTAACCTAAGGGAACCTAACATCTCGGGTGTAATATCTTACAACATTCATGACACGTCGTCGCCTGCTTCTCGATGGGGACATTATATAAGTCTATAACGTTGTATATGCTAACCTAACTCAACCTAACATCTGGAATTTAATATTCCTGTCGTGTCGTCGCCTACTTCTGGATGGGGACATTGTATACGTCTATAACGTTATATATCCTAACCTAAGGCAATCTAACATCTCGGATGTAATAATTGACAACATTCCTGGCGTGTCCGCCCGTACTTCTCGATGGGGACATTATATACGTCTATAACTTTCTATATCCTAACCTAAAGCAACCTAACATCTGGGATGTAATATTTTACAAGATTCCTGGCATATCGGTCCCCAAGTCTCGGTAGGAACATTATATACGTCTATAACGTTATATATCCTAACCTAAAGCAGCCTAACATGTCGAATGTAATATTTTACAAAATTCCTGGCATGTCGGTCCCTACTTCTCGGTGGAAACGTTGTATACGTCTATAACGTTATATATCCTAACCTAAGGCAACCTAACATCTCGGATGTAATAGTTGACAACATTCCTGGCGTGTCCGCCCGTACTTCACGGTGGGAACATTATATACGTCTATAACGTTATATATCCTAGCCTAAGGCGACCTAACATGTCGAATGTAATATTTTACATCATTCCTGACGTGTCGGCCCGTAGTTCTCGGTGGTAACATTATATACGTCTATAACGTTATATATCCTAGCCTAAGGCAACCTAACATCTGGGATGTAATATTTGACAACATTCCTGGCATGTCGGTCCCTACATCTCGGTGGGATCATTCTATGCGTCTATAACGTTGTATATCTTAACCTAAGGCAACCTTACATCTCGGATGTAATATTATGCAACATTCCTGGCATTTCGGTCCCTACTTCTCTGTGGGAACATTGTATACGTCTATAACGTTATATATGCTAGCCTAAGGCAACCTAACATCTCGAATGTAATATTTTACAACATTCCTGGCATGTCGGTCCCTACTTCTCTGTGTGAACATTGTATACGTCTATAACGATATGTGTCCTAGCCTAACGCAACCTAACATCTGGGATGTAACATTTTACAACATTCCTTGCGTGTCGTCTCCTGCTTCTCGATGGAGAAATTATATACGTCTATAAGGTTGTATATCCTAACCTAACGCAAGCTAACATCTGGGATGTAATATTTTACAAACATTCCTGGCGTGTCGTCGCCTGCTTCTCGATGGGGACATTATATACGTCTATAACGTTGTATATCCTAAGCTAAAGCAACCTAACATCTGGGATGTAATATTGTACAAGATTCCTGGCATGTCGGTCCCCAAGTCTCGGTAGGAACATCATATACGTCTATAACAATATATATCCTAACCTAAAGCAACCTAACATCTCGGATGTAATATTTTACAACATTCCTAGCTCGTCGGCCCCGATTTCTCGCTGGGAATATTATACAAGTCAATACCGTTATATATCCTATCCTAAGCAACCTATCATCTCTACCGTAATATTTTACAACATTCCTGGCGTGCAAGTACCTATTTCTCTGTGGTAACATTATATACGTCTATAACGTTATATATCCTAGCCTAAGGCAGCCTAACATCTCGGATGTAATATTTTATTACATTCCTGGCTCGTTGGCCCCTACTTCACGGTGGGAACATTATATACGTCTATAATGTTACATATCCTAGCCTAAGGCAACCTAACATGTCTAATGTAATATTTTACAACATTCCCGGCACTTCGGCCCCTACTTCTCGGTGGGAACGTTATATACGTCTATAACGCTACATATCCTAGCTTAAGGCAACATAACATGTCGAATGTAATATTTTACAACATTCCTGGCGCGTCGGCACCTACTTCACGGTGGGAACGGTATATACGTCTATAACGTTATATGTCCCAGCCTAAGGCAATCCTAACATCTCGGATGTAATATTTTACTACGTTCCTGGCACGTCGGCCACTACTTCTCGGTGGGAACATTATATAAGTCTATAACGCTATATATCCTAGCCTAAGGCAAACTAACATGTCGAATGTAACATTTTACGACATTCCCGTCACTTCGGCACCTACTTCTCGGTGGGAACATCATATACGTCTATAACGTTATATATCCTAGCCTAAGGTAATCCTAACATCTCGGATGTAATATTTTACAACATTCCTGGCGCGTCGGCACCTATTTCTCAGTGGGAACATTATATACGTCTATAACTTTACATATCCTAGCCTAAGGCAACCTAACATCTCGGATGTAATGTTTTACTACATTCCTGGCGCGCCGGCCCCCACTTCTCGGTGGGAATATTATATACGTCTATATCGCTATATATCATAGCCTAAGGCAACCTAACTTGCCGAGCGTAATATTTTACAACATTCCCAGGGCGTCGGCCCCTATTCCTCGGTGGGAACAGTATATAAGTCTATAACGTTATATATCCTATCCTAAGGCAACCTAACATCTCGGATGTAATATTTTACTACATTCCTGGCACGTCGGCCCCTACTTCTCGGTGGGAACATTATATACGTCTATAACGCTATATTTCCTAGCCTAAGGCAACCTAACATGTCGAATGTAATATTTTACAACATTCCCGTCACTTCGGCCCCTACTTCTCGGTGGGAACATTATATACGTCTATAACATTATATACCCTAGTCTAAGGCAACCTAACATCTCGGATGTAATATTTTACTACATTCGTGGCGCACCGACCCCTACTTCTCGGTGGGAACATTATATACGTCTATAACGTTATATATCCTAGCCTAAGGTAATGCTAACATCTCGGATGTAATATTTTACAACATTCCTGGCGGGCCGGCATCTATTTCTCGTTGGGAACATTATATACTACTATAACTTTACATATCCTAGCCTAAGGCAACCTAACATCTCGGATGTAATATTTTACTGCATTCCTGGCGCGCCGGCCCCCACTTCTCGGTGGGAATATTATATACGTCTATATCGCTATATATCATAGCCTAAGGCAACCTAACTTGCCGAGCGTAATATTTTACAACATTTCCAGGGCGTCGGCCCCTATTTCTCGGTGGGAACATTATATAAGTCAATAACGTTATATATCCTAACCTAAGGCAACCTAACACCTCGGATGTAATATTTTACAACATTCCCGTCACTTCGGCCCCTACTTCTCGGTGGGAACATTATATACGTCTATAACGATATATATCTTAGCCTAAGGCAATCCTAACATCTCGGATGTAATATTTTGCAACATTCCTGGCGCGCCGGCACCTATTTCTCGGTGGGAACATTATATACGTCTATAACTTTACATATCCTAGCCTAAGGCAACCTAACATCTCGGATGTAATATTTTACTACATTCCTGGCGCGCCGGCCCCCACTTCACGGTGGGAATATTATATACGTATATATCGCTATATATCATAGTCTAAGGCAACCTAACATGTCGAGCGTAATATTTTTCAACATTCCTGGCTCGTCGGCCCCTACTTCTCGGTGGCAACATTATATACGTCTATAACGTTATATATCCTAACCTAAGGGAACCTAACATCTCGGAAGTAATATTTGATAACGTTCCTCGCGTGTAGGCCCGTAGTTCTAGGTGGGAATATCATATACGTCTATAACGTTATATATCCTAGCCAAAGGCAATCCTAACATGTCGAATGTAATATTTTACAGCATTCCTGGCGCGTCGGCCCCTACTTCTCGGGTGGAACATTATATATGTGTATAACGTTATATATCCTAACCTAAGGCAACCTAACATCTCGTATGTAATATTTTACTACATTCCTGGCGCGCCGGCCCCCACTTCTCGGTGGCAACATTATATACGTCTATAACGTTATATATCCTAACCTAAGGGAACCTAACATCTCGGATGTAATATTTTACTACATTCCTGGCACGTCGGCCACTACTTCTCGGTGGGAACATTATATAAGTCTATAACGCTATATATCCTAGCCTAAGGCAAACTAACATGTCGAATGTAATATTTTATAACATTCCCGTCACTTCGGCACCTACTTCTCGGTGGCAACATTATATACGTTTATAACGCTATATATCCTAGCCTAAGGCAACCTAACATCTCGGATGTTATATTTTACTACATTCCCGGCGCGCCGGCCCCTACTTCTCGGTGGGAACATTATATACGTCTATAACGTTATATATCCTAACCTAAGGCAAAATAACATCTCGGATGTAATATTTTACAACATTCCCGTCACTTCGGCCCCTACTTCTCGGTGGGAACATTATATACGTCTATAACGTTATATATCTTAGCCTAAGGCAATCCTAACATCTCGGATGTAATATTTTGCAACATTCCTGGCGCGCCGGCACCTATTTCTCGGTGGGAACATTATATACGTCTATAACTTAACATATCCTAGCATAAGGCAACCTAACATCTCGGATGTAATATTTTACTACATTCCTGGCGCGCCGGCCCCCACTTCTCGGTGGGAATATTATATACGTCTATATCGCTATATATCATAGTCTAAGGCAACCTAACATGTCGAGCGTAATATTTCACAACATTCCTGGCTCGTCGGCCCCTACTTCACGGTGGGAACATTATATACGTCTATAACGTTATATATCCTAACCTAAGGGAACCTAACATCTCGGAAGTAATATTTGATAACATTCCTGGCGTGTAGGCCACTACTTCTCGGTGGGAACATTATATAAGTCTATAACGCTATATATCCTAGCCTAAGGCAAACTAACATGTCGAATGTAATATTTTATAACATTACCGTCACTTCGGCACCTACTTCTCGGTGGGAACATTATATACGTTTATAACGTTATATATCCTAGCCTAAGGCAACCTAACATCTCGGATGTAATATTTTACTACATTCCTGGCGCGCCGGCCCCCACTTCTCGGTGGGAATATTATATACGTCTATATCGCTATATATCATAGCCTAAGGCAACCTAACTTGCCGAGCGTAATATTTTGCAACATTCCCAGGGCGTCGGCCCCTATTTCTCGGTGGGAACATTATATAAGTCAATAACGTTATATATCCTAGCCTAAGGTAATCCTAACATCTCGGATGTAATATTTTACAACATTCCTGCCGCGGCGACACCTACTTCTCGGTGGGAACAGTATATAAGTCTATAACGTTATATATCCTATCCTAAGGCAACCTAGCATCTCGGATGTAATATTTTACTACGTTCCTGGCACGTCGGCCACTACTTCTCGGTGGGAACATTATATAAGTCTATAACGCTATATATCCTAGCCTAAGGCAAACTAACATCTCGGATGTTATATTTTACTACATTCCCGTCACTTCGGCACCTACTTCTCGGTGGGAACATCATATACGTCTATAACGTTATATATCCTAGCCTAAGGTAATGCTAACATCTCGGATGTAATATTTTACAACATTCCTGGCGCGCCGGCATCTATTTCTCGTTGGGAACATTATATACGTCTATAACTTTACATATCCTAGCGTAAGGCAACCTAACATCTCGGGTGTAATATTTTACTGCATTCCTGGCGCGCCGGCCCCCACTTCTCGGTGGGAATATTATATACGTCTATATCGCTATATATCATAGCCTAAGGCAACCTAACTTGCCGAGCGTAATATTTTACAACATTCCCAGGGCGTCGGCCCCTATTTCTCGTTGGGAACATTATATAAGTCAATAACGTTATATATCCTAACCTAAGGCAACCTAACATCTCGGATGTAATATTTTACAACATTCCCGTCACTTCGGCCCTTACTTCTCGGTGGGAACATTATATACGTCTATAACTTTACATATCCTAGCCTAAGGCAACCTAACATCTCGGATGTAATATTTTACTACATTCCTGGCGCGCCGGCCCCTACTTCTCGGTGGCAACATTATATACGTCTATAACGTTATATATCCTAACCTAAGGGAACCTAACATCTCGGAAGTAATATTTGATAACGTTCCTCGCGTGTAGGTCCGTAGTTCTCGGTGGGAATATCATATACGTCTATAACGTTATATATCCTAGCCAAAGGCAATCCTAACATGTCGAATGTAATATTTTACAGCATTCCTGGCGCGTCGGTTCCTACTTCTCGGGTGGAACATTATATACGTCTATAACTTTACATATCCTAGCCTAAGGCAACCTAACATCTCGGATGTAATATTTTACTACATTCCTGGCACGTCGGCCACTACTTCTCGGTGGGAACATTATATAAGTCTATAACGCTATATATCCTAGCCTAAGGCAAACTAACCTGTCGAATGTAATATTTTATAACATTCCCGTCACTTCGGCACCTACTTCTCGGTGGCAACATTATATACGTTTATAACGTTATATATCCTAGCCTAAAGCAACCTAACATCTCGGATGTTATATTTTACTACATTCCCGGCGCGCCGGCCCCTACTTCTCGGTGGGAACATTATATACGTCTATAACGTTATATATCCTAACCTAAGGCAAAATAACATCTCGGATGTAATATTTTACTACATTCCTGGCGCGCCGGACCCTACTTCTCGGTGGGAACATTATATACGTCTATATCGCTATATATCATAACGTAAGGCAACCTAGCATCTCGGAAGTAATATTTTACAACATTCCTGGCGCGTCGGCACCTACTTCTCGGTGGGAACAGTATATAAGTCTATAACGTTATATATCCTATCCTAAGGCAACCTAACATCTCGGATGTAATATTTTACTACATTCGACGCGCACCGACCCCTACTTCTCGGTGGGAACATTATATACGTCTATAACGCTATATTTCCTAGCCTAAGGCAACCTAACATGTCGAATGTAATATTTTACAACATTCCCGTCACTTCGGCCCCTACTTCTCGGTGGGAACATTATATACGTCTATAACATTATATACCCTATTCTAAGGCAACCTAACATCTCGGATGTAATATTTTACTACATTCGTGGCGCACCGACCCCTACTTCTCGGTGGGAACATTATATACGTCTATAACGTTATATATCCTAGCCTAAGGCAATCCTAACATCTCGAATGTAATAATTTACAACATTCCTGGCGCGTCGGAATCTACTTCTCGGTGGGAACAGTATATAAGTCAATAACGTTATATATCCTAACCTAAGGCAACCTAACATCTCGGATGTAATATTTTACTACGTTCCTGGCACGTCGGCCACTACATCTCGGTGGGAACATTATATAAGTCTATAACGCTATATATCCTAGCCTAAGGCAAACTAACATCTCGGATGTTATATTTTACTACATTCCCGTCACTTCGGCACCTACTTCTCGGTGGGAACATCATATACGTCTATAACGTTATATATCCTAGCCTAAGGTAATGCTAACATCTCGGATGTAATATTTTACAACATTCCTGGCGCGCCGGCATCTATTTCTCGTTGGGAACATTATATACTACTATAACTTTACATATCCTAGCCTAAGGCAACCTAACATCTCGGATGTAATATTTTACTGCATTCCTGGCGCGCCGGCCCCCACTTCTCGGTGGGAATATTATATACGTCTATATCGCTATATATCATAGCCTAAGGCAACCTAACTTGCCGAGCGTAATATTTTACAACATTCCCAGGGCGTCGGCCCCTATTTCTCGGTGGGAACATTATATAAGTCAATAACGTTATATATCCTAGCCTAAGGTAATCCTAACATCTCGGATGTAATATTTTTCAACATTCCTGCCGCGGCGGCACCTACTTCTCGGTGGGAACAGTATATAAGTCTATAACGTTATATATCCTATCCTAAGGCAACCTAACATCTCGGATGTAATATCTTACTACATTCCTGGCACGTCGGCCCCTACTTCTCGGTGGGAACATTATATACGTCTATAACGCTATATTTCTTAGCCTAAGGCAACCTAACATGTCGAATGTAATATTTTACAACATTCCCGTCACTTCGGCCCCTACTTCTCGGTGGGAACATTATATACGTATATAACTTTACATATCCTAGCCTAAGGCAACCTAACATCTCGGATGTAATATTTTACTACATTCCTGGCGCGCCGGCACCTACTTCTCGGTGGCAACATTATATACGTCTATAACGTCATATATCCTAACCTAAGGGAACCTAACATCTCGGAAGTAATATTTGATAACGTTCCTCGCGTGTAGGCCCGTAGTTCTCGGTGGGAATATCATATACGTCTATAACGTTATATATCCTAGCCAAAGGCAATCCTAACATGTCGAATGTAATATTTTACAGCATTCCTGGCGCGTCGGCTCCTACTTCTCGGGTGGAACATTATATACGTCTATAACGTTATATATCCTAACCTAAGGCAACCTAACATCTCGTATGTAATATTTTACTACATTCCTGGCACGTCGGCCACTACTTCTCGGTGGGAACATTATATACGTCTATAACATTATATACCCTAGTCTAAGGCAACCTAACATCTCGGATGTAATATTTTACTACATTCGTGGCGCACCGACCCCTACTTCTCGGTGGGAACATTATATACGTCTATAACGTTATATATCCTAGCCAAAGGCAATCCTAACATGTCGAATGTAATATTTTACAGCATTCCTGGCGCGTCGGTTCCTACTTCTCGGGTGGAACATTATATACGTCTATAACTTTACATATCCTAGCCTAAGGCAACCTAACATCTCGGATGTAATATTTTACTACATTCCTGGCACGTCGGCCACTACTTCTCGGTGGGAACATTATATAAGTCTATAACGCTATATATCCTAGCCTAAGGCAAACTAACATGTCGAATGTAATATTTTATAACATTCCCGTCACTTCGGCACCTACTTCTCGGTGGCAACATTATATACGTTTATAACGTTATATATCCTAGCCTAAAGCAACCTAACATCTCGGATGTTATATTTTACTACATTCCCGGCGCGCCGGCCCCTACTTCTCGGTGGGAACATTATATACGTCTATAACGTTATATATCCTAACCTAAGGCAAAATAACATCTCGGATGTAATATTTTACTACATTCCTGGCGCGCCGGACCCTACTTCTCGGTGGGAACATTATATACGTCTATATCGCTATATATCATAACGTAAGGCAACCTAACATCTCGGAAGTAATATTTTACAACATTCCTGGCGCGTCGGCACCTACTTCTCGGTGGGAACAGTATATAAGTCTATAACGTTATATATCCTATCCTAAGGCAACCTAACATCTCGGATGTAATATTTTACTACATTCGACGCGCACCGACCCCTACTTCTCGGTGGGAACATTATATACGTCTATAACGCTATATTTCCTAGCCTAAGGCAACCTAACATGTCGAATGTAATATTTTACAACATTCCCGTCACTTCGGCCCCTACTTCTCGGTGGGAACATTATATACGTCTATAACATTATATACCCTAGTCTAAGGCAACCTAACATCTCGGATGTAATATTTTACTACATTCGTGGCGCACCGACCCCTACTTCTCGGTGGGAACATTATATAAGTCTATAACGTTATATATCCTAGCCTAAGGCAATCCTAACATCTCGAATGTAATAATTTACAACATTCCTGGCGCGTCGGAATCTACTTCTCGGTGGGAACAGTATATAAGTCAATAATGTTATATATCCTAACCTAAGGCAACCTAACATCTCGGATGTAATATTTTACTACGTTCCTGGCACGTCGGCCACTACATCTCGGTGGGAACATTATATAAGTCTATAACGCTATATATCCTAGCCTAAGGCAAACTAACATCTCGGATGTTATATTTTACTACATTCCCGTCACTTCGGCACCTACTTCTCGGTGGGAACATCATATACGTCTATAACGTTATATATCCTAGCCTAAGGTAATGCTAACATCTCGGATGTAATATTTTACAACATTCCTGGCGCGCCGGCATCTATTTCTCGTTGGGAACATTATATACTACTATAACTTTACATATCCTAGCCTAAGGCAACCTAACATCTCGGATGTAATATTTTACTGCATTCCTGGCGCGCCGGCCCCCACTTCTCGGTGGGAATATTATATACTTCTATATCGCTATATATCATAGCCTAAGGCAACCTAACTTGCCGAGCGTAATATTTTACAACATTCCCAGGGCGTCGGCCCCTATTTCTCGGTGGGAACATTATATAAGTCAATAACGTTATATATCCTAACCTAAGGCAACCTAACTCCTCGGATGTAATATTTTACAACATTCCCGTCACTTCGGCCCCTACTTCTCGGTGGGAACATTATATACGTCTATAACGATATATATCCTAGCCTAAGGCAACCTAACATCTCGGATGTAATATTTTACTACATTCCTGGCGCGCCGGCCCCCACTTCTCGGTGGGAATGTTATATACGTCTATATCGCTATATATCATAGTCTAAGGCAACCTAACATGTCGAGCGTAATATTTTTCAACATTCCTGGCTCGTCGGCCCCTACTTCTCGGTGGCAACATTATATACGTCTATAACGTTATATATCCTAACCTAAGGGAACCTAACATCTCGGAAGTAATATTTGATAACGTTCCTCGCGTGTAGGCCCGTAGTTCTCGGTGGGAATATCATATACGTCTATAACGTTATATATCCTAGCCAAAGGCAATCCTAACATGTCGAATGTAATATTTTACAGCATTCCTGGCGCGTCGGCCCCTACTTCTCGGGTGGAACATTATATATGTCTATAACGTTATATATCCTAACCTAAGGCAACCTAACATCTCGTATGTAATATTTTACTACATTCCTGGCACGTCAGCCCCTACTTCTCGGTGGGAACATTATATACGTATATAACGCTATATATCCTAGCCTAAGGAAAACTAACATGTCGAATGTAATATTTTACAACATTCCCGTCACTTCGGCACCTACTTCTCGGTGGGAACATTATATACGTCTATAGCGTTATATATCCTAGTCTAAGGCAACCTAACATCTCGGATGTTATACTTTACTACATTCCCGGCGCGCCGGCCCCTACTTGTCGGTGGGAACATTATATACGTCTATAACGTTATATATCTTAGCCTAAGGCAATCCTAACATCTCGGATGTAATATTTTACAACATTCCTGGCGCGTCGGCACCTATTTCTCGGTGGGAACATTATATACGTCTATAACTTTACATATCCTAGCCTAAGGCAACCTAACATCTCGGATGTAATGTTTTACTACATTCCTGGCGCGCCGGCCCCCACTTCTCGGTGGGAATATTATATACGTCTATATCGCTATATATCATAGCCTAAGGCAACCTAACTTGCCGAGCGTAATATTTTACAACATTCCCAGGGCGTCGGCCCCTATTTCTCGGTGGGAACATTATATAAGTCAATAACGTTATATATCCTAACCTAAGGCAACTTAACATCTCGGATGTAATATTTTACAACATTCCCGTCACTTCGGCCCCTACTTCTCGGTGGGAACATTATATACGTCTATAACGTTATATATCTTAGCCTAAGGCAATCCTAACATCTCGGATGTAATATTTTGCAACATTCCTGGCGCGCCGGCACCTATTTCTCGGTGGGAACATTATATACGTCTATAACTTTACATATGCTATCCTAAGGCAACCTAACATCTCGGATGTAATATTTTACTACATTCCTGGCGCGCCGGCCCCCACTTCTCGGTGGGAATATTATATACGTCTATATCGCTATATATCATAGCCTAAGGCAACCTAACTTGCCGAGCGTAATATTTTACAACATTCCCAGGGCGTCGGCCCCTATTTCTCGGTGGGAACATTATATAAGTCAATAACGTTATATATCCTAGCCTAAGGTAATCCTAACATCTCGGATGTAATATTTTACAACATTCCTGCCGCGGCGGCACCTACTTCTCGGTGGGAACAGTATATAAGCCTATAACGTTATATATCCTATCCTAAGGCAACCTAACATCTCGGATGTAATATCTTACTACATTCCTGGCACGTCGGCCCCTACTTCTCGGTGGGAACATTATATACGTCTATAACGCTATATTTCTTAGCCTAAGGCAACCTAACATGTCGAATGTAATATTTTACAACATTCCCGTCACTTCGGCCCCTACTTCTCGGTGGGAACATTATATACGTCTATAACTTTACATATCCTAGCCTAAGGCAACCTAACATCTCGGATGTAATATTTTACTGCAATCCTGGCGCGCCGGCCCCCACTTCTCGGTGAGAATATTGTATACGTCTATATCGCTATATATCATAGCCTAAGGCAACCTAACTTGCCGAGCGTAATATTTTACAACATTCCCAGGGCGTCGGCCCCTATTTCTCGGTGGGAACATTATATAAGTCAATAACGTTATATATCCTAGCCTAAGGCAATCCTAACATCTCGGATGTAATAATTTACAACATTCCTGGCGCGTCGGCATCTACTTCTCGGTGGGAACAGTATATAAGTCAATAATGTTATATATCCTAACCTAAGGCAACCTAACATCTCGGATGTAATATTTTACTACGTTCCTGGCACGTCGGCCACTACTTCTCGGTGGGAACATTATATAAGTCTATAACGCTATATATCCTAGCCTAAGGCAAACTAACATCTCGGATGTTATATTTTACTACATTCCCGTCACTTCGGCACCTACTTCTCGGTGGGAACATCATATACGTCTATAACGTTATATATCCTAGCCTAAGGTAATGCTAGCATCTCGGATGTAATATTTTACAACATTCCTGGCGCGCCGGCATCTATTTCTCGTTGGGAACATTATATACGTCTATAACTTTACATATCCTAGCCTAAGGCAACCTAACATCTCGGATGTAATATTTTACTGCATTCCTGGCGCGCCGGCCCCCACTTCTCGGTGAGAATATTATATACGTCTATATCGCTATATATCATAGCCTAGGGCAACCTAACTTGCCGAGCGTAATATTTTACAACATTCCCAGGGCGTCGGCCCCTATTTCTCGGTGGGAACATTATATAAGTCAATAACGTTATATATCCTAACCTAAGGCAACCTAACATCTCGGATGTAATATTTTACAACATTCCCGTCACTTCGGCCCCTACTTCTCGGTGGGTACATTATATACGTCTATAACTTTACATATCCTAGCCTAAGGCAACCTAACATCTCGGATGTAATATTTTACTACATTCCTGGCGCGCCGGCCCCTACTTCTCGGTGGCAACATTATATACGTCTATAACGTTATATATCCTAACCTAAGGGAACCTAACATCTCGGAAGTAATATTTGATAACGTTCCTCGCGTGTAGGTCCGTAGTTCTCGGTGGGAATATCATATACGTCTATAACGTTATATATCCTAGCCAAAGGCAATCCTAACATGTCGAATGTAATATTTTACAGCATTCCTGGCGCGTCGGTTCCTACTTCTCGGGTGGAACATTATATACGTCTATAACGTTATATATCCTAACCTAAGGCAACCTAACATCTCGTATGTAATATTTTACTACATTCCTGGCACGTCGGCCCCTACTTCTCGGTGGGAACATTATATACGTCTATAACGCTATATATCCCAGCCTAAGGCAAACTAACATGTCGAATGTAATACTTTACAACATTCCCGTCACTTCGGCCCCTACTTCTCGATGGGAACACTATATACGTCTATAACGTTATATATCCTAACCTAAGGCAACCTAACATCTCGGATGTAATATTTTACTACATTCCCGGCGCGCCGGCCCCTACTTCTCGGTGGGAACGTTATATACGTCTATAACGTTATATATCCTAACCTAAGGCAAAATAACATCTCGGATGTAATATTTTACTACATTCCCGGCGCGCCGGCCCCTACTTCTCGGTGGGAACATTATATACGTCTATAACGTTATATATCCTATCCTAAGGCAAAATAACATCTCGGATGTAATATTTTACTACATTCCTGGCGCGCCGGACCCTACTTCTCGGTGGGAACATTATATACGTCTATATCGCTATATATCATAACGTAAGGCAACCTAACATCTCGGAAGTAATATTTTACAACATTCCTGGCGCGTCGGCACCTACTTCTCGGTGGGAACAGTATATAAGTCTATAACGTTATATATCCTATCCTAAGGCAACCTACCATCTCGGATGTAATATTTTACTACATTCGACGCGCACCGACCCCTACTTCTCGGTGGGAACATTATATACGTCTATAACGCTATATTTCCTAGCCTAAGGCAACCTAACATGTCGAATGTAATATTTTACAACATTCCCGTCACTTCGGCCCCTACTTCTCGGTGGGAACATTATATACGTCTATAACATTATATACCCTAGTCTAAGGCAACCTAACATCTCGGATGTAATATTTTACTACATTCGTGGCGCACCGACCCCTACTTCTCGGTGGGAACATTATATACGTCTATAACGTTATATATCCTAGCCTAAGGCAATCCTAACATCGCGAATGTAATAATTTACAACACTCCTGGCGCGTCGGAATCTACTTCTCGGTGGGAACAGTATATTAGTCAATAATGTTATATATCCTAACCTAAGGCAACCTAACATCTCGGATGTAATATTTTACTACGTTCCTGGCACGTCGGCCACTACATCTCGGTGGGAACATTATATAAGTCTATAACGCTATATATCCTAGCCTAAGGCAAACTAACATCTCGGATGTTATATTTTACTACATTCCCGTCACTTCGGCACCTACTTCTCGGTGGGAACATCATATACGTCTATAACGTTATATATCCTAGCCTAAGGTAATGCTAGCATCTCGGATGTAATATTTTACAACATTCCTGGCGCGCCGGCATCTATTTCTCGTTGGGAACATTATATACGTCTATAACTTTACATATCCTAGCCTAAGGCAACCTAACATCTCGGATGTAATATTTTACTGCATTCCTGGCGCGCCGGCCCCCACTTCTCGGTGAGAATATTATATACGTCTATATCGCTATATATCATAGCCTAAGGCAACCTAACTTGCCGAGCGTAATATTTTACAACATTCCCAGGGCGTCGGCCCCTATTTCTCGGTGGGAACATTATATAAGTCAATAACGTTATATATCCTAACCTAAGGCAACCTAACACCTCGGATGTAATATTTTACAACATTCCCGTCACTTCGGCCCCTACTTCTCGGTGGGAACATTATATACGTCTATAACGATATATATCTTAGCCTAAGGCAATCCTAACATCTCGGATGTAATATTTTGCAACATTCCTGGCGCGCCGGCACCTATTTCTCGGTGGGAACATTATATACGTCTATAACTTTACATATCCTAGCCTAAGGCAACCTAACATCTCGGATGTAATATTTTACTACATTCCTGGCGCGCCGGCCCCCACTTCTCGGTGGGAATGTTATATACGTCTATATCGCTATATATCATAGTCTAAGGCAACCTAACATGTCGAGCGTAATATTTTTCAACATTCCTGGCTCGTCGGCCCCTACTTCTCGGTGGCAACATTATATACGTCTATAACGTTATATATCCTAACCTAAGGGAACCTAACATCTCGGAAGTAATATTTGATAACGTTCCTCGCGTGTAGGCCCGTAGTTCTCGGTGGGAATATCATATACGTCTATAACGTTATATATCCTAGCCAAAGGCAATCCTAACATTTCGAATGTAATATTTTACAGCATTCCTGGCGCGTCGGCCCCTACTTCTCGGGTGGAACATTATATATATCTATAACGTTATATATCCTAACCTAAGGCAACCTAACATCTCGTATGTAATATTTTACTACATTCCTGGCACGTCGGCCCCTACTTCTCGGTGGGAACATTATATACGTATATAACGCTATATATCCTAGCCTAAGGAAAACTAACATGTCGAATGTAATATTTTACAACATTCCCGTCACTTCAGCACCTACTTCTCGGTGGGAACATTATATACGTCTATAGCGTTATATATCCTAGTCTAAGGCAACCTAACATCTCGGATGTTATACTTTACTACATTCCCGGCGCGCCGGCCCCTACTTGTCGGTGGGAACATTATATACGTCTATAACGTTATATATCTTAGCCTAAGGCAATCCTAACATCTCGGATGTAATATTTTACAACATTCCTGGCGCGTCGGCACCTATTTCTCGGTGGGAACATTATATACGTCTATAACTTTACATATCCTAGCCTAAGGCAACCTAACATCTCGGATGTAATGTTTTACTACATTCCTGGCGCGCCGGCCCCCACTTCTCGGTGGGAATATTATATACGTCTATATCGCTATATATCATAGCCTAAGGCAACCTAGCTTGCCGAGCGTAATATTTTACAACATTCCCAGGGCGTCGGCCCCTATTTCTCGGTGGGAACATTATATAAGTCAATAACGTTATATATCCTAACCTAAGGCAACTTAACATCTCGGATGTAATATTTTACAACATTCCCGTCACTTCGGCCCCTACTTCTCGGTGGGAACATTATATACGTCTATAACGTTATATATCTTAGCCTAAGGCAATCCTAACATCTCGGATGTAATATTTTGCAACATTCCTGGCGCGCCGGCACCTATTTCTCGGTGGGAACATTATATACGTCTATAACTTAACATATCCTAGCATAAGGCAACCTAACATCTCGGATGTAATATTTTACTACATTCCTGGCGCGCCGGCCCCCACTTCTCGGTGGGAATATTATATACGTCTATATCGCTATATATCATAGTCTAAGGCAACCTAACATGTCGAGCGTAATATTTCACAACATTCCTGGCTCGTCGGCCTCTACTTCACGGTGGGAACATTATATACGTCTATAACGTTATATATCCTAACCTAAGGGAACCTAACATCTCGGAAGTAATATTTGATAACATTCCTGGCGTGTAGGCCACTACTTCTCGGTGGGAACATTATATAAGTCTATAACGCTATATATCCTAGCCTAAGGCAAACTAACATGTCGAATGTAATATTTTATAACATTACCGTCACTTCGGCACCTACTTCTCGGTGGGAACATTATATACGTTTATAACGTTATATATCCTAGCCTAAGGCAACCTAACATCTCGGATGTTATATTTTACTACATTCCCGGCGCGCCGGCCCCTACTTCTCGGTGGGAATATTATATACGTCTATAACGTTATATATCTTAGCCTAAGGCAATCCTAACATCTCGGATGTAATATTTTGCAACATTCGTGGCGCGCCGGCACCTATTTCTCGGTGGGAACATTATATACGTCTATAACTTTACATATGCTATCCTAAGGCAACCTAACATCTCGGATGTAATATTTTACTACATTCCTGGCGCGCCGGCCCCCACTTCTCGGTGGGAATATTATATACGTCTATATCGCTATATATCATAGCCTAAGGCAACCTAACTTGCCGAGCGTAATATTTTACAACATTCCCAGGGCGTCGGCCCCTATTTCTCGGTGGGAACATTATATAAGTCAATAACGTTATATATCCTAGCCTAAGGTAATCCTAACATCTCGGATGTAATATTTTACAACATTCCTGCCGCGGCGGCACCTACTTCTCGGTGGGAACAGTATATAAGTCTATAACGTTATATATCCTATCCTAAGGCAACCTAACATCTCGGATGTAATATTTTACTACATTCCTGGCACGTCGGCCCCTACTTCTCGGTGGGAACATTATATACGTCTATAACGCTATATTTCCTAGCCTAAGGCAACCTAACATGTCGAATGTAATATTTTACAACATTCCCGTCACTTCGGCCCCTACTTCTCGGTGGGAACATTATATACGTCTATAACTTTACATATCCTAGCCTAAGGCAACCTAACATCTCGGATGTAATATTTTACTACATTCCTGGCGCGCCGGCCCCTACTTCTCGGTGGCAACATTATATACGTCTATAACGTTATATATCCTAACCTAAGGGAACCTAACATCTCGGAAGTAATATTTGATAACGTTCCTCGCGTATAGGCCCGTAGTTCTCGGCGGGAATATCATATACGTCTATAACGTTATATATCCTAGCCAAAGGCAATCCTAACATGTCGAATGTAATATTTTACAGCATTCCTGGCGCGTCGGCTCCTACTTCTCGGGTGGAACATTATATACGTCTATCACGCCATATATCCTAACTTAAGGCAACCAAAAATGTCGAGCGTAATATTTTACTACATTCCTGGCGTGTCGGCCCCTATTTCTCGGTGGGAATATTATATACGTCTTTAACGCTATATGTCCTAGCCTGAGACAACCTAACATGTCGAATTGAATATTTTACAATATTCCTGGCGCGTCGGCAACTACTTCTCCGTGGGAACACTATATACGTCTTAAACGCTATATATCCTAACCTAAGGCAACCTAACTTGTCGCGCGTAATATTTTACAACATTCCTGTGGCTTCGGCCCCTATTTCTCGGTGGGAATATTATATAAGTAAATAACGTTATATATCCTAACCTAAGGCAACCTAACATCTCGGATGTAATATTTTACAACATTCCCGTCACTTCGGCCCCTACTCCTCGGTGGGAACATTATATACGTCTTTAACGCTATATATCCTAGCCTAAGGCAACCTAACATGTCGAGCGTAATATTTTATAACATTCCTGGCTCGTCGGCCCATACTTCTCGGTGGGAACATTATATATGTCTATAACGTTATATATCCTAGCCTAAGGTAATCCTAACATCTCGGATGTAATATTTTACGACATTCCTGGCGCGTCGGCACCTACTTCTCGGTGGGAACAGTATATAAGTCTATAACGTTATATATCCTAACCTAAGGCAACCTAACATCTCGGATGTAATATTTTACTACATTCCTGGCACGTCGGCCCCTACTTCTCGGTGGGAACATTATATACGTCTATAACGTTATATATCCTAACCTAAGGGAACCTAACATGTCGAATGTAATATTTTACAACATTCCTGGCGTGTCGGCCCCTATTTCTCGGTGGGAACATCTTTATATGTCTATAACGCTATATGTCCTAGCCTGAGACAACCTAACATGTCGAATATAATATTTTACAATATTCCTGGCGCGCCGGCCCCCACTTCTCGGTGGGAATATTATATACGTCTATATCGCAATATATCATAGTCTAAGGCAACCTAACATGTCGAGCGTAATATTTTACAACATTCCTGGCTCGTCGGCCCCTACTTCTCGGTGGGAACATTATATACGTCTATAACGTTATATATCCAATCCTAAGGGAACCTAACACCTCGGATGTAATATTTTACAACATTCCTGGCGTGTCGGCGCCTATGTCTCGGTGGGAACATTATATACATCTTTAACGCTATATATCCTAGCCTAAGGCAACCTAACTTGTCGAGCGTAATATTTTACAACATTCCTGGCGCGTCGGCACCTACTTCTCGGTGGGAACATTATATACGTCTATAAAGTTATATATCCTAGCCTAAGGCAACCTAACATACCGGATGTAATATTTTACCACATTCCTGGCGCGCTGGCCCCTACTTCTCGGTGGGAACACTATATACGTCTATAACGCCATATATCCTAACTTAAGGCAACCAAAAATGTCGAGCGTAATATTTTACTACATTCCTGGCGTGTCGGCCCCTATTTCTCGGTGGGAATATTATATACGTCTTTAACGCTATATGTCCTAGCCTGAGACAACCTAACATGTCGAATTGAATATTTTACAATATTCCTGGCGCGTCGGCAACTACTTCTCCGTGGGAACATTATATACGTCTTAAACGCTATATATCCTAACCTAAGGCAACCTAACTTGTCGAGCGTAATATTTTACAACATTCCTGTGGCTTCGGCCCCTATTTGTCGGTGGGAATATTATATAAGTAAATAACGTTATATATCCTAACCTAAGGCAACCTAACATCTCGGATGTAATATTTTACTACATTCCTGGCACGTCGGCCCCTACTTCTCGGCGGGAACATTATATACGTCTATATCGCTATATATCCTAGCCTAAGGCAAACTAACATGTCGAATGTAATATTTTACAACATCCCCGTCACTTCGGCCCCTACTTCTCGGTGGGAACATTATATACGTCTATAACGTTATATATCCTAGTCTAAGGCAACCTAACATTTCGGATGTAATATTTTACTACGTTCCTGGCACGTCGGCCACTACTTCTCGGTGGGAACATTATATAAGTCTATAACGCTATATATCTTAGCCTAAGGCAAACTAACATGTCGAATGTAATATTTTACAACATTCCCGTCACTTCGGCCCCTACTTCTCGGTGGGAACATTATATACGTCTATAACGTTATATATCCTAGCCTAAGGTAATCCTAACATCTCGGATGTAATATTTTACGACATTCCTGGCGCGTCGGCACCTACTTCTCGGTGGGAACAGTATATAAGTCTATAACGTTATATATCCTAACCTAAGGCAACCTAACATCTCGGATGTAATATTTTACTACATTCCTGGCACGTCGGCCCCTACTTCTCGGGGGGAACATTATATACGTCTATAACGCTATATATCCTAGCCTAAGGCAAACTAACATGTCGAACGTAATATTTTACAACATTCCCGTCACTTCGGCCCCTATTTCTCGGTGGGAACATTATATACGTCTATAACGTTATATATCCTAGTCTAAGGCAACCTAACATCTCGGATGTAATACTTTACTACATTCGTGGTGCACCGGCCCCTACTTCTCGGTGGGAACATTATATACGTCTATAACGTTATATATCCTTGCCTAAGGCAATCCTAACATCTCGGATGTAATATTTTACAGCATTCCTGGCGCGTCGGCACCTACTTCTCGGTGGGAATATCATATACGTCTATAACGTTATATATCCTAACCTGAGGGAATCTAACATTTCGGATGTAATGTTTTACAACATTCCTGGCGTGTCGGCGCCTAGTTCTCGGTGGGAACAGTATATACGTCTATGACGTTATATATCCAAACCTAAGGCAACATAACATGTCGAATGTAATATTTTACGACATTACAGGCGCTTCGGTACCTACTTCTCTGTGGTAACATTATATACGTATATAACGTTATATATCCTAGCCTAATTCAATCTAACATCTCGGATGTAATATTTCACTACATTCCCGGCGCGTCGGTCCCTCCTTCTCGGTGGGAACGGTATATACGTGTATGACGCTATATATCCTAGCCTAAGGCAATCCTAACATGTCGAATGTAATATTTTACAGCCTTCCTGGCGCGTCGGCCCCTACTTCTCGGTGGGAACATTATATAAGTCAATAACGTTATATATCATAACCAAAGGCAACCTAACACCTCGGATGTAAATATCTACTACATTCCTGGCGCGCCGGCCTATACTTCTCGCTGGGAACGTTATATACGTTTATAACGCTACATATCCTAGCCTAAGGTAACCTAACATGTCGAGCGTAATATTTTACAACATTCCTGGCTCGTCGGCTCCTACATCTCGGTGGGAACATTATATACGTCTATAACGTTATATATCCTAACCTAAGGCAAACTAACATGTGGAGCGTATCGTTTTACAACATTCTTGGCTGGTCGGTCCCTACTTCTCGGTGGGAACTTTATATACGTCTATAACGCTATATATCCTAGCCTAAGGTAACCTAACATGTCGAGCGTAATAGTTTACAACATTCCTGGCTCGTCGACTCCTACTTTTCGGTGGGAACATTATATACGTCTATAACGTTATGTGTCCTATCCTAAGCCAACCTAACATGTCTACCGTAATATTTTACAACATTCCTGGCATGCAAGTTCCTACTTCTCGGTGGGAACAATATATACGTCTATAACGCTATATATCCTAGCCTAAGGCAACCTAACATGTCGAATGTAATATTTTACAACATTCCTTGTGTGTCGGCCCCTACTTCTCTGTGGTAACATTATATACGTCTATAACGTTATATATCCTAACCTAAGGCAACCTAACACCTCGGATGTAATGTTTTACAACATTCCTAGCATGTAGGAGCCTACATCTCGGTTCGGACATTATATACGTCTATAACGTTATATATCCTAACCTAAGGCAACCTAACATCTCGAATGTAGTATTTTCCAACATTTCTGGCGGTTTTGCCCCTGCTTCTCGGTGGGTACATTATATACGTCTATCACGTAATATAACCTAACCTAACCCAGCTAGACCCTCGCTGGTAATGTTTCACAGAATCCCGTTCGTGTCGTCACGTACATCTCGGTGCGGACATTATATACGTCTATAACGTTGTATATACTAACCTAAGGCAACCTAACATCTCGGATGTAGTATTTTCCAACATTCCTGGCGGGTCGGCCCCAGTTCTCGGTGGAAACAGTATATACGTCTATAACATTATATATCCTAACCTAAGGCAACCTAACATCTCTACCGTAATATTTTACAAAATTCCTGGGCGCGTCGGCACCTTCTTCTCTGTGGCAACATTATGTAAATCAATAATGTTATATATCCTAGCCTAAGGAAACCTAACATGTCGAATGTAATAATTTACAATATTCCTGGCGCGTCGGCACCAACATCTCGGTGTGAACAGTTTATACGTCTATAACGTTATATATCCTAGCCTAAAGCAATCCTAACATGTCGATTGTAATATTTTAAAACATTCCTGGCTCGTCGGCACCTACTTCTCGGTGGGAACAGTATTTACATCTATAACGTTATATATCCTAGCCTAAGGCGACCTAACATCTCTAATGTAATATTTTACTACATTCCTGGCGCGCCGGCCCCTACTTCTCGGTGGGAACATTATATACGTCTATATCGCTATATATCCTAGCCTAAGGCATCCTAACATGTCGAGCCTACTATTTTACAGCATTCCTGGCTCGTCGGACCCTACTGCTCGGTGGGAACATTATATACGTCTATAACGTTATATATCCTAACCTAAGGGTACCTAACGATCTCGGATGTAATATTTGACAACATTGCTGGCGTGTCGGCCCGTACTTCTCGGTGGGAATATCATATACGTCTATAACGTTATATATCCTAGACTAAGGCAATCCTAACATGTCGAATGTAATATTTTACAACATTCCGGTCTCGTCAGCGCCTACTTCGCGGTAGGAACATTATATAAGTCAATAACGTTATATATCCTAACCTAAGGCAACCTAACATCTCGGGTGTAATATTTTACTACATTCCTGGCGCGCCGGCCTCTACTTCTCGGTGGGAACATTATATACATCTTTAACGCTACATATCCTAGCTTAAGGCAACCTAACATGTCGAATGTAATATTTTACAACATTCCTGGCGCGTCGGCACCTACTTCACGGTGGGAACATTATATACGTCTATAACGTTATATATCCTAGTCTAAGGCAACCTAACATTTCGAATGTAATATTTTACAACATACCTGTCGTGTCGGCACCTACTTCTCGATGGGAACGTTATATACGTCTATAAAGCTATATATCCTACCTTAAGGCAACCTAAAATGTCGAGTGTAATATTTTACAACATTCCCGGCACTTCGGCCGCTACATCTCGGTGGGAACATTATATACGTCTATAACGCTATAAATCCTAGCTTAAGGCAACCTAACATGTCGAATGTAATATTTTACAACATTCCTGGCGCGTCGGCCCCTACTTCTCGGTGGGAACATTATATATGTCTATAACGCTATATATCCTAGCCTAAGGCAACCTAAAATGTCGAGTGTAATATTTTACAACATTCCCGGCACTTCGGCCGCTACATCTCGGTGGGAACATTATATACGTCTATAACGCTATAAATCCTAGCTTAAGGCAACCTAACATGTCGAATGTAATATTTTACAACATTCCTGGCGCGTCGGCACCAACATCTCGGTGTGAACAGTTTATACGTCTATAACGTTATATATCCTAGCCTAAGGCAACCTAACATCTCGGATGCAATATTTTACTACATTCCTCGCACGTCGACCACTACTTCTCGGAGGGAACGTTATTCACGTCTATAACGCTACATATCCTAGTTTAAGGCAACCTAACATGTCGAATGTAATATTTTACAACATTCCTGGCTGATTGGCCCCTACTTCACAGTGGGAACATTATATACGTCTATAATGTTACATATCCAAGCCTAAGGCAACCTAACATGTCGAATGTAATATTTTACAACATTCCCGGAACTTCGGCACCTACTTCTCGGTGGGAACTGTATATACGTCTATGACGTTATATATCCTAGCCTAAGGCAATCCTAACATGTTGATCGTAATATTTCACCACATTCCTGGCGCGTCGGCCCCTACTTCTCGGTGGGAACATTATATACGTCTATAACGTTATATATCCTAACCTAAGGGTACCTAACATTTCGGATGTAATATTTGACAACATTGGTGGCGTGTCGGCCCGTACTTCTCGGTGGGAATATCATATCCGTCTGTAACGATATATATCCTAGACTAAGGCAATCCTAACATGTCGAATGTAATATTTTACAACATTCCGGTCTCGGAGGCGCCTACTTCTCGGTGGGAACATTATATAAGTCAATAACGTTATATATCCTAACCTAAGGCAACCTAACATCTCGGATGCAATATTTTACTACATTCCTGGCACGTCGACCCCTACTTCTCGGTGGGATCATTACATACGTCTATAACGCTATATATCCTAGTTTAAGGCATCCTAACATGTCGAATGTAATATTTTACAACATTCCTGGCGCGTCGGCACCTACTTCACGGTGGGAACATTATATACATCTATAACGTTATATATCCTAACCTAAGGCAACCTAACGTCTCTACCGTAATATTTTACAACATTCCTGACGCGTCGGCACCACCTTCTCGGTGGGAACAGTATGTTCGTCTATAACGTTATATATCCTAGCCTAAGGCAATCCTAACATCTCGGATGTAATATTTTACAACATTCCTGGCGCGTCGGCCCCGACTTCTCGGTGGGATCATTACATACGTCTATAACGCTATATATCCTAGTTTAAGGCAACCTAACATGTGGAATGTAATATTTTACAACATGCCTGGCGCGTCGGCACCTACTTCTCGGTGGGAACAGTATATACTTCTATAACGTTATGTATCCTAACCTAAGGCAACCTAACATGTCGAATGTAATATTTTACCACATTCCTGGCTCGTTGGCCCTTACTTCACCGTGGGAACATTATATACGTCTATAATGTTATATATCCTAGCCTAAGGCAACCTAACATGTCGAATGTTATATTTTACAACATTCCTGGCGCGTCGGAACCTACTTCTCGGTGGGAACATTATATACGTCTATAACGTTATATATCCTAAACTAAGGCAACCTATCATCTCTACCGTAATATTTTACAACATTCCTGGCATGCAAGTCCCTAGTTCTCTGTCGTAACATTATATACGTCTATAACGTTATATATCCTAACCTAAGGCAACCTAAAGTCTCTACCGTAATATTTTACAACATTCCTGGAACGTCGGCCCCTACTTCTCGGTGGGATCATTACATACGTCTACAACGCTATATGTCCTAGCCTAAGGCAACCTAACCTGTGGAATGTAATATTTTACAACATTCCTGGCGCGTCGGCAGTTACTTCTCGGTGGGAACATTATATACGTCTATAACGCTATAAATCCTAGCTTAAGGCAACCTAACATGTCGAATGTAATATTTTACAACATTCCTGGCGCGTCGGCACCAACATCTCGGTGTGAACAGTTTATACGTCTATAACGTTATATATCCTAGCCTAAAGCAATCCTAACATGTCGATTGTAATATTTTACAACATTCCTGGCTCGTCGGCACCTACTTCTCGGTGCGAACAGTATTTACATCTATAACGATATATATCCTAGCCTAAGGCGACCTAACATCTCTAATGTAATATTTTACTACATTCCTGGCGCGCCGGCCCCTACTTCTCGGTGGGAACATTATATACGTCTATATCGCTATATATCCTAGCCTAAGGCATCCTAACATGTCGAGCCTACTATTTTACAACATTCCTGGCTCGTCGGCCCCTACTTCTCGGTGCGAACATTATATACGTCTATAACGTTATATATCCTAGTCTAAGGGTACCTAATATTTCGGATGTAATATTTGACAACATTGGTGGCGTGTCGGCCCGTACTTCTCGGTGGGAATATCATATCCGTCTATAACGTTATATATCCTAGACTAAGGCAATCCTAACATATCGAATGTAATATTTTACAACATTCCGGTCTCGTCGGCTCCTACTTCTCGGTGGGAATATTATATAAGTCAATAACGTTATATATCGTAACCTAAGGCAACCTAACATCTCGGATGCAATATTTTACTACATTCCTGGCACGTCGACCCCTACTTCTCGGTGGGATCATTACATACGTCTATAACGCTATATATCCTAGTTTAAGGCAACCTAACATGTCGAATGTAATATTTTACAACATTCCTGGCGCGTCGGCACCTACTTCACGGTGGGAACATTATATACGTCTATAACGTTATATATCCTAACCTAAGGCAACCTAACGTCTCTACCGTAATATTTTACAACATTCCTGACGCGTCGGCACCTCCTTCTCGGTGGGAACAGTATGTTCGTCTATAACGTTATATATCCTAGCCTAAGGCAATCCTAACATCTCGGATGTAATATTTTACAACATTCCTGGCGCGTCGGCCCCTACTTCTCGGTGGGATCATTACATACGTCTATAACGCTATATATCCTAGTTTAAGGCATCCTAACATGTGGAATGTAATATTTTACAACATGCCTGGCGCGTCGGCACCTACTTCTCGGTGGGAACATTATATACGTCTATAACGCTATATATCCTAACCTAAGGCAACCTAACATGTCGAATGTAATATTTTACCACATTCCTGGCTCGTTGGCCCTTACTTCACCGTGGGAACATTATATACGTCTATAATGTTACATATCCTAGCCTAAGGCAACCTAACATGTCGAATGTTATATTTTACAACATTCCTGGCGCGTCGGAACCTACTTCTCGGTGGGAACATTATATACGTCTATAACGTTATATATCCTAAACTAAGGCAACCTATCATCTCTACCGTAATATTTTACAACATTCCTGGCATGCAAGTCCCTAGTTCTCTGTCGTAACATTATATACGTCTATAACGTTATATATCCTAACCTAAGGCAACCTAAAGTCTCTACCGTAATATTTTACAACATTCCTGGAACGTCGGCCCCTACTTCTCGGTGGGATCATTACATACGTCTACAACGCTATATGTCCTAGCCTAAGGCAACCTAACCTGTGGAATGTAATATTTTACAACATTCCTGGCGCGTCGGCAGTTACTTCTCGGTGGGAACATTATATACGTCTATAACGCTATAAATCCTAGCTTAAGGCAACCTAACATGTCGAATGTAATATTTTACAACATTCCTGGCGCGTCGGCACCAACATCTCGGTGTGAACAGTTTATACGTCTATAACGTTATATATCCTAGCCTAAAGCAATCCTAACATGTCGATTGTAATATTTTACAACATTCCTGGCTCGTCGGCACCTACTTCTCGGTGCGAACAGTATTTACATCTATAACGATATATATCCTAGCCTAAGGCGACCTAACATCTCTAATGTAATATTTTACTAGATTCCTGGCGCGCCGGCCCCTACTTCTCGGTGGGAACATTATATACGTCTATATCGCTATATATCCTAGCCTAAGGCATCCTAACATGTCGAGCCTACTATTTTACAACATTCCTGGCTCGTCGGCCCCTACTTCTCGGTGGGAACATTATATACGCCTATAACGTTATATATCCTAGTCTAAGGGTACCTAACATGTCGGATGTAATATTTGACAACATTCCTGGCGCGGCGGAAACTACTTTTCGGTGGGAACAGTATATACGTCTATAACGTTATATAACCTAGCCTAAGGCAATCCTAACATGTCGAATGTAATATTTTACAGCATTCCTGGCGCGTCGGCCCCTACTTCTCGGTGGGAACACTATATAAGTCTATAACGCTATATATCCTAGCCTAAGGCAACCTAAAATGTCGAGTGTAATATTTTACAACATTCCCGGCACTTCGGCCGCTACATCTCGGTGGGAACATTATATACGTCTATAACGCTATAAATCCTAGCTTAAGGCATCCTAACATGTGGAATGTAATATTTTACAACATTCCTGGCGCGTCGGCACCAACATCTCGGAGTGAACAGTTTATACGTCTATAACGTTATATATCCTAGCCTAAGGCAACCTATCATGTCGAATGTAATATTTTACAACATTCCCGTCACTTCGGCACCTACTTCTCGGTGGGAACAGTATATACGTCTATGACATTATATATCCTAGCTTAAGGCAATCCTAACATGTTGACCGTAATATTTCACAACAATCCTGGCGCGTCGGCCCCTACTTCTCGGTGGCAACATTATATACGTCTATAACGCTATGTATCCTAGCCTAAGGTAACCTAAAGTGTCGAATGTAATATTTTATAACATTCCTGGCGCGTCGGCCCCTACTTCTCGGTGGGAACATTATATATGTCTATCACGCTATATATCCTAGCCTAAGGCAACCTAAAATGTTGAGTGTAATATTTTACAACATTCCATGCACTTCGGCCGCTACATTTCGGTGGGAACATTATATACGTCTATAACGCTACATATCCTAGTTTAAGGCAACCTAACATGTCGAATGTAATATTTTACAACATTCCTGGCTCGTCGGCACCAACTTCTCGGTGGGACCAGTTTATACGTCTATAACGTTATATATCCTAGCCTAAGGCAATCCAAACATGTCGATTGTAATATTTTACAACATTCCTGGCTCGTCGGCACCTACTTCTCGGTGGGAACAGTATTTACATCTATAACGTTATATATCCTAGCCTAAGGCGACCTAACATCTCTAATGTAATATTTTACTACATTCCTGGCGCGCCGGCGCCTACTTCTCGGTGGGAACTTTATATACGTCTATATCGCTATATATCCTAGCCTAAGGCATCCTAACATGTCGAGCCTACTATTTTACAACATTCCTGGCTCGTCGGCCCCTACTTCTCGGTGGGAACATTATATACGCCTATAACGTTATATATCTTAACCTAAGGGTACCTAACACCTCGGATGTAATATTTGACAACATTCCTGGCGCGGCGGAAACTACTTTTCGGTGGGAACAGTATATACGTCTATAACGTTATATAACCTAGCCTAAGGCAATCCTAACATGTCGAATGTAATATTTTACAGCATTCCTGGCGCGTCGGCCCCTACTTCTCGGTGGGAACACTATATAAGTCTATAGCGCTATATATCCTAGCCTAAGGCAACCTAAAATGTCGAGTGTAATATTTTACAACATTCCCGGCACTTCGGCCGCTACATCTCGGTGGGAACATTATATACGTCTATAACGCTATAAATCCTAGCTTAAGGCATCCTAACATGTGGAATGTAATATTTTACAACATTCCTGGCGCGTCGGCACCAACATCTCGGAGTGAACAGTTTATACGTCTATAACGTTATATATCCTAAACTAAGGCAACCTATCATCTCTACCGTAATATTTTACAACATTCCTGGCATGCAAGTCCCTAGTTCTCTGTCGTAACATTATATACGTCTATAACGTTATATATCCTAACCTAAGGCAACCTAAAGTCTCTACCGTAATATTTTACAACATTCCTGGAACGTCGGCCCCTACTTCTCGGTGGGATCATTACATACGTCTACAACGCTATATGTCCTAGCCTAAGGCAACCTAACCTGTGGAATGTAATATTTTACAACATTCCTGGCGCGTCGGCAGTTACTTCTCGGTGGGAACATTATATACGTCTATAACGCTATAAATCCTAGCTTAAGGCAACCTAACATGTCGAATGTAATATTTTACAACATTCCTGGCGCGTCGGCACCAACATCTCGGTGTGAACAGTTTATACGTCTATAACGTTATATATCCTAGCCTAAAGCAATCCTAACATGTCGATTGTAATATTTTACAACATTCCTGGCTCGTCGGCACCTACTTCTCGGTGCGAACAGTATTTACATCTATAACGATATATATCCTAGCCTAAGGCGACCTAACATCTCTAATGTAATATTTTACTACATTCCTGGCGCGCCGGCCCCTACTTCTCGGTGGGAACATTATATACGTCTATATCGCTATATATCCTAGCCTAAGGCATCCTAACATGTCGAGCCTACTATTTTACAACATTCCTGGCTCGTCGGCCCCTACTTCTCGGTGCGAACATTATATACGTCTATAACGTTATATATCCTAGTCTAAGGGTACCTAATATTTCGGATGTAATATTTGACAACATTGGTGGCGTGTCGGCCCGTACTTCTCGGTGGGAATATCATATCCGTCTATAACGTTATATATCCTAGACTAAGGCAATCCTAACATGTCGAATGTAATATTTTACAACATTCCGGTCTCATCGGCTCCTACTTCTCGGTGGGAATATTATATAAGTCAATAACGTTATATATCGTAACCTAAGGCAACCTAACATCTCGGATGCAATATTTTACTACATTCCTGGCACGTCGACCCCTACTTCTCGGTGGGATCATTACATACGTCTATAACGCTATATATCCTAGTTTAAGGCAACCTAACATGTCGAATGTAATATTTTACAACATTCCTGGCGCGTCGGCACCTACTTCACGGTGGGAACATTATATACGTCTATAACGTTATATATCCTAACCTAAGGCAACCTAACGTCTCTACCGTAATATTTTACAACATTCCTGACGCGTCGGCACCTCCTTCTCGGTGGGAACAGTATGTTCGTCTATAACGTTATATATCCTACCCTAAGGCAATCCTAACATCTCGGATGTAATATTTTACAACATTCCTGGCGCGTCGGCACCTACTTCTCGGTGCGAACAGTATTTACATCTATAACGATATATATCCTAGCCTAAGGCGACCTAACATCTCTAATGTAATATTTTACTAGATTCCTGGCGCGCCGGCCCCTACTTCTCGGTGGGAACATTATATACGTCTATATCGCTATATATCCTAGCCTAAGGCATCCTAACATGTCGAGCCTACTATTTTACAACATTCCTGGCTCGTCGGCCCCTACTGCTCGGTGGGAACATTATATACGCCTATAACGTTATATATCCTAGTCTAAGGGTACCTAACATCTCGGATGTAATATTTGACAACATTCCTGGCGCGGCGGAAACTACTTTTCGGTGGGAACAGTATATACGTCTATAACGTTATATAACCTAGCCTAAGGCAATCCTAACATGTCGAATGTAATATTTTACAGCATTCCTGGCGCGTCGGCCCCTACTTCTCGGTGGGAACACTATATAAGTCTATAACGCTATATATCCTAGCCTAAGGCAACCTAAAATGTCGAGTGTAATATTTTACAACATTCCCGGCACTTCGGCCGCTACATCTCGGTGGGAACATTATATACGTCTATAACGCTATAAATCCTAGCTTAAGGCATCCTAACATGTGGAATGTAATATTTTACAACATTCCTGGCGCGTCGGCACCAACATCTCGGAGTGAACAGTTTATACGTCTATAACGTTATATATCCTAGCCTAAGGCAATCCTAACATGTCGAATGTAATATTTTACAACATTCCTGGCGCGTCGGCGCCTACTTCTCGGTGGGAACACTATATAAGTAAATAACGTTATATATCCTAACCTAAGGCAACCTAACATCTCGGATGCAATATTTTACTACATTCCGCGCACGTCGGCACCTAACTTCTCGGTGGGAACGTTATTGACGTCTATAACGCTACATATCCTAGCTTAAGGCAACCTAACATGTCGAATGTAATATTTGCAACATTCCTGGCGCGTCGGCACCTACTTCTCGGTGGGAACATTATATACGTCTATAACGTTATATATCCTAACCTAAGGGTACCTAACATTTCGGATGTAATATTTGACAACATTGGTGGCGTGTCGGCCCGTACTTCTCGGTGGGAATATCATATCCGTCTATAACGTTATATATCCTAGACTAAGGCAATCCTAACATGTCGAATGTAATATTTTACAACATACCTGGCGCGTCGGCACCTACTTCTCGGTGGGAACATTATATACGTCTATAGCGCTGTATATCCTAGTCTAAGGCGACCTAACATTTCGAATGTTATATTTTACAACATACCTGTCGTGTCGGCACCTCCTTCTCGGTGGGAACGTTATATACGTCTATAAAGCTATATATCCTACCTTAAGGCAACCTAACATGTCGAATGTAATATTTTACCACATTCCTGGCTGGTTGGCCCCTACTTCACGGTGGGAATATTATATACGTCTATAATGTTACATATCCAAGCCTAAGGCAACCTAACATGTCAAATGTAATATTTTACAACATTCCCGGCACTTCGGCACCTACTTCTCGGTGGGAACAGTATATACGTCTATGACGTTATATATCCTAGCCTAAGGCAATCCTAACATGTTGCTCGTAATATTTCACAACATTCCTGGCGCGTCGGCCCCTACTTCTCGGTGGGAACATTATATACGTCTATAACGCTATATATCCTAGCCTAAGGAAACCTAAAGTGTCGAATGTATTATTTTACAACATTCCTGGCGCGTCGGCCCCTACTTCACGGTGGGAACATTATATACGTCTATAACGCTATATATCCTAACCTAAGGCAACCTAAAGTGTCGAATGTAATATTTTATAACATTCCTGGCGCGTCGGTACCTACTTCTCGGTGGGAACATTATATACGTCTATAGCGCTATATATCCTAGTCTAAGGCAACCTAACATTTCGAATGTAATATTTTACAACATACCTGTCGTGTCGGCACCTACTTCTCGGTGGGAACGTTATATACGTCTATAAAGCTAAATATCCTACCTTAAGGCAACCTAACATGTCGAATGTAATATTTTACCACATTCCTGGCTGGTTGGCCCCAACTTCACGGTGGGAACATTATATATGTCTATAATGTTACATATCCAAGCCTAAGGCAACCTAACATGTCGAATGTAATATTTTACAACATTCCCGGCACTTCGGCACCTACTTCTCGGTGGGAACAGTATATACGTCTATGACGTTATATATCCTAGTTTAAGGCAATCCTAACATGTTGACCGTAATATTTCACAACAATCCTGGCGCGTCGGCCCCTACTTCTCGGTGGGAACATTATATACGTCTATAACGCTATATATCCTAGCCTAAGGCAACCTAAAGTGTCGAATGTAATATTTTATAACATTCCTGGCGCGTCGGCCCCTACTTCTCGGTGGGAACATTATATATGTCTATAACGCTATATATCCTAGCCTAAGGCAACCTAAAATGTCGAGTGTAATATTTTACAACATTCCCGGCACTTCGGCCGCTACATCTCGGTGGGAACATTATATACGTCTATAACGCTATAAATCCTAGCTTAAGGCAACCTAACATGTCGAATGTAATATTTTACAACATTCCTGGCGCGTCGGCACCAACATCTCGGTGTGAACAGTTTATACGTCTATAACGTTATATATCCTAGCCTAAGGCAACCTAACATCTCGGATGCAATATTTTACTACATTCCTCGCACGTCGACCCCTACTTCACGGTGGGAACATTATATACGTCTATAATGTTACATATCCAAGCCTAAGGCAACCTAACATGTCGAATGTAATATTTTACAACATTCCCGGCACTTTGGCACCTACTTCTCGGTGGGAACAGTATATACGTCTATGACGTTATATATCCTAGCTTAAGGCAATCCTAACATGTTGTTCGTAATATTTCACAACATTCCTGGCGCGTCGGCCCCTACTTCTCGGTGGGAACATTATATACGTCTATAACGCTATATATCCTAGCCTAAGGCAACCTAAAATGTTGAGTGTAATATTTTACAACATTCCATGCACTTCGGCCGCTACATTTCGGTGGGAACATTATATACGTCTATAACGCTACATATCCTAGTTTAAGGCAACCTAACATGTCGAATGTAATATTTTACAACATTCCTGGCTCGTCGGCACCAACTTCTCGGTGGGACCAGTTTATACGTCTATAACGTTATATATCCTAGCCTAAGGCAATCCAAACATGTCGATTGTAATATTTTACAACATTCCTGGCTCGTCGGCACCTACTTCTCGGTGGGAACAGTATTTACATCTATAACGTTATATATCCTAGCCTAAGGCGACCTAACATCTCTAATGTAATATTTTACTACATTCCTGGCGCGCCGGCGCCTACTTCTCGGTGGGAACTTTATATACGTCTATATCGCTATATATCCTAGCCTAAGGCATCCTAACATGTCGAGCCTACTATTTTACAACATTCCTGGCTCGTCGGCCCCTACTTCTCGGTGGGAACATTATATACGCCTATAACGTTATATATCTTAACCTAAGGGTACCTAACACCTCGGATGTAATATTTGACAACATTCCTGGCGCGGCGGAAACTACTTTTCGGTGGGAACAGTATATACGTCTATAACGTTATATAACCTAGCCTAAGGCAATCCTAACATGTCGAATGTAATATTTTACAGCATTCCTGGCGCGTCGGCCCCTACTTCTCGGTGGGAACACTATATAAGTCTATAGCGCTATATATCCTAGCCTAAGGCAACCTAAAATGTCGAGTGTAATATTTTACAACATTCCCGGCACTTCGGCCGCTACATCTCGGTGGGAACATTATATACGTCTATAACGCTATAAATCCTAGCTTAAGGCATCCTAACATGTGGAATGTAATATTTTACAACATTCCTGGCGCGTCGGCACCAACATCTCGGAGTGAACAGTTTATACGTCTATAACGTTATATATCCTAAACTAAGGCAACCTATCATCTCTACCGTAATATTTTACAACATTCCTGGCATGCAAGTCCCTAGTTCTCTGTCGTAACATTATATACGTCTATAACGTTATATATCCTAACCTAAGGCAACCTAAAGTCTCTACCGTAATATTTTACAACATTCCTGGAACGTCGGCCCCTACTTCTCGGTGGGATCATTACATACGTCTACAACGCTATATGTCCTAGCCTAAGGCAACCTAACCTGTGGAATGTAATATTTTACAACATTCCTGGCGCGTCGGCAGTTACTTCTCGGTGGGAACATTATATACGTCTATAACGCTATAAATCCTAGCTTAAGGCAACCTAACATGTCGAATGTAATATTTTACAACATTCCTGGCGCGTCGGCACCAACATCTCGGTGTGAACAGTTTATACGTCTATAACGTTATATATCCTAGCCTAAAGCAATCCTAACATGTCGATTGTAATATTTTACAACATTCCTGGCTCGTCGGCACCTACTTCTCGGTGCGAACAGTATTTACATCTATAACGATATATATCCTAGCCTAAGGCGACCTAACATCTCTAATGTAATATTTTACTACATTCCTGGCGCGCCGGCCCCTACTTCTCGGTGGGAACATTATATACGTCTATATCGCTATATATCCTAGCCTAAGGCATCCTAACATGTCGAGCCTACTATTTTACAACATTCCTGGCTCGTCGGCCCCTACTTCTCGGTGCGAACATTATATACGTCTATAACGTTATATATCCTAGTCTAAGGGTACCTAATATTTCGGATGTAATATTTGACAACATTGGTGGCGTGTCGGCCCGTACTTCTCGGTGGGAATATCATATCCGTCTATAACGTTATATATCCTAGACTAAGGCAATCCTAACATGTCGAATGTAATATTTTACAACATTCCGGTCTCATCGGCTCCTACTTCTCGGTGGGAATATTATATAAGTCAATAACGTTATATATCGTAACCTAAGGCAACCTAACATCTCGGATGCAATATTTTACTACATTCCTGGCACGTCGACCCCTACTTCTCGGTGGGATCATTACATACGTCTATAACGCTATATATCCTAGTTTAAGGCAACCTAACATGTCGAATGTAATATTTTACAACATTCCTGGCGCGTCGGCACCTACTTCACGGTGGGAACATTATATACGTCTATAACGTTATATATCCTAACCTAAGGCAACCTAACGTCTCTACCGTAATATTTTACAACATTCCTGACGCGTCGGCACCTCCTTCTCGGTGGGAACAGTATGTTCGTCTATAACGTTATATATCCTACCCTAAGGCAATCCTAACATCTCGGATGTAATATTTTACAACATTCCTGGCGCGTCGGCACCTACTTCTCGGTGCGAACAGTATTTACATCTATAACGATATATATCCTAGCCTAAGGCGACCTAACATCTCTAATGTAATATTTTACTAGATTCCTGGCGCGCCGGCCCCTACTTCTCGGTGGGAACATTATATACGTCTATATCGCTATATATCCTAGCCTAAGGCATCCTAACATGTCGAGCCTACTATTTTACAACATTCCTGGCTCGTCGGCCCCTACTGCTCGGTGGGAACATTATATACGCCTATAACGTTATATATCCTAGTCTAAGGGTACCTAACATCTCGGATGTAATATTTGACAACATTCCTGGCGCGGCGGAAACTACTTTTCGGTGGGAACAGTATATACGTCTATAACGTTATATAACCTAGCCTAAGGCAATCCTAACATGTCGAATGTAATATTTTACAGCATTCCTGGCGCGTCGGCCCCTACTTCTCGGTGGGAACACTATATAAGTCTATAACGCTATATATCCTAGCCTAAGGCAACCTAAAATGTCGAGTGTAATATTTTACAACATTCCCGGCACTTCGGCCGCTACATCTCGGTGGGAACATTATATACGTCTATAACGCTATAAATCCTAGCTTAAGGCATCCTAACATGTGGAATGTAATATTTTACAACATTCCTGGCGCGTCGGCACCAACATCTCGGAGTGAACAGTTTATACGTCTATAACGTTATATATCCTAGCCTAAGGCAACCTATCATGTCGAATGTAATATTTTACAACATTCCCGTCACTTCGGCACCTACTTCTCGGTGGGAACAGTATATACGTCTATGACATTATATATCCTAGCTTAAGGCAATCCTAACATGTTGACCGTAATATTTCACAACAATCCTGGCGCGTCGGCCCCTACTTCTCGGTGGCAACATTATATACGTCTATAACGCTATGTATCCTAGCCTAAGGCAACCTAAAGTGTCGAATGTAATATTTTATAACATTCCTGGCGCGTCGGCCCCTACTTCTCGGTGGGAACATTATATATGTCTATCACGCTATATATCCTAGCCTAAGGCAACCTAAAATGTTGAGTGTAATATTTTACAACATTCCATGCACTTCGGCCGCTACATTTCGGTGGGAACATTATATACGTCTATAACGCTACATATCCTAGTTTAAGGCAACCTAACATGTCGAATGTAATATTTTACAACATTCCTGGCTCGTCGGCACCAACTTCTCGGTGGGACCAGTTTATACGTCTATAACGTTATATATCCTAGCCTAAGGCAATCCAAACATGTCGATTGTAATATTTTACAACATTCCTGGCTCGTCGGCACCTACTTCTCGGTGGGAACAGTATTTACATCTATAACGTTATATATCCTAGCCTAAGGCGACCTAACATTTCTAATGTAATATTTTACTACATTCCTGGCGCGCCGGCGCCTACTTCTCGGTGGGAACTTTATATACGTCTATATCGCTATATATCCTAGCCTAAGGCATCCTAACATGTCGAGCCTACTATTTTACAACATTCCTGGCTCGTCGGCCCCTACTTCTCGGTGGGAACATTATATACGCCTATAACGTTATATATCTTAACCTAAGGGTACCTAACATCTCGGATGTAATATTTGACAACATTCCTGGCGCGGCGGAAACTACTTTTCGGTGGGAACAGTATATACGTCTATAACGTTATATAACCTAGCCTAAGGCAATCCTAACATGTCGAATGTAATATTTTACAGCATTCCTGGCGCGTCGGCCCCTACTTCTCGGTGGGGACACTATATAAGTAAATAACGTTATATATCCTAACCTAAGGCAACCTAACATCTCGGATGCAATATTTTACTACATTCCGCGCACGTCGGCACCTAACTTCTCGGTGGGAACGTTATTGACGTCTATAACGCTACATATCCTAGCTTAAGGCAACCTAACATGTCGAATGTAATATTTGCAACATTCCTGGCGCGTCGGCACCTACTTCTCGGTGGGAACATTATATACGTCTATAACGTTATATATCCTAACCTAAGGGTACCTAACATTTCGGATGTAATATTTGACAACATTGGTGGCGTGTCGGCCCGTACTTCTCGGTGGGAATATCATATCCGTCTATAACGTTATATATCCTAGACTAAGGCAATCCTAACATGTCGAATGTAATATTTTACAACATACCTGGCGCGTCGGCACCTACTTCTCGGTGGGAACATTATATACGTCTATAGCGCTGTATATCCTAGTCTAAGGCGACCTAACATTTCGAATGTTATATTTTACAACATACCTGTCGTGTCGGCACCTCCTTCTCGGTGGGAACGTTATATACGTCTATAAAGCTATATATCCTACCTTAAGGCAACCTAACATGTCGAATGTAATATTTTACCACATTCCTGGCTGGTTGGCCCCTACTTCACGGTGGGAATATTATATACGTCTATAATGTTACATATCCAAGCCTAAGGCAACCTAACATGTCAAATGTAATATTTTACAACATTCCCGGCACTTCGGCACCTACTTCTCGGTGGGAACAGTATATACGTCTATGACGTTATATATCCTAGCCTAAGGCAATCCTAACATGTTGCTCGTAATATTTCACAACATTCCTGGCGCGTCGGCCCCTACTTCTCGGTGGGAACATTATATACGTCTATAACGCTATATATCCTAGCCTAAGGAAACCTAAAGTGTCGAATGTATTATTTTACAACATTCCTGGCGCGTCGGCCCCTACTTCACGGTGGGAACATTATATACGTCTATAACGCTATATATCCTAACCTAAGGCAACCTAAAGTGTCGAATGTAATATTTTATAACATTCCTGGCGCGTCGGTACCTACTTCTCGGTGGGAACATTATATACGTCTATAGCGCTATATATCCTAGTCTAAGGCAACCTAACATTTCGAATGTAATATTTTACAACATACCTGTCGTGTCGGCACCTACTTCTCGGTGGGAACGTTATATACGTCTATAAAGCTAAATATCCTACCTTAAGGCAACCTAACATGTCGAATGTAATATTTTACCACATTCCTGGCTGGTTGGCCCCAACTTCACGGTGGGAACATTATATATGTCTATAATGTTACATATCCAAGCCTAAGGCAACCTAACATGTCGAATGTAATATTTTACAACATTCCCGGCACTTCGGCACCTACTTCTCGGTGGGAACAGTATATACGTCTATGACGTTATATATCCTAGTTTAAGGCAATCCTAACATGTTGACCGTAATATTTCACAACAATCCTGGCGCGTCGGCCCCTACTTCTCGGTGGGAACATTATATACGTCTATAACGCTATATATCCTAGCCTAAGGCAACCTAAAGTGTCGAATGTAATATTTTATAACATTCCTGGCGCGTCGGCCCCTACTTCTCGGTGGGAACATTATATATGTCTATAACGCTATATATCCTAGCCTAAGGCAACCTAAAATGTCGAGTGTAATATTTTACAACATTCCCGGCACTTCGGCCGCTACATCTCGGTGGGAACATTATATACGTCTATAACGCTATAAATCCTAGCTTAAGGCAACCTAACATGTCGAATGTAATATTTTACAACATTCCTGGCGCGTCGGCACCAACATCTCGGTGTGAACAGTTTATACGTCTATAACGTTATATATCCTAGCCTAAGGCAACCTAACATCTCGGATGCAATATTTTACTACATTCCTCGCACGTCGACCCCTACTTCACGGTGGGAACATTATATACGTCTATAATGTTACATATCCAAGCCTAAGGCAACCTAACATGTCGAATGTAATATTTTACAACATTCCCGGCACTTTGGCACCTACTTCTCGGTGGGAACAGTATATACGTCTATGACGTTATATATCCTAGCTTAAGGCAATCCTAACATGTTGATCGTAATATTTCACAACATTCCTGGCGCGTCGGCCCCTACTTCTCGGTGGGAACATTATATACGTCTATAACGCTATATATCCTAGCCTAAGGCAACCTAAAGTGTCGAATGTAATATTTTACAACATTCCTGGCGCGTCGGCCCCTACTTCTCGGTGGGAACATTATATATGTCTATAACGCTATATATCCTAGCCTAAGGCAACCTAAAATGTCGAGTGTAATATTTTACAACATTCCCGGCACTTCGGCCGCTACATCTCGGTGCGAACATTATATACGTCTATAACGCTATAAATCCTAGCTTAAGGCAACCTAACATGTCGAATGTAATATTTTACAACATTCCTGGTGCGTCGGCACCAACATCTCGGTGTGAACAGTTTATACGTCTATAACGTTATATATCCTAGCCTAAGGCAACCTAACATCTCGGATGCAATATTTTACAACATACCTGTCGTGTCGGCACCTACTTCTCGGTGGGAACGTTATATACGTCTATAAAGCTATATATCCTACCTTAAGGCAACCTAACATGTCGAATGTAATATTTTACCACATTCCTGGCTGGTTGGCCCCAACTTCACGGTGGGAACATTATATACGTCTATAATGTTACATATCCAAGCCTAAGGCAACCTAACATGTCGAATGTAATATTTTACAGCATTCCTGGCGCGTCGGCCCCTACTTCTCGGTGGGAACACTATATAAGTCTATAACGCTATATATCCTAGCCTAAGGCAACCTAAAATGTCGAGTGTGATATTTTACATCATTCCCGGCACTTCGGCCGCTACATCACGGTGGAAACATTATATACGTCTATAACGCTATAAATCCTAGCTTAAGGCATCCTAACATGTCGAATGTAATATTTTACAACATTCCTGGCGCGTCGGCACCAACATCTCGGAGTGAACAGTTGATACGTCTATAACGTTATATATCCTAGCCTAAGGCAATCCTAACATGTCGAATGTAATATTTTACAACATTCCTGGCGCGTCGGCGCCTACTTCTCGGTGGGAACACTATATAAGTCAATAACGTTATATATCCTAACCTAAGGCAACCTAACATCTCGGATGCAATATTTTACTACATTCCTCGCACGTCGACCCCTACTTCTCGGAGGGAACGTTATTTACGTCTATGACGCTACATATCCTAGCTTAAGGCAACCTAACATGTCGAATGTAATATTTTACAACATTCCTGGCGCGTCGGCGCCTACTTCTCGGTGGGAACTTTATATACGTCTATATCGCTATATATCCTAGCCTAAGGCATCCTAACATGTCGAGCCTACTATTTTACAACATTCCTGGCTCGTCGGCCCCTACTTCTCGGTGGGAATATTATTTACGCCTATAACGTTATATATCCTAACCTAAGGGTACCTAACATCTCGGATGTAATATTTGACAACATTGCTGGCGTGTCGGCCCGTATTTCTCGGTGGGAATATCATATACGTCTATAACGTTATATATCCTAACCTAAGGCAACCTAACATCTCGGGTGTAATATTTTACTACATTCCTGGCGAGCCGGCCCCTACTTCTCGGTGGGAACATTATATACATCTATAACGCTACATATCCTAGCTTAAGGCAACCTAACATCTCGAATGTTATATTTGCAACATTCCTGGCGCGTCGGCACCTACTTCTCTGTGGGAACATTATATAAGTTAATAACGTTATATATCCTAACCTAAGGCAACCTAACATCTCGGATGCAATATTTTACTACATTCGGCGCACGTCGGCACCTAACTTCTCGGTAGGAACGTAATTTACGTCTATAACGCTACATATCCTAGCTTAAGGCAACCTAACATGTCGAATGTAATATTTTGCAACATTCCTGGCGTGTCGGCCCCTATTTCTCGGTGGGAACGTTATTTACGTCTATAACGCTACATATCCTAGCTTAAGGCAACCAAACATTTCGAATGTAATATTTTACAACATACCTGTCGTGTCGGCACCTACTTCTCGGTGGGAACGTTATATACGTCTATAAAGCTATATATCCTACCTTAAGGCAACCTAACATGTCGAATGTAATATTTTACCACATTCCTGGCTGGTTGGCCCCAACTTCACGGTGGGAACATTATATACGTCTATAATGTTACATATCCAAGCCTAAGGCAACCTAACATGTCGAATGTAATATTTTACAACATTCCTGGCTCGTTGGCACCAACTTCTCGGTGGGACCAGTTTATACATCTATAACGTTATATATCCTAGCCTAAGGCAATCCTAACATGTCGATTGTAATATTTTACAACATTCCTGGCTCGTCGGCACCTACTTCTCGGTGGGAACAGTATTTACATCTATAACGTTATATATCCTAGCCTAAGGCGACCTAACATCTCTAATGTAATATTTTACTACATTCCTGGCGCGCCGGCGCCTACTTCTCGGTGGGAACTTTATATACGTCTATATCGCTATATATCCTAGCCTAAGGCATCCTAACATGTCGAGCCTACTATTTTACAACATTCCTGGCTCGTCGGCCCCTACTTCTCGGTGGGAACATTATATACGCCTATAACGTTATATATCTTAACCTAAGGGTACCTAACATCTCGGATGTAATATTTGACAACATTCCTGGCGCGGCGGAAACTACTTTTCGGTGGGAACAGTATATACGTCTATAACGTTATATAACCTAGCCTAAGGCAATCCTAACATGTCGAATGTAATATTTTACAGCATTCCTGGCGCGTCGGCCCCACTTCTCGGTGGGAACACTATATAAGTATATAACGCTATATATCCTAGCCTAAGGCAACCTAAAATGTCGAGTGTAATATTTTACAACATTCCCGGCACTTCGGCCGCTACATCTCGGTGGGAACATTATATACGTCTATAACGCTATAAATCCTAGCTTAAGGCATCCTAACATGTGGAATGTAATATTTTACAACATTCCTGGCGCGTCGGCACCAACATCTCGGAGTGAACAGTTTATACGTCTATAACGTTATATATCCTGGCCTAAGGCAACCTATCATGTCGAATGTAATATTTTACAACATTCCCGTCACTTCGGCACCTACTTCTCGGTGGGAACAGTATATACGTCTATGACATTATATATCCTAGCTTAAGGCAATCCTAACATGTTGACCGTAATATTTCACAACAATCCTGGCGCGTCGGCCCCTACTTCTCGGTGGCAACATTATATACGTCTATAACGCTATGTATCCTAGCCTAAGGCAACCTAAAGTGTCGAATGTAATATTTTATAACATTCCTGGCGCGTCGGCCCCTACTTCTCGGTAGGAACATTAAATATGTCTATCACGCTATATATCCTAGCCTAAGGCAACCTAAAATGTTGAGTGTAATATTTTACAACATTCCATGCACTTCGGCCGCTACATTTCGGTGGGAACATTATATACGTCTATAACGCTACATATCCTAGTTTAAGGCAACCTAACATGTCGAATGTAATATTTTACAACATTCCTGGCTCGTCGGCACCAACTTCTCGGTGGGACCAGTTTATACGTCTATAACGTTATATATCCTAGCCTAAGGCAATCCAAACATGTCGATTGTAATATTTTACAACATTCCTGGCTCGTCGGCACCTACTTCTCGGTGGGAACAGTATTTACATCTATAACGTTATATATCCTAGCCTAAGGCGACCTAACATCTCTAATGTAATATTTTACTACATTCCTGGCGCGCCGGCGCCTACTTCTCGGTGGGAACTTTATATACGTCTATATCGCTATATATCCTAGCCTAAGGCATCCTAACATGTCGAGCCTACTATTTTACAACATTCCTGGCTCGTCGGCCCCTACTTCTCGGTGGGAACATTATATACGCCTATAACGTTATATATCTTAACCTAAGGGTACCTAACATCTCGGATGTAATATTTGACAACATTCCTGGCGCGGCGGAAACTACTTTTCGGTGGGAACAGTATATACGTCTATAACGTTATATAACCTAGCCTAAGGCAATCCTAACATGTCGAATGTAATATTTTACAGCATTCCTGGCGCGTCGGCCCCTACTTCTCGGTGGGAACACTATATAAGTCTATAACGCTATATATCCTAGCCTAAGGCAACCTAAAATGTCGAGTGTAATATTTTACAACATTCCCGGCACTTCGGCCGCTACATCTCGGTGGGAACATTATATACGTCTATAACGCTATAAATCCTAGCTTAAGGCATCCTAACATGTGGAATGTAATATTTTACAACATTCCTGGCGCGTCGGCACCAACATCTCGGAGTGAACAGTTTATACGTCTATAACGTTATATATCCTAGCCTAAGGCAATCCTAACATGTCGAATGTAATATTTTACCACATTCCTGGCTCGTTGGCCCTTACTTCACCGTGGGAACATTATATACGTCTATAATGTTACATATCCTAGCCTAAGGCAACCTAACATGTCGAATGTTATATTTTACAACATTCCTGGCGCGTCGGAACCTACTTCTCGGTGGGAACATTATATACGTCTATAACGTTATATATCCTAAACTAAGGCAACCTATCATCTCTACCGTAATATTTTACAACATTCCTGGCATGCAAGTCCCTAGTTCTCTGTCGTAACATTATATACGTCTATAACGTTATATATCCTAACCTAAGGCAACCTAAAGTCTCTACCGTAATATTTTACAACATTCCTGGAACGTCGGCCCCTACTTCTCGGTGGGATCATTACATACGTCTACAACGCTATATGTCCTAGCCTAAGGCAACCTAACCTGTGGAATGTAATATTTTACAACATTCCTGGCGCGTCGGCAGTTACTTCTCGGTGGGAACATTATATACGTCTATAACGCTATAAATCCTAGCTTAAGGCAACCTAACATGTCGAATGTAATATTTTACAACATTCCTGGCGCGTCGGCACCAACATCTCGGTGTGAACAGTTTATACGTCTATAACGTTATATATCCTAGCCTAAAGCAATCCTAACATGTCGATTGTAATATTTTACAACATTCCTGGCTCGTCGGCACCTACTTCTCGGTGCGAACAGTATTTACATCTATAACGATATATATCCTAGCCTAAGGCAATCCTAACATCTCGGATGTAATATTTTACAACATTCCTGGCGCGTCGGCCCCTACTTCTCGGTGGGATCATTACATACGTCTATAACGCTATATATCCTAGTTTAAGGCATCCTAACATGTGGAATGTAATATTTTACAACATGCCTGGCGCGTCGGCACCTACTTCTCGGTGGGAACATTATATACGTCTATAACGCTATATATCCTAACCTAAGGCAACCTAACATGTCGAATGTAATATTTTACCACATTCCTGGCTCGTTGGCCCTTACTTCACCGTGGGAACATTATATACGTCTATAATGTTACATATCCTAGCCTAAGGCAACCTAACATGTCGAATGTTATATTTTACAACATTCCTGGCGCGTCGGAACCTACTTCTCGGTGGGAACATTATATACGTCTATAACGTTATATATCCTAAACTAAGGCAACCTATCATCTCTACCGTAATATTTTACAACATTCCTGGCATGCAAGTCCCTAGTTCTCTGTCGTAACATTATATACGTCTATAACGTTATATATCCTAACCTAAGGCAACCTAAAGTCTCTACCGTAATATTTTACAACATTCCTGGAACGTCGGCCCCTACTTCTCGGTGGGATCATTACATACGTCTACAACGCTATATGTCCTAGCCTAAGGCAACCTAACCTGTGGAATGTAATATTTTACAACATTCCTGGCGCGTCGGCAGTTACTTCTCGGTGGGAACATTATATACGTCTATAACGCTATAAATCCTAGCTTAAGGCAACCTAACATGTCGAATGTAATATTTTACAACATTCCTGGCGCGTCGGCACCAACATCTCGGTGTGAACAGTTTATACGTCTATAACGTTATATATCCTAGCCTAAAGCAATCCTAACATGTCGATTGTAATATTTTACAACATTCCTGGCTCGTCGGCACCTACTTCTCGGTGCGAACAGTATTTACATCTATAACGATATATATCCTAGCCTAAGGCGACCTAACATCTCTAATGTAATATTTTACTAGATTCCTGGCGCGCCGGCCCCTACTTCTCGGTGGGAACATTATATACGTCTATATCGCTATATATCCTAGCCTAAGGCATCCTAACATGTCGAGCCTACTATTTTACAACATTCCTGGCTCGTCGGCCCCTACTTCTCGGTGGGAACATTATATACGCCTATAACGTTATATATCCTAGTCTAAGGGTACCTAACATCTCGGATGTAATATTTGACAACATTCCTGGCGCGGCGGAAACTACTTTTCGGTGGGAACAGTATATACGTCTATAACGTTATATAACCTAGCCTAAGGCAATCCTAACATGTCGAATGTAATATTTTACAGCATTCCTGGCGCGTCGGCCCCTACTTCTCGGTGGGAACACTATATAAGTCTATAACGCTATATATCCTAGCCTAAGGCAACCTAAAATGTCGAGTGTAATATTTTACAACATTCCCGGCACTTCGGCCGCTACATCTCGGTGGGAACATTATATACGTCTATAACGCTATAAATCCTAGCTTAAGGCATCCTAACATGTGGAATGTAATATTTTACAACATTCCTGGCGCGTCGGCACCAACATCTCGGAGTGAACAGTTTATACGTCTATAACGTTATATATCCTAGCCTAAGGCAACCTATCATGTCGAATGTAATATTTTACAACATTCCCGTCACTTCGGCACCTACTTCTCGGTGGGAACAGTATATACGTCTATGACATTATATATCCTAGCTTAAGGCAATCCTAACATGTTGACCGTAATATTTCACAACAATCCTGGCGCGTCGGCCCCTACTTCTCGGTGGCAACATTATATACGTCTATAACGCTATGTATCCTAGCCTAAGGCAACCTAAAGTGTCGAATGTAATATTTTATAACATTCCTGGCGCGTCGGCCCCTACTTCTCGGTGGGAACATTATATATGTCTATCACGCTATATATCCTAGCCTAAGGCAACCTAAAATGTTGAGTGTAATATTTTACAACATTCCATGCACTTCGGCCGCTACATTTCGGTGGGAACATTATATACGTCTATAACGCTACATATCCTAGTTTAAGGCAACCTAACATGTCGAATGTAATATTTTACAACATTCCTGGCTCGTCGGCACCAACTTCTCGGTGGGACCAGTTTATACGTCTATAACGTTATATATCCTAGCCTAAGGCAATCCAAACATGTCGATTGTAATATTTTACAACATTCCTGGCTCGTCGGCACCTACTTCTCGGTGGGAACAGTATTTACATCTATAACGTTATATATCCTAGCCTAAGGCGACCTAACATCTCTAATGTAATATTTTACTACATTCCTGGCGCGCCGGCGCCTACTTCTCGGTGGGAACTTTATATACGTCTATATCGCTATATATCCTAGCCTAAGGCATCCTAACATGTCGAGCCTACTATTTTACAACATTCCTGGCTCGTCGGCCCCTACTTCTCGGTGGGAACATTATATACGCCTATAACGTTATATATCTTAACCTAAGGGTACCTAACATCTCGGATGTAATATTTGACAACATTCCTGGCGCGGCGGAAACTACTTTTCGGTGGGAACAGTATATACGTCTATAACGTTATATAACCTAGCCTAAGGCAATCCTAACATGTCGAATGTAATATTTTACAGCATTCCTGGCGCGTCGGCCCCTACTTCTCGGTGGGAACACTATATAAGTCTATAACGCTATATATCCTAGCCTAAGGCAACCTAAAATGTCGAGTGTAATATTTTACAACATTCCCGGCACTTCGGCCGCTACATCTCGGTGGGAACATTATATACGTCTATAACGCTATAAATCCTAGCTTAAGGCATCCTAACATGTGGAATGTAATATTTTACAACATTCCTGGCGCGTCGGCACCAACATCTCGGAGTGAACAGTTTATACGTCTATAACGTTATATATCCTAGCCTAAGGCAATCCTAACATGTCGAATGTAATATTTTACAACATTCCTGGCGCGTCGGCGCCTACTTCTCGGTGGGAACACTATATAAGTAAATAACGTTATATATCCTAACCTAAGGCAACCTAACATCTCGGATGCAATATTTTACTACATTCCGCGCACGTCGGCACCTAACTTCTCGGTGGGAACGTTATTGACGTTTATAACGCTACATATCCTAGCTTAAGGCAACCTAACATGTCGAATGTAATGTTTTGCAGCATTCCTGGCGTGTCGGCCCCTATTTCTCGGTGGGAACGTTATTTACGTCTATAACGCTACATATCCTAGCTTAAGGCAACCTAACATGTCGAATGTAATATTTGCAACATTCCTGGCGCGTCGGCACCTACTTCTCGGTGGGAACATTATATACGTCTATAACGTTATATATCCTAACCTAAGGGTACCTAACATTTCGGATGTAATATTTGACAACATTGGTGGCGTGTCGGCCCGTACTTCTCGGTGGGAATATCATATCCGTCTATAACGTTATATATCCTAGACTAAGGCAATCCTAACATGTCGAATGTAATATTTTACAACATACCTGGCGCGTCGGCACCTACTTCTCGGTGGGAACATTATATACGTCTATAGCGCTGTATATCCTAGTCTAAGGCGACCTAACATTTCGAATGTTATATTTTACAACATACCTGTCGTGTCGGCACCTCCTTCTCGGTGGGAACGTTATATACGTCTATAAAGCTATATATCCTACCTTAAGGCAACCTAACATGTCGAATGTAATATTTTACCACATTCCTGGCTGGTTGGCCCCTACTTCACGGTGGGAATATTATATACGTCTATAATGTTACATATCCAAGCCTAAGGCAACCTAACATGTCAAATGTAATATTTTACAACATTCCCGGCACTTCGGCACCTACTTCTCGGTGGGAACAGTATATACGTCTATGACGTTATATATCCTAGCCTAAGGCAATCCTAACATGTTGCTCGTAATATTTCACAACATTCCTGGCGCGTCGGCCCCTACTTCTCGGTGGGAACATTATATACGTCTATAACGCTATATATCCTAGCCTAAAGAAACCTAAAGTGTCGAATGTATTATTTTACAACATTCCTGGCGCGTCGGCCCCTACTTCACGGTGGGAACATTATATACGTCTATAACGCTATATATCCTAACCTAAGGCAACCTAAAGTGTCGAATGTAATATTTTATAACATTCCTGGCGCGTCGGTACCTACTTCTCGGTGGGAACATTATATACGTCTATAGCGCTATATATCCTAGTCTAAGGCAACCTAACATTTCGAATGTAATATTTTACAACATACCTGTCGTGTCGGCACCTACTTCTCGGTGGGAACGTTATATACGTCTATAAAGCTAAATATCCTACCTTAAGGCAACCTAACATGTCGAATGTAATATTTTACCACATTCCTGGCTGGTTGGCCCCAACTTCACGGTGGGAACATTATATATGTCTATAATGTTACATATCCAAGCCTAAGGCAACCTAACATGTCGAATGTAATATTTTACAACATTCCCGGCACTTCGGCACCTACTTCTCGGTGGGAACAGTATATACGTCTATGACGTTATATATCCTAGTTTAAGGCAATCCTAACATGTTGACCGTAATATTTCACAACAATCCTGGCGCGTCGGCCCCTACTTCTCGGTGGGAACATTATATACGTCTATAACGCTATATATCCTAGCCTAAGGCAACCTAAAGTGTCGAATGTAATATTTTATAACATTCCTGGCGCGTCGGCCCCTACTTCTCGGTGGGAACATTATATATGTCTATAACGCTATATATCCTAGCCTAAGGCAACCTAAAATGTCGAGTGTAATATTTTACAACATTCCCGGCACTTCGGCCGCTACATCTCGGTGGGAACATTATATACGTCTATAACGCTATAAATCCTAGCTTAAGGCAACCTAACATGTCGAATGTAATATTTTACAACATTCCTGGCGCGTCGGCACCAACATCTCGGTGTGAACAGTTTATACGTCTATAACGTTATATATCCTAGCCTAAGGCAACCTAACATCTCGGATGCAATATTTTACTACATTCCTCGCACGTCGACCCCTACTTCACGGTGGGAACATTATATACGTCTATAATGTTACATATCCAAGCCTAAGGCAACCTAACATGTCGAATGTAATATTTTACAACATTCCCGGCACTTCGGCACCTACTTCTCGGTGGGAACAGTATATACGTCTATGACGTTATATATCCTAGCTTAAGGCAATCCTAACATGTTGATCGTAATATTTCACAACATTCCTGGCGCGTCGGCCCCTACTTCTCGGTGGGAACATTATATACGTCTATAACGCTATATATCCTAGCCTAAGGCAACCTAAAGTGTCGAATGTAATATTTTACAACATTCCTGGCGCGTCGGCCCCTACTTCTCGGTGGGAACATTATATATGTCTATAACGCTATATATCCTAGCCTAAGGCAACCTAAAATGTCGAGTGTAATATTTTACAACATTCCCGGCACTTCGGCCGCTACATCTCGGTGCGAACATTATATACGTCTATAACGCTATAAATCCTAGCTTAAGGCAACCTAACATGTCGAATGTAATATTTTACAACATTCCTGGTGCGTCGGCACCAACATCTCGGTGTGAACAGTTTATACGTCTATAACGTTATATATCCTAGCCTAAGGCAACCTAACATCTCGGATGCAATATTTTACAACATACCTGTCGTGTCGGCACCTACTTCTCGGTGGGAACGTTATATACGTCTATAAAGCTATATATCCTACCTTAAGGCAACCTAACATGTCGAATGTAATATTTTACAACATTCCTGGCGCGTCGGCACCAACATCTCGGAGTGAACAGTTGATACGTCTATAACGTTATATATCCTAGCCTAAGGCAATCCTAACATGTCGAATGTAATATTTTACAACATTCCTGGCGCGTCGGCGCCTACTTCTCGGTGGGAACACTATATAAGTCAATAACGTTATATATCCTAACCTAAGGCAACCTAACATCTCGGATGCAATATTTTACTACATTCCTCGCACGTCGACCCCTACTTCTCGGAGGGAACGTTATTTACGTCTATGACGCTACATATCCTAGCTTAAGGCAACCTAACATGTCGAATGTAATATTTTACAACATTCCTGGCGCGTCGGCGCCTACTTCTCGGTGGGAACTTTATATACGTCTATATCGCTATATATCCTAGCCTAAGGCATCCTAACATGTCGAGCCTACTATTTTACAACATTCCTGGCTCGTCGGCCCCTACTTCTCGGTGGGAATATTATTTACGCCTATAACGTTATATATCCTAACCTAAGGGTACCTAACATCTCGGATGTAATATTTGACAACATTGCTGGCGTGTCGGCCCGTATTTCTCGGTGGGAATATCATATACGTCTATAACGTTATATATCCTAACCTAAGGCAACCTAACATATCGGGTGTAATATTTTACTACATTCCTGGCGAGCCGGCCCCTACTTCTCGGTAGGAACGTAATTTACGTCTATAACGCTACATATCCTAGCTTAAGGCAACCTAACATGTCGAATGTAATATTTTGCAACATTCCTGGCGTGTCGGCCCCTATTTCTCGGTGGGAACGTTATTTACGTCTATAACGCTACATATCCTAGCTTAAGGCAACCAAACATTTCGAATGTAATATTTTACAACATACCTGTCGTGTCGGCACCTACTTCTCGGTGGGAACGTTATATACGTCTATAAAGCTATATATCCTACCTTAAGGCAACCTAACATGTCGAATGTAATATTTTACCACATTCCTGGCTGGTTGGCCCCAACTTCACGGTGGGAACATTATATACGTCTATAATGTTACATATCCAAGCCTAAGGCAACCTAACATGTCGAATGTAATATTTTACAACATTCCTGGCTCGTCGGCACCAACTTCTCGGTGGGACCAGTTTATACATCTATAACGTTATATATCCTAGCCTAAGGCAATCCTAACATGTCGATTGTAATATTTTACAACATTCCTGGCTCGTCGGCACCTACTTCTCGGTGGGAACAGTATTTACATCTATAACGTTATATATCCTAGCCTAAGGCGACCTAACATCTCTAATGTAATATTTTACTACATTCCTGGCGCGCCGGCGCCTACTTCTCGGTGCGAACTTTATATACGTCTATATCGCTATATATCCTAGCCTAAGGCATCCTAACATGTCGAGCCTACTATTTTACAACATTCCTGGCTCGTCGGCCCCTACTTCTCGGTGGGAACATTATGTACGCCTATAACGTTATATATCTTAACCTAAGGGTACCTAACATCTCGGATGTAATATTTGACAACATTCCTGGCGCGGCGGAAACTACTTTTCGGTGGGAACAGTATATACGTCTATAACGTTATATAACCTAGCCTAAGGCAATCCTAACATGTCGAATGTAATATTTTACAGCATTCCTGGCGCGTCGGCCCCCACTTCTCGGTGGGAACACTATATAAGTATATAACGCTATATATCCTAGCCTAAGGCAACCTAAAATGTCGAGTGTAATATTTTACAACATTCCCGGCACTTCGGCCGCTACATCTCGGTGGGAACATTATATACGTCTATAACGCTATAAATCCTAGCTTAAGGCATCCTAACATGTCGAATGTAATATTTTACAACATTCCTGGCGCGTCGGCACCTACTTCTCGGTGGGAACATTATATACGTCTATAGCGCTATATATCCTTGTCTAAGGCAACCTAACATTTCGAATATAATATTTTACTACATTCCTGCCGCGCCGGCCCCTACTTCTCGGTGGGAACATTATATATGTCTATAACGCTATATATCCTAGCCTAAGGCAACCTAAAATGTCGAGTGTAATATTTTACAACATTCCCGGCACTTCGGCCGCTACATCTCGGTGGGAACATTATATACGTCTATAACGCTATATATCCTAGCATGAGGCAACCTAACATCTCGGATGTAATATTTTACAACATTCCTGGCTCATCGGCCCCTACTTCCCGGTGGGAACAATATATACGTCTATAACGTTATATATCCTAACCTAAGGCAACCTAACACATCGGATGTTATGTTTAACAACATTCTTGGCTCATCGGCCCCTACTTCTCTGTGGCAACACTATATACGTCTATAACGTTATATATCCTAACCTAAGGCAAGCTAACATCTCGGATGTAATATTTTACTACATTCCTGGCACGTCGGCCGTTACTTCTCGGTGGCAATATTATATACGTCCATAACGCTATATATCCTAGCTGAAGGCAACCTAACATGTCGAATGTAATATTTTACAACATTCCTGGCTCATCGGCCCCTACTTCTCGGTGGGAACAATATATACGTCTATAACGTTATATATCCTAGCCTAGGCCAATCCTAACACCTCGGATGTAATATTTTACAACATTCCTGGCGCGTCGGGCCCTACTTCTCGGTGGGAACATTATATAAGTCAATACCGATATATATCCTAACCTAAGGCAACCTAACATTTCGAATGTAATGTTTTACAACATTCCTGGCGTGTCGGCCCCTATTTCTCGGTGGGAACGTTATGTACGTCTTTAAAGCTATATATCCCAGCCTAAGGCAACCTAGCATGTCGAATGTAATATTTTACAGCATTCCTGGCGCGTCGGCCCCTACTTCTCGGTGGGAACATTATATATGTCTATAACGCTATATATCCTAGCCTAAGGCAACCTAAAATGTGGAGTGTAATATTTTACAACATTCCCGGCACTTCGGCCGCTACATCTCGGTGGGAACATTATATACATCTATAACGCTATATATCCTAGCTTAAGGCATCCTAACATGTGGAATGTAATATTTTACAACATTCCTGGCGCGTCGGCACCAACATCTCGGAGTGAACAGTTTATACGTCTATAACGTTATATATCCTAGCCTAAGGCAACCTATCATGTCGAATGTAATATTTTACAACATTCCCGTCACTTCGGCACCTACTTCTCGGTGGGAACAGTATATACGTCTATGACATTATATATCCTAGCTTAAGGCAATCCTAACATGTTGACCGTAATATTTCACAACAATCCTGGCGCGTCGGCCCCTACTTCTCGGTGGCAACATTATATACGTCTATAACGCTATGTATCCTAGCCTAAGGCAACCTAAAGTGTCGAATGTAATATTTTATAACATTCCTGGCGCGTCGGCCCCTACTTCTCGGTGGGAACATTATATATGTCTATCACGCTATATATCCTAGCCTAAGGCAACCTAAAATGTTGAGTGTAATATTTTACAACATTCCATGCACTTCGGCCGCTACATTTCGGTGGGAACATTATATACGTCTATAACGCTACATATCCTAGTTTAAGGCAACCTAACATGTCGAATGTAATATTTTACAACATTCCTGTCTCGTCGGCACCAACTTCTCGGTGGGACCAGTTTATACGTCTATAACGTTATATATCCTAGCCTAAGGCAATCCAAACATGTCGATTGTAATATTTTACAACATTCCTGGCTCGTCGGCACCTACTTCTCGGTGGGAACAGTATTTACATCTATAACGTTATATATCCTAGCCTAAGGCGACCTAACATCTCTAATGTAATATTTTACTACATTCCTGGCGCGCCGGCGCCTACTTCTCGGTGGGAACTTTATATACGTCTATATCGCTATATATCCTAGCCTAAGGCATCCTAACATGTCGAGCCTACTATTTTACAACATTCCTGGCTCGTCGGCCCCTACTTCTCGGTGGGAACATTATATACGCCTATAACGTTATATATCTTAACCTAAGGGTACCTAACATCTCGGATGTAATATTTGACAACATTCCTGGCGCGGCGGAAACTACTTTTCGGTGGGAACAGTATATACGTCTATAACGTTATATAACCTAGCCTAAGGCAATCCTAACATGTCGAATGTAATATTTTACAGCATTCCTGGCGCGTCGGCCCCTACTTCTCGGTGGGAACACTATATAAGTCTATAACGCTATATATCCTAGCCTAAGGCAACCTAAAATGTCGAGTGTAATATTTTACAACATTCCCGGCACTTCGGCCGCTACATCTCGGTGGGAACATTATATACGTCTATAACGCTATAAATCCTAGCTTAAGGCATCCTAACATGTGGAATGTAATATTTTACAACATTCCTGGCGCGTCGGCACCAACATCTCGGAGTGAACAGTTTATACGTCTATAACGTTATATATCCTAGCCTAAGGCAATCCTAACATGTCGAATGCAATATTTTACTACATTCCGCGCACGCCGGCACCTAACTTCTCGGTGGGAACGTTATTGACGTTGATAACGCTACATATCCTAGCTTAAGGCAACCTAACATGTCGAATGTAATGTTTTGCAGCATTCCTGGCGTGTCGGCCCCTATTTCTCGGTGGGAACGTTATTTACGTCTATAACGCTACATATCCTAGCTTAAGGCAACCTAACATGTCGAATGTAATATTTGCAACATTCCTGGCGCGTCGGCACCTACTTCTCGGTGGGAACATTATATACGTCTATAACGTTATATATCCTAACCTAAGGGTACCTAACATTTCGGATGTAATATTTGACAACATTGGTGGCGTGTCGGCCCGTACTTCTCGGTGGGAATATCATATCCGTCTATAACGTTATATATCCTAGACTAAGGCAATCCTAACATGTCGAATGTAATATTTTACAACATACCTGGCGCGTCGGCACCTACTTCTCGGTGGGAACATTATATACGTCTATAGCGCTGTATATCCTAGTCTAAGGCGACCTAACATTTCGAATGTTATATTTTACAACATACCTGTCGTGTCGGCACCTCCTTCTCGGTGGGAACGTTATATACGTCTATAAAGCTATATATCCTACCTTAAGGCAACCTAACATGTCGAATGTAATATTTTACCACATTCCTGGCTGGTTGGCCCCTACTTCACGGTGGGAATATTATATACGTCTATAATGTTACATATCCAAGCCTAAGGCAACCTAACATGTCAAATGTAATATTTTACAACATTCCCGGCACTTCGGCACCTACTTCTCGGTGGGAACAGTATATACGTCTATGACGTTATATATCCTAGCCTAAGGCAATCCTAACATGTTGCTCGTAATATTTCACAACATTCCTGGCGCGTCGGCCCCTACTTCTCGGTGGGAACATTATATACGTCTATAACGCTATATATCCTAGCCTAAGGAAACCTAAAGTGTCGATTGTATTATTTTACAACATTCCTGGCGCGTCGGCCCCTACTTCACGGTGGGAACATTATATACGTCTATAACGCTATATATCCTAGCCTAAGGCAACCTAAAGTGTCGAATGTAATATTTTATAACATTCCTGGCGCGTCGGTACCTACTTCTCGGTGGGAACATTATATACGTCTATAGCGCTATATATCCTAGTCTAAGGCAACCTAACATTTCGAATGTAATATTTTACAACATACCTGTCGTGTCGGCACCTACTTCTCGGTGGGAACGTTATATACGTCTATAAAGCTAAATATCCTACCTTAAGGCAACCTAACATGTCGAATGTAATATTTTACCACATTCCTGGCTGGTTGGCCCCAACTTCACGGTGGGAACATTATATATGTCTATAATGTTACATATCCAAGCCTAAGGCAACCTAACATGTCGAATGTAATATTTTGCAACATTCCCGGCACTTCGGCACCTACTTCTCGGTGGGAACAGTATATACGTCTATGACGTTATATATCCTAGCTTAAGGCAATCCTAACATGTTGATCGTAATATTTCACAACATTCCTGGCGCGTCGGCCCCTACTTCTCGGTGGGAACATTATATACGTCTATAACGCTATATATCCTAGCCTAAGGCAACCTAAAGTGTCGAATGTAATATTTTACAACATTCCTGGCGCGTCGGCCCCTACTTCTCGGTGGGAACATTATATATGTCTATAACGCTATATATCCTAGCCTAAGGCAACCTAAAATGTCGAGTGTAATATTTTACAACATTCCCGGCACTTCGGCCGCTACATCTCGGTGCGAACATTATATACGTCTATAACGCTATAAATCCTAGCTTAAGGCAACCTAACATGTCGAATGTAATATTTGACAGCATTCCTGGCGCGTCGGCCCCCACTTCTCGGTGGGAACACTATATAAGTATATAACGCTATATATCCTAGCCTAAGGCAACCTAAAATGTCGAGTGTAATATTTTACAACATTCCCGGCACTTCGGCCGCTACATCTCGGTGGGAATATTATATACGTCTATAACGCTATAAATCCTAGCTTAAGGCATCCTAACATGTCGAATGTAATATTTTACAACATTCCTGGCGCGTCGGCACCTACTTCTCGGTGGGAACATTATATACGTCTATAGCGCTATATATCCTAGTCTAAGGCAACCTAACATTTCGAATATAATATTTTACTACATTCCTGCCGCGCCGGCCCCTACTTCTCGGTGGGAACATTATATACTTCTATAACGCTATATATCCTAGCTTAAGGCAACCTAACATGTCGAATGTAATATTTTACAGCATTCCTGGCGCGTCGGCCCCTACTTCTCGGTGGGAACATTATATATGTCTATAACGCTATATATCCTAGCCTAAGGCAACCTAAAATGTCGAGTGTAATATTTTACAACATTCCCGGCACTTCGGCCGCTACATCTCGGTGGGAACATTATATACGTCTATAACGCTATATATCCTAGCATGAGGCAACCTAACATCTCGGATGTAATATTTTACAACATTCCTGGCTCATCGGCCCCTACTTCTCGGTGGGAACAATATATACGTCTATAACGTTATATATCCTAACCTAAGGCAACCTAACACATCGGATGTTATGTTTAACAACATTCTTGGCTCATCGGCCCCTACTTCTCGGTGGCAACACTATATACGTCTATAACGTTATATATCCTAACCTAAGGCAAGCTAACATCTCGGATGTAATATTTTACTACATTCCTGGCACGTCGGCCGTTACTTCTCGGTGGCAATATTATATACGTCCATAACGCTATATATCCTAGCTGAAGGCAACCTAACATGTCGAATGTAATATTTTACAACATTCCTGGCTCATCGGCCCCTACTTCTCGGTGGGAACAATATATACGTCTATAACGTTATATATCCTAGCCTAGGGCAATCCTAACACCTCGGATGTAATATTTTACAACATTCCTGGCGCGTCGGGCCCTACTTCTCGGTGGGAACATTATATAAGTCAATACCGATATATATCCTAACCTAAGGCAACCTAACATTTCGAATGTAATGTTTTACAACATTCCTGGCGTGTCGGCCCCTATTTCTCGGTGGGAACGTTATGTACGTCTTTAAAGCTATATATCCCAGCCTAAGGCAACCTAGCATGTCGAATGTAATATTTTACAGCATTCCTGGCGCGTCGGCCCCTACTTCTCGGTGGGAACATTATATATGTCTATAACGCTATATATCCTAGCCTAAGGCAACCTAAAATGTGGAGTGTAATATTTTACAACATTCCCGGCACTTCGGCCGCTACATCTCGGTGGGAACATTATATACATCTATAACGCTATATATCCTAGCTTAGGGCATCCTAACATGTGGAATGTAATATTTTACAACATTCCTGGCGCGTCGGCACCAACATCTCGGAGTGAACAGTTTATACGTCTATAACGTTATATATCCTAGCCTAAGGCAACCTATCATGTCGAATGTAATATTTTACAACATTCCCGTCACTTCGGCACCTACTTCTCGGTGGGAACAGTATATACGTCTATGACATTATATATCCTAGCTTAAGGCAATCCTAACATGTTGACCGTAATATTTCACAACAATCCTGGCGCGTCGGCCCCTACTTCTCGGTGGCAACATTATATACGTCTATAACGCTATGTATCCTAGCCTAAGGCAACCTAAAGTGTCGAATGTAATATTTTATAACATTCCTGGCGCGTCGGCCCCTACTTCTCGGTGGGAACATTATATATGTCTATCACGCTATATATCCTAGCCTAAGGCAACCTAAAATGTTGAGTGTAATATTTTACAACATTCCATGCACTTCGGCCGCTACATTTCGGTGGGAACATTATATACGTCTATAACGCTACATATCCTAGTTTAAGGCAACCTAACATGTCGAATGTAATATTTTGCAACATTCCTGTCTCGTCGGCACCAACTTCTCGGTGGGACCAGTTTATACGTCTATAACGTTATATATCCTAGCCTAAGGCAATCCAAACATGTCGATTGTAATATTTTACAACATTCCTGGCTCGTCGGCACCTACTTCTTGGTGGGAACAGTATTTACATCTATAACGTTATATATCCTAGCCTAAGGCGACCTAACATCTCTAATGTAATATTTTACTACATTCCTGGCGCGCCGGCGCCTACTTCTCGGTGGGAACTTTATATACGTCTATATCGCTATATATCCTAGCCTAAGGCATCCTAACATGTCGAGCCTACTATTTTACAACATTCCTGGCTCGTCGGCCCCTACTTCTCGGTGGGAACATTATATACGCCTATAACGTTATATATCTTAACCTAAGGGTACCTAACATCTCGGATGTAATATTTGACAACATTCCTGGCGCGGCGGAAACTACTTTTCGGTGGGAACAGTATATACGTCTATAACGTTATATAACCTAGCCTAAGGCAATCCTAACATGTCGTATGTAATATTTTACAGCATTCCTGGCGCGTCGGCCCCTACTTCTCGGTGGGAACACTATATAAGTCTATAACGCTATATATCCTAGCCTAAGGCAACCTAAAATGTCGAGTGTAATATTTTACAACATTCCCGGCACTTCGGCCGCTACATCTCGGTGGGAACATTATATACGTCTATAACGCTATAAATCCTAGCTTAAGGCATCCTAACATGTGGAATGTAATATTTTACAACATTCCTGGCGCGTCGGCACCGACATCTCGGAGTGAACAGTTTATACGTCTATAACGTTATATATCCTAGCCTAAGGCAATCCTAACATGTCGAATGTAATATTTTACAACATTCCTGGCGCGTCGGCGCCTACTTCTCGGTGGGAACACTATATAAGTAAATAACGTTATATATCCTAACCTAAGGCAACCTAACATCTCGGATGCAATATTTTACTACATTCCGCGCACGTCGGCACCTAACTTCTCGGTGGGAACGTTATTGACGTTTATAACGCTACATATCCTAGCTTAAGGCAACCTAACATGTCGAATGTAATGTTTTGCAGCATTCCTGGCGTGTCGGCCCCTATTTCTCGGTGGGAACGTTATTTACGTCTATAACGCTACATATCCTAGCTTAAGGCAACCTAACATGTCGAATGTAATATTTGCAACATTCCTGGCGCGTCGGCACCTACTTCTCGGTGGGAACATTATATACGTCTATAACGTTATATATCCTAACCTAAGGGTACCTAACATTTCGGATGTAATATTTGACAACAGTGGTGGCGTGTCGGCCCGTACTTCTCGGTGGGAATATCATATCCGTCTATAACGTTATATATCCTAGACTAAGGCAATCCTAACATGTCGAATGTAATATTTTACAACATTCCTGGCACGTCGGCGCCTACTTCTCGGTGGGAACACTATATAAGTCAATAACGTTATATATCCTAACCTAAGGCAACCTAACATCTCGGATGCAATATTTTACTACATTCCTCGCACGTCGACCCCTACTTCTCGGAGGGAACGTTATTTACGTCTATGACGCTACATATCCTAGCTTAAGGCAACCTAACATGTCGAATGTAATATTTTACAACATTCCTGGCGCGTCGGCGCCTACTTCTCGGTGGGAACTTTATATACGTCTATATCGCTATATATCCTAGCCTAAGGCATCCTAACATGTCGAGCCTACTATTTTACAACATTCCTGGCTCGTCGGCCCCTACTTCTCGGTGGGAATATTATTTACGCCTATAACGTTATATATCCTAACCTAAGGGTACCTAACATCTCGGATGTAATATTTGACAACATTGCTGGCGTGTCGGCCCGTATTTCTCGGTGGGAATATCATATACGTCTATAACGTTATATATCCTAACCTAAGGCAACCTAACATCTCGGGTGTAATATTTTACTACATTCCTGGCGAGCCGGCCCCTACTTCTCGGTGGGAACATTATATACATCTATAACGCTACATATCCTAGCTTAAGGCAACCTAACATATCGAATGTTATATTTGCAACATTCCTGGCGCGTCGGCACCTACTTCTCGGTGGGAACATTATATAAGTTAATAACGTTATATATCCTAACCTAAGGCAACCTAACATCTCGGATGCAATATTTTACTACATTCGGCGCACGTCGGCACCTAACTTCTCGGTAGGAACGTAATTTACGTCTATAACGCTACATATCCTAGCTTAAGGCAACCTAACATGTCGAATGTAATATTTTGCAACATTCCTGGCGTGTCGGCCCCTATTTCTCGGTGGGAACGTTATTTACGTCTATAACGCTACATATCCTAGCTTAAGGCAACCAAACATTTCGAATGTAATATTTTACAACATACCTGTCGTGTCGGCACCTACTTCTCGGTGGGAACGTTATATACGTCTATAAAGCTATATATCCTACCTTAAGGCAACCTAACATGTCGAATGTAATATTTTACCACATTCCTGGCTGGTTGGCCCCAACTTCACGGTGGGAACATTATATACGTCTATAATGTTACATATCCAAGCCTAAGGCAACCTAACATGTCGAATGTAATATTTTACAACATTCCTGGCTCGTCGGCACCAACTTCTCGGTGGGACCAGTTTATACATCTATAACGTTATATATCCTAGCCTAAGGCAATCCTAACATGTCGATTGTAATATTTTACAACATTCCTGGCTCGTCGGCACCTACTTCTCGGTGGGAACAGTATTTACATCTATAACGTTATATATCCTAGCCTAAGGCGACCTAACATCTCTAATGTAATATTTTACTACATTCCTGGCGCGCCGGCGCCTACTTCTCGGTGGGAACTTTATATACGTCTATATCGCTATATATCCTAGCCTAAGGCATCCTAACATGTCGAGCCTACTATTTTACAACATTCCTGGCTCGTCGGCCCCTACTTCTCGGTGGGAACATTATATACGCCTATAACGTTATATATCTTAACCTAAGGGTACCTAACATCTCGGATGTAATATTTGACAACATTCCTGGCGCGGCGGAAACTACTTTTCGGTGGGAACAGTATATACGTCTATAACGTTATATAACCTAGCCTAAGGCAATCCTAACATGTCGAATGTAATATTTTACAGCATTCCTGGCGCGTCGGCCCCCACTTCTCGGTGGGAACACTATATAAGTATATAACGCTATATATCCTAGCCTAAGGCAACCTAAAATGTCGAGTGTAATATTTTACAACATTCCCGGCACTTCGGCCGCTACATCTCGGTGGGAACATAATATACGTCTATAACGCTATAAATCCTAGCTTAAGGCATCCTAACATGTCGAATGTAATATTTTACAACATTCCTGGCGCGTCGGCACCTACTTCTCGGTGGGAACATTATATACGTCTATAGCGCTATATATCCTAGTCTAAGGCAACCTAAAATGTCGAGTGTAATATTTTACAACATTCCCGGCACTTCGGCCGCTACATCTCGGTGGGAACATTATATACGTCTATAACGCTATATATCCTAGCATGAGGCAACCTAACATCTCGGATGTAATATTTTACAACATTCCTGGCTCATCGGCCCCTACTTCTCGGTGGGAACAATATATACGTCTATAACGTTATATATCCTAACCTAAGGCAACCTAACACATCGGATGTTATGTTTAACAACATTCTTGGCTCATCGGCCCCTACTTCTCGGTGGCAACACTATATACGTCTATAACGTTATATATCCTAACCTAAGGCAAGCTAACATCTCGGATGTAATATTTTACTACATTCCTGGCACGTCGGCCGTTACTTCTCGGTGGCAATATTATATACGTCCATAACGCTATATATCCTAGCTGAAGGCAACCTAACATGTCGAATGTAATATTTTACAACATTCCTGGCTCATCGGCCCCTACTTCTCGGTGGGAACAATATATACGTCTATAACGTTATATATCCTAGCCTAGGGCAATCCTAACACCTCGGATGTAATATTTTACAACATTCCTGGCGCGTCGGGCCCTACTTCTCGGTGGGAACATTATATAAGTCAATACCGATATATATCCTAACCTAAGGCAACCTATCATTTCGAATGTAATGTTTTACAACATTCCTGGCGTGTCGGCCCCTACTTCTCGGTGGGAACATTATATACGTCTATAACGCTATATATCCTAGCCTAAGGCAACCTAAAATGTGGAGTGTAATATTTTACAACATTCCCGGCACTTCGGCCGCTACATCTCGGTGGGAACATTATATACATCTATAACGCTATATATCCTAGCTTAAGGCATCCTAACATGTCGAATGTAATATTTTACAACATTCCTGGCGCGTCGGCACCAACATCTCGGAGTGAACAGTTTATACGTCTATAACGCTATATATCCTAGCCTAAGGCAATCCTAACATGTCGAATGTAATATTTTACAACATTCCTGTCGCGTCGGCGCCTACTTCTCGGTGGGAACACTATATAAGTCAATAACGTTATATATCCTAACCTAAGGGTACCTAACATCTCGGACGTAATATTTGACAAAATTGCTGGCGTGTCGGCCCGTACATCTCGGTGGGAATATCATATACGTCTATAACGTTATGTATCCTAGCCTAAGGCAATCCTAACATCTCGGATGTAATATTTTACAACATTCCTGGCGTGTCGGGCCCTACTTCTCGGTGGGAACATTATATAAGTCAATAACGTTATATATCCTAACCTAAGGCAACCTAACATCTCGGGTGTAATATTTTACTACATTCCTGGCGCGCCGACCCCTACTTCTCGGTGGGAACATTATATACGTCTATAACGCTATATATCCTAGCTTAAGGCAACCTAACATGTCGAGTGTAATATTTTACAGCATTCCTGGCGCGTCGGCCCCTACTTCTCGGTGGGAACATTATATATGTCTATAACGCTATATATCCTAGCCTAAGGCAACCTAAAATGTCGAGTGTAATATTTTACAACATTCCCGGCACTTCGGCCGCTACATCTCGGTGGGAACATTATATACGTCTATAACGCTATAAATCCTAGCTTAAGGCAACCTAACATGCCGAATGTAATATTTTACAACATTCCCGGCGCGCCGGCCCCTACTTCTCGGTGGGAACATTATATACGTCTATAACGCTATATATCCTAGCTTATGGCAACCTAACATGTCGAATGTAATATTTTACAACATTCCTGGCGCGTCGGCCCCTACTTCTCGGTGGGAACAGTATATACGTCTATAACGTTATATATCCTAGCCTAAGGCAATCCTAACATCTCGAATGTAATATTTTACAACATTCCTGGCGCGTCGGCACCTACTTCCCGGTGGGAACATTATATACGTCTATAGCGCTATATATCCTAGCCTAAGGCATCCTAACGTGTCGAGCCTACTATTTTACAACATTCCTGGCTCGTCGGCCCCTACTTCTCGGTGGGAACATTATATACGTCTATAACGTTATATATCCTAACCTAAGGGTACCTAACATCTCGGACGTAATATTTGACAAAATTGCTGGCGTGTCGGCCCGTACTTCTCGGTGGGAATATCATATACGTCTATAACGTTATATATCCTAACCTAAGGCAACCTAACATCTCGGGTGTAATATTTTACTACATTCCTGGCGAGCCGGCCCCTACTTCTCGGTGGGAACATTATATAAGTCAATAACGTTATATATCCTAACCTAAGGCAACCTAACATCTCGGATGCAATATTTTACTACATTCCGCGCACGTCGGCACCTAACTTCTCGGTGGGAACGTTATTGATGTCTATAACGCTACATATCCTAGCTTAAGGCAACCTAACATGTCGAATGTAACGTTTTGCAACATTCCTGGCGTGTCGGCCCCTATTTCTCGGTGGGAACGTTATTTACGTCTATAACGCTACATATCCTAGCTTAAGGCAACCTAACATGTCGAATGCATTATTTTACAATATTCCTGGCGCGTCGGCACCTACTTCTCGGTGGGAAGAGTATATACGTCTATAACGTTATATATCCTAGCTTAAGGCAACCTAACATGTCGAATGTAATGTTTTGCAACATTCCTGGCGTGTCGGCCCCTATTTCTCGGTGGGAACGTTATTTACGTCTATAACGCTACATATCCTAGCTTAAGGCAACCTAACATGTCGAATGCATTATTTTACAATATTCCTGGCGCGTCGGCACCTACTTCTCGGTGGGAAGAGTATATACGTCTATAACGTTATATATCCTAGCCTAAGGCAATCCTAACATCTCGGATGTAATATTTTACAACATTCCTGGCGCGTCGGCCCCTACTTCTCGGTGGGAACATTACATAAGGCAATAACGTTATATATCCTAACCTAAGGCAACCTAACATCTCGGGTGTAATATTTTACTACATTCCTGGCGCCCCGGCCCCTACTTCTCGGTGGGAACATTATATACTTCTATAACGCTATATATCCTAGCTTAAGGCAACCTAACATGTCGAATGTAATATTTTACAGCATTCCTGGCGCGTCGGCTCCTACTTCTCGGTGGGAACATTATATATGTCTATAACGCTATATATCCTAGCCTAAGGCAACCTAAAATGTCGAGTGTAATATTTTACAACATTCCCGGCACTTCGGCCGCTACATCCCGGTGGGAACATTATATACGTCTATAACGCTATAAATCCTAGCTTAAGGCAACCTAACATGTCGAATGTAATATTTTAGAACATCCCTGGCGCGTCGGCACCAACATCTCGGTGTGAACAGTTTATACGTCTATAACGTTATATATCCTAGCCTAAGGCAATCCTAACATGTCGAATGTAATATTTTACAACATTCCTGGCGCGTCGGCGCCTACTTCTCGGTGGGAACACTATATAAGTCAATAAAGTTATATATCCTAACCTAGGGCAACCTAACATCTCGGGTGTAATATTTTACTACATTCCTGGGGCGCCGGCCCCTACTTCTCGGTGGGAACATTATATACGTCTATAACGCTATAAATCGTAGCTTAAGGCATCCTAACATGTCGAATGTAATATTTTACAACATTCCTGGCGCGTCGGCACCAACATCTCGGAGTGAACAGTTTATACGTCTATAACGTTATATATCCTAGCCTAAGGCAACCTAACATCTCGGGTGTAATATTTTACTACATTCCTGGCGCGCCGGGCCCTACTTCTCGGTGGGAACACCATATACGTCTATAACGCTATATATCCTAGCTTAAGGCAACCTAACATGTCGAATGTAATATTTTACAGCATTCCTGGCGCGTCGGCTCCTACTTCTCGGTGGGAACATTATATATGTCTATAACGCTATATATCCTAGCCTAAGGCAACCTAAAATGTCGAGTGTAATATTTTACAACATTCCCGGCACCTCGGCCGCTACATCTCGGTGGGAACATTATATACGTCTATAACGCTATAAATCCTAGCTCAAGGCAACCTAACATGTCGAATGTAATATTTTAGAACATCCCTGGCGCGTCGGCACCAACATCTCGGTGTGAACAGTTTATACGTCTATAACGTTATATATCCTAGCCTAAGGCAATCCTAACATGTCGAATGTAATATTTTACAACATTCCTGGCGCGTCGGCGCCTACTTCTCGGTGGGAACACTATATAAGTCAATAAAGTTATATATCCTAACCTAAGGCAACCTAACATCTCGGGTGTAATATTTTACTACATTCCTGGCGCGCCGGCCCCTACTTCTCGGTGGGAACATTATATACGTCTATAACGCTATATATCCTAGCTTAAGGCAAACTAACATGTCGAATGTAATATTTTACAACATTCCTGGCGCGTCGGCACCTACTTCTCGGTGGGAACATTATATAAGTCAATAACGTTATATATCCTAGTCTAAGGCAACCTAACATTTCGAATGTAATATTTTACTACATTCCTGCCGCGCCGGCCCCTACTTCTCGGTGGGAACATTATATACTTCTATAACGCTATATATCCTAGCTTAAGGCAACCTAACATGTCGAATGTAATATTTTACAGCATTCCTGGCGCGTCGGCCCCTACTTCTCGGTGGGAACATTATATATGTCCATAACGCTATATATCCTAGCCTAAGGCAACCTAAAATGTCGAGTGTAATATTTTCCAACATTCCCGGCACTTCGGCCGCTACATCTCGGTGGGAACATTATATACGTCTATAACGCTATAAATCCTAGCTTAAGGCAACCTAACATGTCGAATGTAATATTTTACAACATTCCCGGCGCGCCGGCCCCTACTTCTCGGTGGGAACATTATATATGTCTATAACGCTATATATCCTAGCCTAAGGCAACCTAAAATGTCGAGTGTAATATTTTACAACATTCCCGGCACTTCGGCCGCTACATCTCGGTGGGAACATTATATACTTCTATAACGCTATATATCCTAGCTTAAGGCAACCTAACATGTCGAATGTAATATTTTACAGCATTCCTGGCGCGTCGGCTCCTACTTCTCGGTGGGAACATTATATATGTCTATAACGCTATATATCCTAGCCTAAGGCAACCTAAAATGTCGAGTGTAATATTTTACAACATTCCCGGCACCTCGGCCGCTACATCTCGGTGGGAACATTATATACGTCTATAACGCTATAAATCCTAGCTCAAGGCAACCTAACATGTCGAATGTAATATTTTAGAACATCCCTGGCGCGTCGGCACCAACATCTCGGTGTGAACAGTTTATACGTCTATAACGTTATATATCCTAGCCTAAGGCAATCCTAACATGTCGAATGTAATATTTTACAACATTCCTGGCGCGTCGGCGCCTACTTCTCGGTGGGAACACTATATAAGTCAATAAAGTTATATATCCTAACCTAAGGCAACCTAACATCTCGGGTGTAATATTTTACTACATTCCTGGCGCGCCGGCCCCTACTTCTCGGTGGGAACATTATATACGTCTATAACGCTATATATCCTAGCTTAAGGCAAACTAACATGTCGAATGTAATATTTTACAACATTTCTGGCGCGTCGGCACCTACTTCTCGGTGGGAACATTATATAAGTCAATAACGTTATATATCCTAGTCTAAGGCAACCTAACATTTCGAATGTAATATTTTACTACATTCCTGCCGCGCCGGCCCCTACTTCTCGGTGGGAACATTATATACTTCTATAACGCTATATATCCTAGCTTAAGGCAACCTAACATGTCGAATGTAATATTTTACAGCATTCCTGGCGCGTCGGCCCCTACTTCTCGGTGGGAACATTATAT